>CM055061.1:1603686-1968686 GCA_029204045.2 Tillandsia leiboldiana
GAAAGAGGTCACTCCAATCCCCGAAGGAGGGGGGGCGGGGGTTTCCAGGCGCAAATCTCTCCTTGAACTGCTGGTAGAAGTACTCGCGCTTATCCTTCTCCCTGACAACCCTGATGCCCTCATCCTCAATGAAGTCGATGTGGTTAGCTCTAAGTCTGCCATTAGCCATGGCGTGAAAGAACTTAGTGTTTCCGTCCCCTTCCTTGAGCCAGTCTTGCTTCGCTCTTGTCTTCCAGAGAATTTCCTCCTCACCTATAATCCCTTTAAGTTGATCCTTGAGTCTGAATCTTAGTTCCTTCTCACTGGAGGTTAGGCCTTGGCGCTCCTCCAGCGAGTCGATCCTTTGTATCTCTTCAGCTGTTTCCCGCTTCGCTCGGGATATGCTATGGAAGTTAGTGCAGCACCACTCTTTGATCCTTTTGCGGCAGTGCCTGAGTTTGGCGTTGAAGGTGAGGATACTCCCCTGCCTTCCATTCCTGGGTTCTATCTCACGCCACCAAATTGGGATCAGAGAGATAAAGTCGGGCCTAGTTAGCCATACTTTTTCGAATCTGAATGGGTGAGGACCCTGGTGCGCCTGCGTTTTGAGAAGAAGGGGGGAGTGATCTGAGGTGATTCTTGGGAGTACCGAGACCACGGAGAGGGGGAAAGCTGAGTCCCATTCCGTCGAGATCAGAAAGCGGTCAAGTTTGGCAAGAGTAGGGGTGGACTGCATGTTTGACCAAGTGAATTTCTGATTGTTCAGCGGAAGGTCCACCAGTTCGAGCTCGTTGATCACGTTGGAGAAGAGGTCCATAAGACGGTTACTCCAGGTTCGCCCAGTCCTCTCCGACGGCGCGCGCGTGAGGTTAAAATCCCCGCAAAGCATCCAAGGTCCGAAACAACTCTCTTTTAGGTCAGCTAATTCACGACAGAACGCAATCTTCCCTTCCCAAGTGGGGGGGCCATAGACGTTTGTAAGAAGGAACGATAGGTCGCTGGCGAAGCACTTCAAACGCAGAGTAAGAGAGTGATTACGCACTATAACATCAGAGCATTGAAAATTTCTGGAATTCCAGCAGGTTACTAGCCCTCCAGATGCCCCAGCCGAGGGGATAAAGAGACATTTATCAAAATTCGGCCCAGCGAAGGAACGGATAAAAGAGTGTGAGAACGTGCTCACTTTTGTTTCCTGAAGACAAAGGATGGACGCACCGGAGGCACAGAAGCCTCGAACCAGCGATTTAACGAGCCCGCGCTTAGCTAAATCGTTCAACCCCATGACGTTCCACGAACAGATTTGATACATAATTAAAACAAAAGCTACCCAACGACCAATCAGTGAAGACCCACAGTCAAGCCCTGTCAGGCCGCGGTGCCGGCGAAGTCCAGGAACAGGGTGGCGTCCGCGTCACTGAGCCTTATGCCCAGCTTGGAGCATTTACGCTTGATCCTCCGCTGCGCTTGGAAGACGTCGGGGCTGCCGTTACAATCCGAGCCCGCTGCTGTAGGGTCCGGGGGGCCACTTCCCAGCATGGCGCTTTTGCGGGCAATCGCTTGCTCCATCACTAATCCACCCGCTTTTTTGGCGAGTCTGGAGCTTTTTCTGCAGGTCCGGATCAGGTGGTTAGGTTCTTCCGGGCCCGCAAGGATCCGCGCCGACGCCAAAGGCGGAGGGGTGACGGGGGGTCCGCGGCCCCGGGTGATCGACATCTCCTCACCCTCGGCAACGGGGAGGGGTGAGGAGGTGGTCGTCTTCGCCCAGGGTAGAGCGGAAGTGGACCCCGCAGATGGCCCTTCGCTGGTGTCGTTGAAGAATGCATCGTGCTCAAGGGAGGCTGGGTCGGGCCCAAGGAGACACGGTTGACTGGGTAGCAGCCGGGACCCGGCTTCAGCTAAGGTCCACCACGGCCAGCGGAGGGAAAGGATGAAGTTCGGCCTGCCCGAGCCAGATCCCGAGCCAAAGGCAACGCCAGCGAAGCACGGAAAGAGCCGGCCCGGCTGCGGCGCAGAGACACGGCCAATAGGAGAGGGCCCCGGTCGGGTCCCTGCCCCCCCGTACCATGCACATGATGACAGTGGCCCGGCCCCCGCGGACGGCGTGAGGCCCGGCCCTTGCACACTGGGGGCAGGGAGGGGGTTTAAGTGATGGACGAATGGGCCCTCCAGCAGCGGCACAGCAAAAGGCCCAGCTCCCGCACACTGGGGGACAGGGCTGGAGGCGTCGGCTGGGTTGCAGGGCCCAGCTTCCACCGCGGGCCCGAAGCCGGGTGAAGGCCCGCAAGGCCCGAAGCCGGGTGAAGGCCCGCAAGGCCCGAACCCGGGCGAAAACCCACCAGGCCCGGTGAGGGAAGGAAGAGTGAGATCAGAGAAGGACTGGGGTCGAGACCGCTCTGGAGACCTCGGGAGAATCCCAGAGAGATCCGCGGCTCCCGCCGACGCCCGAGGAGAGAGGTCGAGGTCTACGTCATCATGAAGCATAGAGTGGGGGAAAGGTCCGATCCGACTCCCCAAGAATAAGGGAAAATTTGAAAGTAAGCAAGAAAGAAGAAAAGAACCCAACGCGAGGTCCACCTTCGTCTCCGCCCGGACTCCGAGGCCCTGGTCAGGGGCGCCTCGGGCAGGGGCGTCGCCAGCAGGCCGCGACAGCGCAGGGATGCCTCGGGGAAGGTGCGCAGGCCGAGACGCCGGTTGTCCAAGTCCAGTAACCACGCCGGGGAGGCCGCCTGTGGCCTCAACAATAGTCGGCTGCGGTGTTGAGGAGCCCGCTACCGTAGACAAGCAGGACGACGAGCTCTGAAGGCCTCTTCTACGGTCACGTATCTCAGAGGAATCCCAAGTGTCTTCCTGTCCGTCCCTGGTGGCGTCCCTGGAGCTGGTAGCGCCGCCCCCCAGACCAACCAATGCCACCCGCCTGGCGAGTCGCGACCCTTGGGGGTCCGTTTGGTCCCCCCCTTCCTCAGGCCCTCCCCCGACAAACGGGATTCCATGGTCATCACCTCCAAATGGCGCGGTGCTCTCAATTCTAATCGGCACATGGATAACAACTTCGCCCATAGAGAGAGCTAAGGTCTCGGGTATGTCGGCTAGATCGTCCACCCCAACCTCGCATCTGTACCCAGACAGATCCCCTACGTTGGTGCTGATCTCGGCGGCGTGGAGAAACCGTCCGAACCCGCTGACCAGGGCACTGACTCGGTCCCTCGTCCAGCACTCGAAAGGGAGATTGCAGAGCTTCAGCCACGCCTTGTAGCAGAGTCTCGATCGCTCAGCGTCACGGTAGGGCTCCCACGGGAAGCAGCGGAGCCGGCAATGCCGGAGGCGCAGGGGCCCCCCGTTGATGATTTCCTCGGCATTCACCCACTCCGGAAGAAAAATGACGTAGTCCCTCTCCCGATAGAGTGCCGCCAGTAATTTGTCCAATAATTACTTATATATAAAAATGCCGAACCAAGACATAAATATATATCATGGAGCTAAAATTTTTGAGTGGGTCCTTAGGTGATCACTACATGGTCACTGAAGTTTGAAAGCAAATTGGTGATTCTAAATCCTTTATCTAAAGCAAATTGGTGATTCTTATTTAGGGAGTACTACAAGAGTTAGGACCCTACAAAAAAAAAAGGGAAAAAGAAAAGGTCCCTCAATCTCATGATGTGTTGCGCTTTCTCTCAATGTTATGTATTAACTATTAATTGTGAATTTCTAGATTGATGCAAAATCTAAGAGAAGAAAAGGAGTATATTTTGACAAAAAAATTTCACGGGATAATAATTAAGCTTGAAACAAATTAACTATGTTTTCCTACCAATAAATTTGTAATATTCTAAATGAAAAAAAAAAAAAAAAATCCTGTTTAAAATATAAAATATAGTATCCTAATAATGTTAAGAGTATAATTAGCTTATATAATATAAATGATGGACATACTAGATAGTAATAATAACTGGACTTAATTATATACATAAAAAGTAGTTACATATTATAATAATAATAATCAGACCATGTAGCGATCTGCATGGTCTGATTATCGTGGTTTAATTAACTTTTTAAAATTTTTTTAGTGATCTGCAAACGTCCTAAAGTTCGAAAGAGACTCGGCATATTTCTTGTCTTATTTTTTTTATTTTGATATTTAAATTTTTTATTTGGACATCTAGAAGAATCTAAATGGAATCTTCTCTTCTTCTCCTTTAATTGTTTAACATGGAATTTCTCTTCAGTTAACCCAATAACTAATGGCCAAAGTGAGCGCTTTATAGTACAAATAAGTTAGTAATTAAATACTACCCAACAAATCAAGAACCAATCTTTCTCTGCATGCTTCAGTGGACAAACATAAATGGAGGTAGTTAACTATCCAAAGAAAGAGAAAACCATTCACTATCCTTCCCAAAGTGGTTAATTTTCCCCATAAAAGTTTCTCTAAGTGGTTAGTGTTTTGCAATTTATATATATATATATATATATATATTTCCCAAAACCAAGATTCCCCCAAGCTAGTGGAGATTCAATTAATTAGCCCTATGGTCAACAGAATCCTATACAATGAACTGTTTTTCTGACACTTGTCCCCAGAAAAACTGCCTTGGAAATCTTTATATGTAACCTTGTTCAATAGTGAGGTTATTAATAAATAGAGTTGATTTTTTTTGCCATTAATTGTTTGCCAATTAATCAAAGTTATCATATTTATAGTGAATTTGATTTGTCTATACTAAAATGGCCCTGCTATACTTGTTCAAGGACGGTGATAGTAACAAAATTCAATATTAATGGCAACAAGAAAATCCGTTGAATTTGGTTATTACTATCTAATTAAATTTAATCGAAATTATAATATTAGATTCCTATGCAGTAATTATAGTTAGTTAAGACGAACAAGCGTATATATGGAGTAATAATATTAGCTATATTCACAACTATTTTATATATACACCAAACAAAAAATCAGTAAAATTTAAAAGTTAGCAAAGATAGCACTAACATGACTGAATAAGCATATTCAGTCTTTCGTAGAATCCATTATGTCGGACATGAACAAATTTGCCACCATGTAGAATTCGCTGGCGCTACCGTCGAGTAACACTCTTCTTCCATTAGCAATCAAAATCATTCGCCTCTGTTTCATCTCAAGCAAAATGATACATATAGGGCCTGGCAAAATGCTATTCCAAAACTTTTCCAAATTGCACAACACTTAAAACCACCTAGAAAACTATACAAGCCACTTCCAACAAAAAGTAACAAAATTTCAAATTACCAACATCTCTAGTGCAAGTTGATGGTTGATACTCTAACTCCCAAGTTCAAAATTTAGTTAGTTGCTTCAAATTTTTCTCAAAAAAATAAAAATAAATAAAAGTTAGTTGCTTCAAATTTTCAACTATGTTCATTTTAAAAGAATAAAAATAAAACGCGTAGCATACACATGCTACCTTTCGCTATCTAAAAAAAAAACATTTTCAGTTGATTAAATAGAATTATAAAAACTTTACAAAAAGTTAAAAAAAATGTAATATCACAAGCATATGGACGTGACACGATGAAATTTCACTAGTTTTGCACAATAGTATACAAATTCTGATCTGCGTACTTATAAATTACTGGCGAATAAAAAGACTGCAGAATTTCTTCACAAGACTGTACTGCTTAATTATTAGTGCTTTTACAAAAAATAGTACCAGAATTAAATATGCAAATGGGGTAACAAATCCACATACGTAGGTGAGATTCATATATAGGATGGGATATGGTCTACACAACGATTTTAACGGATCAAATTCTCCACAAATTTGATTAACGTACCTAAATTCATGGGTGCATTCATTGTTTCTCGTAATTGTGCTTTCACCTCTTACATTTATTCTTTAGAAGGGAGATGATGTAGACAAGTGAAATCATTTCCCATCAAACCCTTGTGTGGCCAATTAATTAATAGTGAGCTCCTACGAATGAATATAATTAAGTTTTGCGTCCACCAATAGCGAAGCTGCTTTGTGGTTTGTAACACCAAAGAAGCTTCTTATATTAACTACGATAGCTTTGTGCTTTGTGGTTTAAGTGATGCAAGAGAGCTTAGGGCAGCTCTTGTGGACTAAAAAAATACTAGGTCGATTCGGTGTACCATGTGGCGTTGCACTGGCCAATGAAAATTCACCAATGCGCTCTTCGATCATCTTCTCTTTCTTTGTAATTGAACGAAGTCACAAATACAGCTTCTGTTTTTAGATCTCGAAAATTTATTTTTGCTTGCTCTAAATTAAGTGATAGTTTTAGACTGATTTTTTAATAGCTAGGTAATATTCTATTATATAATTGCTGCTGAAAACAAAATCAGAAATAAGAGCAAATTAAACAAGTGTTTGGACTTGGTCAAAGAGAACAGAAGAGGCCCCACCTACATATAAAATCTGCACATGGGTACGTATATTTGGAATGGCTTAGTTCATTGGTGATATGGTAAACCTTATAACTTGTCATGTAGTATATATATGTTAGGAATCCTTATAACTTAAATATATTATTAATTATTGGTAACTAAAGCTAGCACAATTCCAAATTCCAACCTAGCTAGGGCAATTAATTATGGAGATCTATCCTAATATATACAGCACTTAATTAATTACGTGCACGAGAATCTTCAAGAAGTGGACTTTAAACAAATCACAAGATCCTGAAAAGAATTCAACATCCAGGGCTTCCCTTTGGCTCACTGGTCAATTTCATGAATGTGGTGCTTGATCCACTTGCTACATTTCTTAAGGCCACTAACCGAAAAATGGGATATAAAGAGAGGTGAGTCAAATTAATGGCCTGCTTTATATATATATATGACAGGTGGAAGCACAAATGATATGAGAATCTCAAAGACATTAGGAGATGTCCTAATTAAGACAATATTAAGTAGCTCAAGATGTTGTTCCCATGCACCCCTTTGCAGTTTTCTCTTTGCCATTTCTTCCTTGACCTTTGAGCAATGCTTCATAATATTTTTTTTGTTCCAATGTTTGCAGTCGGACCACACGCGAGCTCGACACATGTGCGTTCCATGCGCAGTGACTTCTTTGATTGGTTTGTGCGGCATCGAGAAGCGCCACCTAGTTAGCAGTTGACCCAAATGCCGCGACAAGCAACGCGGATTAAGATTATTCTAGCTAGGGGAGTTACCCATAATCAGGCCCGTATCGTTTGGTTCGGGAATTAGTGTGAATTAGTAGTACCAGGTATAAGTATAAAGTTGAGTATAAGGTAGGATAAATGAAAATAGTGTTTGGTTGGGATATAGGTTAGTACCGGTATAAGAAAAATAGTGTTTGGTTGGGATTGAAGAATAAGAGGGATAAATGGTTGATTTTTGAGTAAAAAGATGAAAATACCCTTGCTTTTTATATGTATTAAAATTTGATAAATAAATATTATATTATAACTTTTTAAATATAATAATTGTAATATATATTATGTAATTAATTAGATAATATATAAAATTAGTGTTAATTATTTATATGTAAAAAATGATTAATATTATATAAAAATTTAAATTAATTTTTCTGGTAAGATATTTAATTTGTAAAAATCATTATTTAGTGTTAATTAGTGTTAATTAATTTTACTTGTAAAATTTTGATTAATTCTTTATTTTGCGTTGGGACCGAGGATGCGGTACGGGGGAGAGATTTTTTTAGCCGGCGCCGACGAATAATTTTTCCGGATAACATATAAATATTTTAAAATTTAAAAATTAGTGTTAATTAGTGTTATTTAAATATTCATTGTAATATATCTAAATTATTAAATTAAATGATATATAAAATTAGTGTTAATTAGTGTTATTTAAAAATGAAGAAAGGTGAGGAGGGTAATAATAGAGGAGAGAGAAAATAGGTTTAATTCAGGGGTAATGGAGGTTGTCCCTGGTTGTACCGGGGACAAAAGGGAAAAGGGGGGGATTCGAATTCCCCCCCTGTTCCAAAGTGTTTGGGTACAAAGGGGGGATATCCCCCTTTGTACCCCAACCAAACACTGCCAGTGGAGAATAATAATTTGTTTACATGTGTGTAAAAACTAAAAAGGCACTGTTTGACTCCACCACAGGATAGAAAAAAAAAGAAAAAAAAAGAAAAGAAAAAATGTATGGTGTGATTAGAATATGTTAAAAATGAGATCCATATATATGCTCATCTATAGTAAACTCAACTGACACAAACTAGTTGCCCATATCTGAGATAGCCAATCATTCCCTCCCATATGTAAGCAAGTGGGTTATGGCATCTTAGGGAAAGAGAAGAAGAAAAAGGGTGGCAATTAGCGTTATCTGGAGATGCCTCTTTAGAATAAAGTAGACTATATAGAAATAAAAACATGTATTTAATTTAATAATGAGAGACTGGTTGTTAAAATACGTGTTAATATATAACAAGAGTAGTGCTAGATGTACACCCCCAAATGGGGTGTACATCCTACACCCACCCATCCTAGGATGGGTATTCATCCACTCGTCACTCGATGTGACGAGTGGAATTCACCCACCCTTAGGATGGGGTGGGTGTAAGATGTACACCCCATTTGGGGGTGTACATCTAGCATTTTCCATATAACAAATAATGAAATGGTTGAAGCCAATAAACTTTTGGTCATGTATATACAAACTATAGTTAAATTTTATATATATATATATATATATATATATATATATATATATATATAGTAGAGCTTATATATTTTTAAAAGCACAAGTTTATTCATGCTTGTGAATTTTTTACCATTGAATTTGTACTGAAATTTGTGCTTTTGTAAAGTCAACTAAAAAGAGAAAAAGATAAAATAGAAAGCACAAATTCCAATACAAATTCAATGGTAAAAAATTCACAAGTATGGATGTGCTTGTACTTTTAAAAACATATAAGCTCTACTATCTCTCTTTCTCTCTCTCTCTCTATATATATATATATAGAGAGAGAGAGAGAGAGAGAGCGAGACTGACTATTAGGCTATCGATAGCATCAAATACCTGGTGCTATCAAGTTTTCCGCCATTAGATTTATCCTTTTAATCATTTTTATCTTTTAGGTCATGCTATTTTTTCAACCACCCACTAAATTTTTGAAGCCCACTATCATCTTAACCGCATATCTCTTAATCCAATGGTAAAAAATTTTATAGTAACTTATTGCTACTAATAGTATAGTAGCATAGGTTTATATATATATATATATATATAGAGAGAGAGAGAGAGAGAGAGAGAGAGAGAAAAAAAGAGTGAGTAGAGCTTATATGTTTTATACTTTTAAAAGTATAAACCAATTTATACTTGTAAATTTTTTATTATTGAATTTGTATTGAAATTTGTGCTATTGAAAGGCAACTAAAGAGAGAGAAAGAAAAAGTAAAAAATATAAATCCCAATACAAATTCAATGATAAAAAATTCACAAATATAGATGGATTTGTACTTTTAAAAGTATATAAACTCTACTGTGTGTGTGTGTCGCTTTTAAAAGCACGGAGGACTCTGTACTTCTAAGTTGTTTTCAATGTTGGAACTTCCGAATGGATAATCGGCTCCGTTAAACTTGATCTAGAGTATTTAAAAGGTTAGAAAATAAATTTCGTAATTTTTTTATATTATTTGTCTCGTGATAAAAAAAACTCAAAATCAACAATTTTAATGGTTGTTGTGAGCCGTTTGCAAGTTTAACGGTGTAGAAATATTCAAATCATGTAAAATTTTGATAGAAATTTTTTTACACTATATAAAATAAGATCAATATCTTTGTTCTAAAATTTTAGTATCATATCATCACATTTTGTGAGATTTTTATTTTCAACCGGTGATTTTGAACCATTTCGATTACTAGGTAAATAATATCGAAAAATCGCAAAATTTATTTTCTAGATATTTCAAATATTCTAGATCAAGTCTAATGGAGCCGATTGCCAATTCGAAAGTCCCAACATCAAACACAACTTGAAAATACGGAGGCCTCTATGCTTTTAAAAGTATACAAGTCCTATTTTATATATATATATATATATATATATATATATATATATATATATAGTCCGGCTACTATTAATAGTACCAACTTATTGGTGCTATCAAGTTTTCTACCCTTAAATCAACCCCTTTGATCATTTTCACCCATTAGATTTTACTATTTTTCAACTACCTATTAAACCCAAGGGGCCTACGATCATCTCAACCACATATTTTTTAATTCAAGGGTTAAAAACTTAAGAACACAAATGATTTGATACTATTAATAGTATTCCAGTCTAGCTATATATATATATATATATATATATATATATATATATATATATATATATATATATATATATATATATATATATATAT
This sequence comes from Tillandsia leiboldiana, assembly GCA_029204045.2. Classification (NCBI taxonomy): domain Eukaryota; kingdom Viridiplantae; phylum Streptophyta; class Magnoliopsida; order Poales; family Bromeliaceae; genus Tillandsia; species Tillandsia leiboldiana. Next base: position 1,614,022 of record CM055061.1, read on the forward strand.
ATATAGTACTACATGCAACTATGTTTTTAAAAGTACAAGTCCAACTATGTTTTTTATTTTTTTACCATTGGATTTGTATTGAGATTTGTGTTATTGTAAAGTTAACTAAAAAGAGAGAAAAAGAGAGTACAATAGCACAGATTTCAATACAAATCCAACGATAAAAAATTCATTAATATAATTAGGCTTGTGCTTTTGAAAATACATAAGCTCTTCTATATATATATATATATATATATATATATATATATATATATATATATATATATATATATATATATATATATATATATAGAGAGAGAGAGAGAGAGAGAGAGAGAGAGAGAGAGAGAGAGAGAGAGAGAGAGAGAGAGAGAGAGAGAGAGAGAGAGAGAGAGAGAGAGAGAGAATCCGGCTGAAATACTATCGATAGCACCAAGTAATTGGTGCTTCCAAGTTTCCAATCTTTGGATGAAAGGAAGTGCGGTTGGGATTATAGTGGTCCCCTAAAATTTTTACTATTCAATCAACCACCAACTAAATCCTAAGGGACCACTATCATCTTAACCGGACATCTCTTAATCCAAGAGCTAAAAAATTGGTAGTACCAATGACTTGGTGCTGTCGATAGTATTCCAGTCTACCTAGTTTTATATATATATATATATATATATATATATATATATAGTAGGGCTTATATACTTTCAAAAGTATAAGTCCAAATATGCTTGTGAATTTTTTACTATTGGATTTGTATTGAGATTTGTGCTATTTATTTTTTCTTTCTCTTTCTTTAGTTTACTTTATATATAGAGTAAAGCTTATATACTTTCAAAATTAAGCACAAGCCCAAATATGCTTGTGAATTTTTTACTATTAGATTTGTGCTATTTACTTTTTTTTCTCTTTCTTTAGTTGACTTTATAATAGCACAAATCTCAATGCAAATTTAATGGTAAAAAATTTATAAGCATGATTTGACTTGTGTTTTTGAAAGTATATAAGCTCTACTCATATATATATATATATATATATATAACTAGATTTCTATACTATTAATGACAGTAAGTCATTGGTGCTATTAGATTTTTAATCATTAGATAAAGGGATGTACGATTAAAATGATAGTGAGTTTCTATGGTTTAATGGGTGGCTGAAAAATCTAAGGGGTGAAAATGATCAAAAAAATAGATCTAACGGTAAAAAATTGATAGCACCAAGTCCTTAGTGCTATCGATAGCAAAGTTGCAATACTTTATATATATATATACACACACTTGGCCATCATATTTTCGGAGATTATATATGTGCATTTCAAAGCACTACATGCAAAGTCACTAATTAAGCGAAGGGATAACTTTTTATTTTCATGTTCTATTTCATGTGATCAGGTGAATGATCCTAATTTAATTATATACTATAATTGAGTACTGACCATTGACTAGTTTGAAATCATATCATTTTGAAACTAAGCATTATGATGGGAGTTTTTTATTGACATTAGATGTACTATAAACATCACATGCAAAATAGCCTCTTAATTATTTTTGCTCTTTTGCGTGCGTGCGTGTGAGAGAGAGGAAGAGAAGTGCATAAATCAATATTTAACACTCTATGTCGACTCACACGTTTATAAACTGAAATTGCCCGTAGGGGTATTAACTCGGACCATTTTTTTAATAATGATTGATACGTAATTCTTTCAATTCGATACCTTGACTAATTAATTAGCACTATTTATAGGTTATGGAATCGATTCAAAACCATGAGAAAATATTTAGACATATGTATTTGAAAGGTTAAATAATATTGCTCGAACTGTAAAGTTTTCTAACTGGTATTCGGTTTTATTTTGTTTTGATTATTCTAATAAATTAAGTTTAGATTATATCTAATTTTTTAATAAAGCGGTAATATGTTGTCTTTTTTCAAAAAAAAATAATAAAATATTATGTCTAATTTTATTAAAATTATTTTTAATTTTAGTGGAGTTATATTTCTAATTGTATTGTGATTTAGCTATTATTATAAATATATCTTTTATTCTACTTATAATTTTGTGCGGCAAAATGAGAATTATGGGTGTATTTTTAAAACTCGAGTTTTGTGGGAGAGATATATTTTATACACAATTTTGATTAGAATGAAATTTTGCGCTCCATTTTTGCTTGTGTACGATAGGCCAGACTGGTTTGTAGAATAGAGAAAATTTAATATCAGTGTAAGTCGCATATTCCTAACAGTACATAATGGATGCATGCGATGTTATGCCCTTATAATTTTGGCAACTTCTAAATGAATGCAAGAATGAATCATCAAGAAATCAAAAGAAAATGAACCTAACACGTTCATTTCTATTTAATTGTTCTACATACAGTGGAGATAAACAGCAAATAGCAATCATTAATCAATACAGCTAATATTACTTAAGTACTATAGGTATATTTAAGACCCTAATCCTTTAAAACCCACAATCTTGGAACTACCTTAATTAGTTTATAGTTAAAATTAAAACCAAAACCCTTTTAGTGCAGTTTCTTCACTGAGGAGGACAGAGTGTGGCTCATATCCATGTGCACAGAATAAGGAAATTAAATAGAATGACTGTTGTACACACAGAATAACTGTTGGTTTGCCAGGAAATTAAACATGACTGGCCCCTGTACTAGGAAACCTTATGATCTCCTAAAAAAAAAGTGGGACTAAAATGACAAAAATAGGGCTTCTGATTCCCACATCAATTAAACTCAGATTAAATGGCTTTGTAGGACCATTTTGGGCTAGGCATATATATATATATATATATATATATATATATATATAACAGAAGAAGAATAAACATTACTAGTGTTTGTAAAAGAAAACAGAATCACATACAACTGTTTTCTTTTACAAACACTAGTAATGTTTATTCTTCTTCTGTTATATATATATATATATATATATATATATATATATATATATATATATATATATATATATGAACTAGGTAGCAAGCAATCAATTAATCCAACAAGGTGTTCAGATCAGAATTTAAAGCTACTTTGATGATAGACAGGTTGGGATCCACAGCATCACATGCACACGTGATCGACCACGACGACATGGTACAATTATCGATGCGTCGAGTGCATTAAAAATAGGAAGAGAATGGGGACCATGGTACCCCTCACATGATTCTGCTTATTATGAGGTGTTATAAAACATTGCCTAGACACCAAATCCTTATTCAAAACATGCTTTCCGATCCATCGTGTGCTTTTGTGCTCTAGTCGATCGATCGGCACGTGCGAGGCGCGTTGAATTGTCTTTGATTAACCCCCACAGAGAGAAAACAAAACTAATAGTGGGGAAAAAAAAAAACACTTTAATGTATGATTAATTTAAGGCATGACATGACTAAGAGACAAGGCCAACCCCAGCGACTCTTTAAAGAGCTACCCGGCCCACCGAGCCTGAGCTTACTGTGTGACACCCCAACAACTAGTCCCACAACAACTGCAAATAAAGTTACATCATAATACTGCACCTCCTAGCTAGTATTATGTCTCTACTTTCTATTTAGACGCCTCACAAAGATTTACATCCATTTCCACTCTTGCTTGCGAATATGTATGCACATTTCCGGAAATACGTATATATGCACGTATGTAAATATGTATAGAATTAAATACGAAATACGTATGCACTTTTGGAACATGTAAGAGCAAATGAAGTTTGAAGTGCAGCATCTCTACACTCAAAAGTGAGCGTACCCATATTCACATATATACATACAAACTTACTTTTGATCACCTATATAGAAGAGCAAACGAAGGGCGAAGTGCGACGTTTCTACATTTGAAAGGGAGGTTAGGTTGCTACCAAATTGGGTATTATTGAGGCTATGGCAGAAAGTAGTAGCCCCGACGACTCTCAAGGCCTTCACAGTAACTACAAGGCCGCAACCTCCTCGGCTGGGGGGGCGAGCGAAGGGGGTATCAAGGAGCAAGACCGCCTCCTACCGATCGCGAATGTCGGGAGGATCATGAAGCAAATCCTGCCCGCGAATGCGAAGATCTCGAAGGAAGCCAAAGAAACGATGCAAGAGTGCGTGTCGGAATTCATCAGCTTCGTTACAGGAGAGGCGTCCGACAAGTGCCACAAGGAGAAGAGAAAGACTGTGAATGGAGATGATATATGCTGGGCACTTAGCAATCTGGGCTTCGACGACTATGCGGAGCCCATGAGGAGGTACCTGCAGAAGTATAGAGAGATGGAAGGGGATAGAGTCGCTTCAGGGAGTCATAGCAACAAACCGAGTGGCTCCGATGCTAGGGATCAATCTTCAGGATCTGGTCATCATTTCATGTTTAATGCTATGGGGGACGGGAGTAATGATCCTTCGTCACGGCAATTTTAGGCTCTTTGGGGCTACTGAGATGAGTGTACAATACCTAGTTTTATCTGATATTTGAGTTGATAAAGAAGATCGAGCTATGATTTACGCTGTGTATCGGATTTTGTTCAGTATAAAGTCAGATCAAATCTTGTGTTTCTTGTTAATTTGTTTGTAAGCATTAATTATCAGCCAAGAACAGCAATATGTTGTTTTGTTCTCTTTAAATCGACAGATTAGTTTCTATTTGCAGAAAGTGGTAATAATTAAGTACTTCTACCTCTCTTTTTTTTTTTAAAAAAAAAAATCTGAGGAATTCTTTCACTTCATGATAGATAATTAACTTTATCAAACATCTAGTAATCAAACTTTTTATTGTTCTTCAACGTGTCTTGTACATTAACTGGTGTTTCTTCATTGATATAATAACAGTATGATCCGCAAATTTGGTGGCGGGAGAGAAGGGCCTTCAATCATTTCGATCGATTGGCGGCGAGCTATCAGTTGAAGATAATATGTAAGATGTCCTATAAATGATTTTAAGTTCCAATCTACCTAGCTAGCTCTTTAGATAGCTATTTCTGAAATAAGTCTACTGTTTGCCTCAATTAGAGATAAACCAAAGAAAAACCTCAATTCCTTTGAAATTGAAGAACTAGATCATATTGCCATGTCTTACTGTGTTTTCAGAATCTCTTCACCTCCCAACTAATTAATGAGCATTTATTTATGTAAAACCAACAAAAGACATAGCTAATCAGCTTCTATTAATTTCATGAGAGTGAAAACTTTTATTTTTTCAGGGAGGAATTAAGTTACTAATTCATAGTGTTCTACTTTGATATTATGCTTATTTCATAGAATATTGACAGACTACTGCTTCTTTTTTTTTATCTTTGAAAAGGAAAAAAGTTGATTAGATGTCTAACATTGACAAAACTCAAGAATTCTCCTGTTCTGGAATGTTAAAAGAATATGTAACCACAATGCGTTTCAAATACTTAAGCTGTTAGAAAATAATACTTTTAATTAATATTTTACATTCAACACTAAATAATTGTTTTTCTCTAAAAGTGTATTTTAGATGTTTTATATTCAACACAAGAAAACCTTTTTTCAATCATGCCTCTTCAAGAGAATATTTACCCATTACCTCTATGTTGTGTATACACTCAGATGCAAATATCCATATGAAAGGCAAACTCCACTTATTCTCTCATAAGGCTCATTAATCATATAGCGCTCTACTAAACTTTTTTTTAAAAAAGAAAGAAAAGAAAAAAGGCTCATTCATATAGCGCATAGTTTCAGAAAACTAGAGTAACTATAGTGTTTATCAGAAGATAAAGATTTCATGTTTCCTTAAACCCTGTGGTGAAACAGTAACATACATTCCTTTCCCTAAGATTTACACAAGTTGGCTTCTCTATAATGTCATGAATTTTGTTTTCCAAAAGCTTATAAGCACGAGTAGAACATTAATTGTGCTTGGTTTAGATTAAATATTGAGTAATTGCAGCCTCCGACAAGGAATTGAATATCTGAGGAAGCAACAAGCATCAAAAGATGAACTACCTTTCTAAGTTGTTCCAATTTATAATTAAGCTTTATAACCATAGGGGAATTGCATAGCCTCTCTAAAGCGAGCGGACGAATACTCCAGCTCTTCTTAATGTTGGTGAAGATCGCTACGTGCCACGAATATTTACTCGAATCATGATCATCAACCACTACAACAAAATTAGGTTATAGGGACACATGTTTGTGGCACTTTTGTATAAGTGTCCTATTTATATTCTATTTATATTCAAAATTATGTTATAGGGATATATTTTTTGGACACATTACAAAAATGTGTCGCTATACATTCTAGCGACGGCACATATAGCAACACTAACAATAAGTGTCGGTATTTTTGCTAGCGACACTTTTTTTAGATTTTAAAAATATTTAAAAATATTGCTATAGCATAATTTTGTTGTAGTGAACATCGTGCGGACTATGGCAAGGTTTGTCGGCAGGTGTCCCTCGATATTCGCTTGTTCTTTTATTTTCAGAAAAGCCTGACCAGAAAATGAGAAGAAATGCCTTGCTTCTTAGCACCATAACTAGCCATTTCTTAGTTCATTCATAAAGTCGTGTCAACTTTACACATATATGTCCCGTAATATTTGTTCACTAGAAAGAAAAGGAAAATGAAGATCGAGTGATATGACAAGCAGGTTATTTTCATTTCATGTTCTGAGAAATGTTGATAAATTGTTATCAAGTTTTAACTCTTGAGACAATGAACAAATTATGTGCCCATAAAAAATACAACACAAAATTGTCTCTTAGAGAGAGAGTAGTTAGATATAAAGAATAATATGCATTTTGGTTTTACTTCGCAAAAGGTATTTGTCCTGAGTTTTATCAAATTATGCTCACAGTAACATTATAATGTAAAAATTGGACAGAGGCAAACTATCCAGTTTAATATTCTCACATTCCCATTCCATTGCAATATAGTGCAGGCTCCATATGTTGAGAAACAATTACCCTACAAGAGTGATAACTAATATGTTAAATGAGATTAAATCTGCTATAAATGAATGTAATGTTCAAGTTGCTATATGATATTGATACCTTAATGTTGATATTTTGCAGCAAAATATTAACCCTTTTGTTTTTTTTTCCTGATATATAGTTACAAAATTATACTGTTGAAGAATTAATTGAATATTAATTTTTGTACAACATAGGTTATTTGGCTTTCACTTTGTATTACAGCATGTTTAATTATATGAGCATCGTCTTTTACTAAATTTGCAAAGCAATATATTTGAGTCTAAATATAGAAGCATGCATAGCTATTTGCAAATTCAGAACATTTTTCATGCATGTATGCAACTTCTTTTAACTGATTTCTATCATTACTCTTGAGAATGCTAGCTGCTTTTTTTTCTGTACTTTTTTTAAAATGTTCTATGTATATACAACAAGAATCCTTTGACCAATGTATGTATCTCTCTTTAAAACTCATAATAGGAGAACTCAAAGTATATGCTTTCCCCTCAAAGAAGATTTCATGTATATATATATATATATATATATATATATATATATATATATATATATATATATATATATATATATATATATATATATATATATATATATATATATATATGTTTCTACTATTAATAAAATCTGCATGATTTTTTTTAGTTGGTGTGATTAAATTGTTATACATTTACCATCAATACTTGTGTTGAATCGAGAACTTTTTTTAAAATGTTCTATGTATATACAACAAGAATCCTTTGACCAATGTATGTCATCTCTCTTTAAAACTCATAATAGGAGAACTCAAAGTATATGCTTTCCCCTCAAAGAAGATTCCATATATATATATATATATATATATATATATATATATATATATATATATATATGTTTCTAATATTAATAAAATCTGCATGATTTTTTTGAGTTGGTGTGATTAAATTGTGTTGTTATACATTTACTATCAATACTTGTGTTGAATCGAGAGCTAGCCCTGAATTTTTTCTTCTGCTACACGCCTTTAATTTAGTTTATAGTACTAGTCAATTTAATTGCATCTACTTTTCAAGTTCAAATTAAATCAGGTAACATGATCAAAATTAACTAATGCATTCATTCATCGAGAGCAGATTAACTATTGAGCATCTCGATTCCTAAATGACTAATTTAACCAAACTTGTGGGTCAATTATTAAAGCACTAAATTATTAACTGGTTTGCCAGGCAATGTTAGGCCTATAGCATTAATTAGAACATTCCACACCTTCTAAGGAATTCAATAAAATCAAGTCATGATGTATGCGCACTCGATGCATAGGATGTCATGCCTATATCAATGTTGCGGTGCTAAACATTCACAACATGATGCCCTTTAATAAATTTCAGATCTCCTTGTTAAAGATGGATGAAAATGTAGTTGGCCCCCAAAATTTTTCGAGGGATGAACATTCCGATGTGCAAGATCACCTATTGCCCATAGCAAATGTTGGAAGAATCACGAAGTATGCTTTACCACCAAATGCTAAGATATCCAAAAGAGACAAAGAAACTATGCAAGAGTTTGGAATTTATCAACTTCATCACTGGGGATGCCTCTGATCGGTGCCGCAAGGAGAAGCGCAAAACAATCAACGGAGGTGGAGACTGACAAGTTACATATATATTGCAGATTTATTAATTATTCATAGATAAATAACTAAGAAGCAGCAATATAATTGGATCAAAGAAGTTTGAGTACTATATGCTTTTAATAAGAAAAAGTATCACCATAAACTCAATCAATTGGTTTAGCAAACATGGAAATGCATGCACTCAGCGTAATCCACCATTATTGAAGTAGGATATATATGTATGTGGACAGTCATATTGCTCTAAACCTAAGCTTAAATTAGTGCATTGAAAAGATTGCCATTGCTTGATTTCCCGGAAAGAAACCATAAAATTTTAAGCACTATGTAAATGATATTACTGAAGTGAAAAGCTTTTCTCAACCTCCAATGCATGTATAATTCTATAAAAATTACATCTGCAAACCAAAGGAGGCAAGTTGGATTAAAAAGCTAGAAAAATCTGTTTCTTCAAAAAAATGCCTGTATAGCTTGAGGGGACCATCCTGTATGAAGAGCTTCAAAGACTATAAATATGTGGAATCGACATAATGACATCCTACACACATGTACAGATATTCTGCTCTCATAGGAAGGTGTTCGGTCTACATCATGAATGTTAGAAATGATTAGTTTATCAAATTAATCACAGGAATAATGCATCTTGTCGACAACAGTCGAGTAAAGGGGAATTAATTGAGAAGGCTTGGCAGGTCCGGCACAGCGTGAAATTAAAGCACACGATCCACAAAATCAAGTCATTGATTTTTTTTTTTTTTATTTTTTTTTTTTTTTGCCCTTCTCGAGTGAAAGCTGATCATATGTAGTCATTCGTTAATCTTGTTAAATGATGCAGATTTGCACGCGAAGCGGCCATGTTGCGAGCTTCTGATGCTCATTGGGACTTGATGCGATTGCATGATGCCTTCATGAGACTTGCTACATAAATTTGTGAAATTTCGGTGCACTTTTCCACTCGAAACAACATAAAAAGAAATTCATATAAATAATTAAGGATATGATTTATCTCATGAAGATAAATTATCTTTCCATCATTTGGCTCTAGCTAGGATTAATTGCGTCCTTCAATCCCCAATTTCGAAAACTTTGATATATCATGAATGTAGTAGCTTCTTATTATGAAATACTGTGCATGCCCTATAAATTTGATAACTCGTCTCCAAATAATTTGGTGAAAATCGATATGATACACTATATATATCAAAGAATTATAACAAACATGATTGAAAAGTGAATAATTCAGCAGTTATTATCAAGAGTTAACTGTGAATTTTCTTAGGTGTTTTTTTAATGTATGTTGCTGTTTAATTACCTACCTAAGTACCTATGAGGCTGTCGACTTTCCAATGAATGACGTTCCAAGAGGAAAAAAAAAAGATTCTAAAACTTGAAAAGTTCAACTCCTAAATTTATTGTTTTCATGTTTTTCATCTAGCTAAAATATAGATAATTTTACATAGTGATAAGTTGATCAAAACATGTTTTTGTCGTCTCCTTGTCCTTAGATTTCTTACTCTCCCTTTCACGCTATTAATATGTTAAACCTATAGGTGAAACTGAATAAAATTAAGTAGAGAGTGTAGGTGAATATATATATATATATATATATATATATATATATATATATATATATATATATATATATATATATATATATATATATATATATATATATATATATATATATATATATATCCATGACATGATCTCTTAGTGTTTGAAACTGCCATATATAAGTAATATATTTGATGCTACACAAGATCTGTTTCGAGTAATGCTACAATTCCAATAGGCACACACACTTCTTGAATAGCTCTACTGAAACAATATTTTTGTAGAAGCTTCAATCACTCAAACAGTTCCTAGAAGCATAGGTTCTGCATGTGCAATGACAACTAATTAATTAAGCTAGCAACATAATTTTTTTTTTCTTGGTGGTAGAAATTCATAGTTCTACGTACATACAAAAAGACATAAATGATGCACAATTAATTGCTTTTATATCTTAAAAAGATAAAACATAATTAAGTTTTTAGGATATAAATGATATGGTAAAGCAATCCCTATATTATTCGTATATTGCCGCGGCTCTGAACTTGTTACTAAAATTCCCTTGTACTATTACAAATTCTTCAACAACCATAGAAATTAAGACTCAAAAAAAAAAATGATTGACTAACTTTTATTTGCTTTAGTGTACTTGCAATAAAGTCAAAAGAAAAAAAGAGTAAATGGCCAGCAATGCAATTGTAATATATGAGTAAGTTCATGAACCGAACATTTCACTAGAAAGTTCAGAGACTGAGCTCAAATAGCGAATATTAATACAGGGAATATATATATCCATACATTTTACTCTAAATTAATTGTACTAAAAAGTAGCTTTTGTTTTGCTCATGGAAGAGGTTGAAGTCACGAACTCTTACATACTCTTTGGCCATTGCTCACCCTACCTCAATCTAGAGCTCAATTGTCATTCCCACCTTGAGCAACTTGCTTCTAGGAATAGTAAACACTTCATTTTGTTGCCTCACATTCCTCTTCATTATGTTGTAAGCATAATCTATCAACACCCTCTTCAAAAGCCCAGCTCCTTTCCCTGCCACCACCTCACTCTCCCCCAACAAATGCACTACCCCATTATCCCTCCACTCCCTCTCCACCACCTCCACCTCACTCGCCTCCCCCTCCACCTCCTGCTTCATAAACTCCTTTAACCTCTGTACAAGTGCCTCGTCGAACGCCTCGCGCTCGTTGCGTAAATCCTTGTACCCGTACCGTGCGACGCACCGGAACACAAAGAAGCCGCGCCGGGCGGCGCGGCGGAAGAGGAAGCGCTCAGCGGGCGGGACCTTGCTGATGGGCAGCGACTTGACGGAGACGAAGACGAGGACAGTGTGGAGGGCCGGGACGTGCTCGACATAGTGCGCGAACAGCGGTGGGATCCCTTGCACGAGCTCCGAGTAGAAGAAGGCGAGCCCCGGGAGGCGGCGGATGTTGGCGTTGGCCACGATCTCTTCCAAACGCTCGCTTGCTACCTAGCTTGCATTAGAAACAACCCATTAGTCATATACATATAAACCATTTAGGGCTTTTTGCATGTGTATCCGTCAAATGTATGTATTTTCATGTTTCTTTCATTTATATTCCTCAAAAGGTGCAATTTACGGCGGTTACTTTAGAAATAGTCATATATGCATGCATACTTCTCAAAATATATGCGTGATTTCCTCTTCACTCGAAAACATATCATAATTTCACCGCAAACTAAACTCATATTATCTTAGTAAAAACTCTAGGTGGAGCATACTAATTAATGAAATACTAGGCTAGCTAGTTTTGGGTGTATAATTATCAAAGAGTATGTTAGGAATACAGGATAAACTTGAAATTTCGTAAAGTATACTAAAGTACTAAATTAACGTATATAGCTTGTTTAGTACCTTGTGGGTTAGTTCATAAGTGTAGCGCTTGTAGTAAACGTAGTTCCATATGAGCATGACGGCGATGAGGAACGCGGCAAAGGCAAGCGGGAGGTAGCCGCCCTGGTCGAACTTGTAGAGGACTGAGGAGAGATAGACGAGCTCAACAGAGCCTATGATGGCGGCGTAGAGGACGATGTATACGATGTGGCTCTTCCATATCATGATCATGATCAGGATGAGCAGGGCCGAGGTAAGGGTCATCACGAACACCACCGCGATGCCTACGTGCATGATCATGTGAAGGATTTTGCGAAAATCAATATATACTAGTTAATGCATGACTGAACTTTAAAAGTCTATTTTACTTCAATTGAAATTCAATGATTTACGTTACAAAATTTATGAAGTACGTAATCTATTAAATTACAGTGTATCATGATAAATTGCAAAATAGTTGGTAAAAAAAAGTTCCACTCATATCAAAATGTGCTATAGTTCATAACTATATATACATATATGAAAGTTAATTGTATGGTTTTTCGCTGAGACAAAAATATAAACTTCGATACAGATATGATAGCTAGATGTCGCGCGATCGAGAAAGGGGACAATATCTTTGATGGATGCATGGATATAAATGATCGTAGATGATCGTAAATGTACGTACCGTAGGCGTTGCCGATCTTTTCGGTGGTCTTGAAGGCGGCGGTGACAGCAATGCAGGCGAGCATGAGAAAGTAGTTGATCTCGGGGATGTAGACCTGGCCCTCATACTTGGTGGAGGTGTGGACAACCTTCACACGGGGAAAGCAGCCGAGGGAGAGAGACTGTTGGATTATAGAGAAGGTGCCCGAGATCATGGCTTGGCTCGCTATGATAGAGGCCAATATAGCCAACACAAACATGGGCCAGTATAGACCATCTGAACATGCATGGAAATAATATATATAATTACCATATTTACGTACCACCGCTGCTAAAGTTACAATATTTTATCAAATAAATTAAAAAATTTAATACTAAAATTAAAATTTTAAAAGATGAGTAAAAATATGACTAATAAAATAAAAACTAGCTAAATTATAATAAATTAAAGTTTAGCTAAGAATTTATTAAAGAAATTAATGCTGGTAGGGTGGGCAACGTGGCCAGTACTAGCGCATAGCCCAGCTTGGTTCATTTAAGAATAATTGAATGCAAAAAACCCACAGACGCTAGACAAAATAGAAAAATAAATAATATATATATATATATATATATATATATATATATATATATATATATGCGAAAATAAAGCAATTATAAATATTTACTGGGTATTGATTTGTAGAAGGTGTCGTCGACGTTTTCCATGTGCTTGCGCAAGTATGAAGCTTGTCCAGTGTATGCCAACACTAAGGAGGGAAAAGTCACGGAGCACATGCTTATTTGAATCGATCGCACAGTGAAATGCCCAAGATCAGCAAAAAGTGCTTCCACACCTATATTTATATATTTCCACACGTACCCCAATTAATTCGAGAAGAAAATAAAATTATTAATAATAAAGTACTCTATATATGTTGTCAGTTAGCTAGAAGGAAATGCACGTTATTTTCCTACAAAATTTAGAAATTATGATTGTGTGCATATATATATATATATATATATATATATATATATATATATATATATATATATATATATATATATATATATATATATATATATATATATATATATATATATAGAGAGAGAGAGAGAGAGAGAGAGAGAGAGAGAGAGAGAGAGAGAGAGAGAGAGAGAGCTTAAATACTTTTAAAAGCGTAAGTTTATTTATATTTATAAATTTTTTATTATACAATTTGTATTGAAATTTGTGTTTTTATAAAGACAATTAAGAAGAGAGAGTAAAAAATTAAGTACAATTGTATAAATTTCAATACAATTTTTATGATAAAAAATTTACAAACATTTAAAAACACAAATTTTTTACATTTGTCTTTAACATTTGATCACTATTGCCAGTTGGTAGCTGATATATATTTTGCTATTGTAAGGATTTTTAATTTAAAAATTATATAAAATTTTGAATAGAGATATAAAAAGTGAAAATACTGGTAAAAGTTTATTTAAAAGATGTTTATACTAGAGCAAAATGGTCATTTTCAAACGAGTGACCCAACATAGAAGAATAATAATATATGAATACTCAATTTTACTCTTTTTCACGGACTTTTCCTCTCGATTAGATGTTTTTATATGTTTTAGCAAATATTCAAAACATTTAATATATATATATACACGCGCGCACCTGTGATGCAAAGGACAACACCGCCGAGAGAAATCCAGGCGTTCTTGCCATTCCTCTGGAAGTAATTGACGATATATTTAGGGTTGATCGCCTTGACAACCAACGGGTCGTACTTGACGAAGTTGAACACGCCAATGCCAGCGATGAAGAGGAACCAAACGGTGATGATCGGAGCGAAGGTGTAGCCAACCTTGTCGGTGCCCAACCTCTGGGCTAGGAAGAGGCAGATCAGGATGAAGATGGATATCAACACAATCCTGTCTGAAACAAGCGTTACAAAGTATGTTGTTGTGAAAGTTAAGAAAAATTGAAAATATATGATAAATTTAATTTTCATTAAGTATATACTAAAAAGAAAAGAAAGTAGTCTTACCAAATATATACAAGTGATGGAGAAAGTTTCAAAAGCTTATTGCAATCTTTTCCTTTTGAATAAATTCTCAAATATATTGGGTGGACAAATTTTTGTAATTAGCTAGATGACTCTTAGCCAAAGATTAATTACATGGATATTTCTATATAATTGGAAAAAGGATTTTTTTTTTTTTTTTTTTGGAGTGTAGATAAAGGAGTTTGATTGTAGCCAAAAGCACTTAACAGAGAATCAATTTGAGCAAGCAAAAGATAGGTATAATTTTCCTACAAATTATATATTTTCGTGCACTTATTTAGATAAAGCTCTTTAAATTAATCCTTATAATCTTTTTATTAAAAGTTTTTAAACAATTTTCTAAGATATGGTAAGAAACAAAATTTTAAACAAAATTTTGTGATTGGAGTTTCTTTAGGACCACAATTAGTAGGGAAGCCTAGGGACTAACAAATAACAACCAATTATGATCAGTTACCGCTTTACAATTAAGCATGCATATATTAATTGAGTAATGCTATAGGTTAATTTACAACCTAGAATTAAAGGAATTATAAAATATAATATAACTTTACAATCCAAAGGCTAATATTTTTTCACTTCATTAATTTTTCATAATATTAAAACTCAAAAAATGAATAAAGTAAATCCTAATAACCCTTCGATATTGAGGGGTTATACGACTACAGCTTTATTTGATTGTAAACTTGGAATTTCTCTAATTAATTAGTTCATATAATGAGAGCCACCCACCACTAAATACTTGAAAAATTATTAAAATCATAAATTGTCATGTTGTCATGTGGTGTCTCTGTCTTTCTCTTTTTCATTCGTAGACAAGTTGAGGGCGTATCTAGGCCGCAATATATATTTTTTCGCAAGAAGTTGGAGACTAAATCACACTTAATTCCTTTAGTAAACACTCAAGAAAAATCAAACTCCCAACTTCTTAATCATAATTCGAGATATCAACCAACTTCATTTGACTGTGATAATAATTGTAGCCGATCCCCATTCAACCAAGGAAATTAAACACCATAATTAATGTTTTCAATTTCTATTATGATGATTAAGGAAAAGTAAAAATAACATGTGGAGTCATGCATCACGTTCAATGCGTGCCTAGCTACAAGAGATCAGTCATAGTCAAAAAGGCGGAAAAAATTAATCAACACAAAAAAGTGAAGTTTCTACACTTTGTCTCACGAGAAAAAAATTAATTGGACACGGGAGAAGAGTTTGGCTTTGTGTGTACTTTTTTTCCCTTTTTTTTTTTTTTCTTTTTTTTTTGGCTTTGTGTGTGTGTTTTTTTTTCTTTTTTTTTTTTAAAAAAAACTTTGTTAATTGTTATGTGTGTGTATATATATATATATACCTTCGGTCATGGCGTTCGTGGCCTCCTTTATGCCGTCCACAGCAGATAAAACTGCCAAATAAAGTCCAAAATTACATAAGATCGAGATTGAATTGTTGCCCCTGCAACTAATACTTATATGTACATAAATGTCACTATAACATACGTTATATACATATATTTATATATATATATAAATTCAACTATATATAAGACGTGATTGATAGAAATAAATACAGTGCTGGGTGCAGGCATGCAATACTCTTAATTAATAAAAAAAATTAAGCTCATTATGAGATAAAAATAAAAAGGTACCTGACATGCAAGGTGTCAAGATTCCATCTCCAATAACCATGGAAGTACCTAGCATGGTGACAACCAGGAGGATGTATTTTGCAGAAGCGCTGTTCTCAAGAGCTGCTTTTAGCTTCGAGGCCCGCCGGAGTCGTCGGCCCGGCAATTCCAACCGGAAGTTCGATACCTCTCGATCTTCCGCCTGCTGGCTCGGTATCAGCCCGACCTTCGCGTATCGGCATATCATCGAATATAGCGCGAATGTGCCGCCTCCAAAAATTAAAAAAAAAAAAAAATTCAATAATAGTAATAATAATAATATTCTTTTGTGCTGATGAATTAATTGTTCGATATATATATATATATATGAGTAGCTTAGGCGGTCGATCGCTTAAGCGGTAACCTTACCGTTGCCATTGTCGTTGGCGCGGAGGACGATAAAGACGTACTTGACGAGCGGAATGAGTGTGAGAGTGTAGATGATCAGGGAGAGCACCCCGAGTATGTCGTCCTCGTGCTGTATCCCGTCCGGGAACGTGCTCGCGTACACGTACAGCGGCGACGTCCCGATGTCGCCGTATACCACACCGATGCTCTGGAACGCCAGCTGCACCACCGTCCCCCAACTCCCGTCCCCGGCCACCTGCCCCCACCATCGCGATCACCAACTCCGATGAGTCTCATGGCATTGGCACACATATGTTTCTAGCTAGCTAGTTATTACACCTTAAGAATCTAAATATAAATCATTTCATATGATCTGTAACCTACGATTTATGTATAAAAGTTTACATCTATAAGTTTGAATTTCTAGGCAGCCCGAGCGTACGTAGCAGCTTCTCTATTCCAGTATGATCAAAATAAGTTAAGAGCGTGTATATATATATATATATACATAGAGAGAGAGAGAGAGAGAGACCTTGGCGGAGTGGTGGACATGCTTGGCGGAGGAGACTGTGGTGGCCTCGATGTCGAGGGAGTCGTTGCGGCGGAGCTTCTTCACGGGTTCTGGCGAGAAAAAAATGTTCTCCTCAGAGACATCCTCGCCGCCGCCGCCGCTGCTGCTGCTCGGCGATTCCTCGCCGAGCTTCTGATCCATGATCGTTCCATCCATTAGTTATAGAATCAATTACTAGAGAGTAGTTTTCTTGTAGATTATTATTATTATTATTATTATTATTATTATTATTATTATATTAATTAATCCTACCGTGTGCATGGGAGATGGGGGAGGGGTTTAAATAGAGCGGGAATTTACCGGAATCGGGAGCGCCAGTAAATTGAGAGGGAAGGGGTGGCACGGGGTACGAAAATATAATTACATGCACCAGGTGCACACCCATATAGCACTGTGCATATAAATTTTATTTATTATTTCAAAATAATAAATAAAAAAATTACTATTCTAAAATAAATAAGATGTATAATGTATATTTTATTTAAAATATATGAATAATATTATTTTTAATTTTATATAAAAAAAGTACTCAAATTTCTAAGGACAATAATGATTATCAAATTATAAAGCAAAAATGATATAGCTCAAGGGTGTCCGGTGTACATTTTTGCTGCAGCAGGCAGGTGCATGCAAAATATAAAAATGCCGTAAGTTTGGGGTATTTTAGGAAATAACGGCAACTTCGAGGATGATGAGAGAAGCGGGACCCACGAGATCCTCGTCATCACCAGATGTCGGGAGAGCGAAACGAGGACTTTTCCTTGTAACGGTCTTACATCACTTTGGTACTCCCACGTGCATTAATATAAAAATATTTTATTTTATTTTTATAAATAATAATATATCTCATATAATTTATGGAAAATGCTATGTGTACACCCGTAAGGGGTGTACATCTCACACCCCCACCCATTTAAGGGTGGGGGTGTGATGATGGCTCACTCGATGTGATCCGTAAAAAATATCGTCATCATTAAAATGGTGGAAATGTATGATATACACCCCTTCGGGGTGTACATGTAGCATTGCTTATAATTTATATGATAGTTGTACAAATATTAATTATTTAGTATTTATAAGTTTTTCACTATTAAATTTATTTATTTTAATTAATTTTATTCTTAAATTATACTATTATGCTAATTATTCACTAAACTCTATGAAATCAATATAATCCTAACCGCCCATCCTTTCATCCAATGATTAAAAACTTAGTAGCACCAATAACTTGATATTTTTAAAAATACAGAAACTCAATTATATATAATATATATATATATATATATATATATATATATATATATATATATATATATATATATATATATATATATATATATATATATATATATATATATATATATATATATAGCAGAGTTTATATATTTTTAAAAGTACAAGTCTATTCATACTTGTGAATTTTTTTTTATTAATTTTGTATTGGGATTTGTAATTTTTATCTTTTCTTTCTCTCCCTTTAGTTAACTTTACAATAACACAAATCTCAATATAAATTTATTGATAAAAAATTTACAAGCATAAATTAACATATACTTTAAAAAGTATATAAACTTTACTCTCTCTCTCTATATATGCTACTATATTATCAATAATACTAATTCATTGATATTGATTTGTAGATGAAAGGATGTGCGCGTTTAGGATTTCGTGAATGGTTGAAAAAATAATATAATCTAACGAATAAAAATAATTAAAGAAATAAATTTAATGATAAAAAATTTAATAGTACAAATATTTGGTACTATCAATAGCATAGCAGCTAAACACACTTTCTCTTTATATATATATAAAAATATATATAGAGCGCTAGATTGGAATACTATTAATAGTACCAAGTTATTGGTGCTATTAAGTTTTTAACCCTTAGATTAAAAAATATATGGTTAAGATGATAGTGGGCCATTTGGGTTTAATAGATGGTTAGAAAAATAGTAAAATCTAACGAATGAAAATGATCGAAGCGGTTGATGTAAGAGTAGAAAACTTGATAGCATCAATAACTTAGTACTATTAATAGTATAGTAGCGGACTATATATATATATATATATATATATATATATATATATATATATATATATATATATATATATATATATATATATATATATAGGAAAATGCTATGTGTACACCCCTTTCGGGGTGTACATCATACACCCCACCCATCTAAGGGTGGGGGTGTGATGATGGGTCACTTGATGTGACCCGTAAAAAGTATCGCCACCATTAAAATGGTGGAGGTGTATGATGTACACCCCTTCGGGGTGTACAGGTAGCATTGCTCATATATATATATATATATATATATATATATATATATATATATATATATATATATATATATATATATATATATTCACGGACATCCTTGAATATTTTGCAGAAAATTTATTGATCAAAGAGTAGTGATTTGTCATAATGGGAAATGCCACAAAAATCCACCAAATTTCTCGTGAGGGAATATTTGACTAAAATGTCTAATCAAATTCCACTAAACTCGCAAAAAAATTAAAAAGAAAGAGAAAATAGAAAGAAAAAAAAAGGCATGGAAGTGGAAAGCGTTCACATGAGACATGACTCAGAGGTGCAATAAGTTCAAATTAAGTGTGCTTTGATTTCATATTACTTAGTCGTAAAGAGGAAGCTAGTACACGTGACTTTTAAATAGGGACAAATTTGTCCAAATTGTGGTTTGATTTTTTTAATAGTGTGAAATTATTTCTGGGTTGCATTCAATCAAATTGGATTTTGTAACTAACATAATATTAGTGTCCATTCTAAACAAACCTCTCTGATCTATAAATGCCTTGGTATATATGTACTCGTGTAAACTATGCAAATTAACAAAAAGGAACATGCAATGCTAGAAAAACAAAACGAAACTTTTTTCTTTTTTTTTTCTTTTTTTTTGAGAAGTGAGAAATTGGTTTCCTACAATCTTGTCCATTGGAAAATTTTTAAAAATGATATGGTTCACACCCACTAATTGGCTTTTTTTGTTTTTCTTTGAGTGACATTAGACATTAAACACTTGTTAGGATTTGATTAGATTTGATTAGATTTAGATTTGAATCATAATTGAATTAAGATTAATATTTAAATCTGTTGAAGATAAATTTATTAGGATTTAAGTATTAATTAGAGTAGAAATGTAATTGAATTAGAATTTGAATATCTTTTGATGTAAACTATAGATATAATATTGATATATGGTATTATTTTGGATGCACCTGGTACACGAATGCGTCCAAAAAGAAAAATATTCTAGGTTTGTAGAATAGGAAAGAAGAATAAGAAAAATTCAGAAAAAGAACTCGAAATAAAACTATCCTGTATAAAAGAAAAGACATGTGCCAATTTTTTTTTTGCTGAGAAAATAAATTTATAGTAAAAATCTAATTTGACATTTTTTTTGCGAAATTTTAACAATTAGTATTGGAGCAAATATCAAATCAACAGCAGTTCGTATCAGAATGGATTGCGGATTCACAAAATTTGATACCGGAACTATTATCGGATTCCCAACAACACTCACTTCTTGTAGTGAGGCAAGCTTAGCTTTGCCCCTCAATTCCAATGCTTAAATTAGAAATAATCAATCACATAGTGGTAATACAAAAGGCGGCCAACATTTTGTGTGGTAAATATATGTAGGATGATGACGAATTTGACAATTTTTTGTTGAAGGAGAACATGAAATGCCACCATGTTTAATTACCTCATTTCTAGGATCTACGGTGGGCAACGTGTCAATCGATGCTAATTAATTATTGTATTCTAGGTTAAATTTGCACCAAACAATAAAAGAATTAATTATCAAACATATTACTGGTTGTAACATATAACTTAATAATTTAGTGCGTGCGTGTTTGATGTGTTGATATCATAATCCACGTCTTAAAGTTGTTAACGAGCAAAAAGCCAAAGAGCAAAATCTCTCAGATTTATGACCAAGAAGTTCATTTCAGCTTTTAACTTGCGAAGAAATGTGTTAGACTCTTTCCAAAGCCTAATCAAAGAGAAAAAAACTTCCACAAGGAGCAAAAGCAGAGAAGAGCTTTTAAACTAGACCAGCTTGTGTGCCAAGGCTCTACATTTCTACTCAAACAACACTTCTATAAAGATTTGATACGTAAAAAAGTTCAAGCGCTAACCCTGAATAAGAAGAAGAGATTTTGGTAGACAATTATTGACATTTGGTAACTTGCTTAGGGAGACAAATGCACCTAGTAGACTTCCCTATCATGACTTGTATTAGCTAGTCTTCAATTCATCCACTTATATGCATGCTACCACAGAAGCACGTGTGGTGCGTAAAAAGTTTGTAAAGTGAAAAAAAAAAAAAAAAAAAAGCAAATAAAAATGTGCTCACACTTAATGTCACATGATATATGAGACACAAAACTCTTGAAAAGGCATTATAATCCACCAAGTCATCAGATGCAATTCATCCATATCAAAAGACTAGATAGTTCGCTGCATTTGCATCTATACTTGTCTCATATGCAACCAATATATTCAATGTCACATTTGCTTTTGTATGGCATATAGTTATAAAGTAAATCTATTTATACAAAATTCGTTCTGTTTGTGATTTTTAAGTGTTCTACATGCATTAACACTTAGAAATTTATAACAGGACAAAATCAGGATGACAAAATCTAGATGATTGAGTAATGCTTTGCTTACGAACAATTCTTCAAACTTCCTTAGGTGGCTATTTTTCATTAACAGGTGTTCACAAATCACGAAGCCAAAGAATAAATTCGGTCACTCAATTCCATGATTTTGCAGAAAGTCTGTAGAATTTTGTTGAAAATAGAGAAAACCTGAGACTTTGAAAATCATGCATTTTGGATTCTACAATACATTATGACAAGTACCATCCAAGAGTAAAGTCATGCTGCTTATGCAATGGCACCTTTCTGATGTCAACAAAAGATATGAGAACATATTATACAATAACAGTTAACATCAAATAATTTTTACATGTATGGTTTAACATTAGGCAAGGAGGAAAACAATTTAGAGCATATATTATGTACATACTATCGACATTTCTATGGCTCTGTCTTTTATATATATATATATATATAGAGAGAGAGAGAGAGAGAGAGAGAGAGAGAGAGAGTCCAGCTGGAATACTATCGATAGTACCAAACAATTGGTGCTATCAAATTTTCAGCCATTGGATGAAAAGATGTGCGGTTGGAATTATAGTGGTCTTCTAAAATTTTTATTATTCAACCAATCACCCACTAAATCCTAGGGGACCACTATCATCGTAACCGTATATTTCATAATCCAATGGCTAAAAATTGATAACACCAATGAGTACAAATAAGTTTTGTTCTGAATTAAAGAATTCGATACAGAGCAGCCTCAACATACCCCCATCCATCTTCGAAAACCGGCCCCATCCAATAACCAAATATAACCGTATTCATGCCACAAATCGAGGTTAAGCATCTACTTACAGAGATGCGGTACTGTCGATCAGGCCTCACTAGATCAGCGACGCATTCCCACGGCATGACGAGGTCAAGACTGATTAGGCTGTTTAGGTTCAACAGCTTGGGCTCTGTGAACATGCACACAAATGCTGTTTAGTTAGGACGGAAACTTTTGTACATTGAGCAGACTCAGAATATAGCAATAAAGGAGCAGCAGAAAATACTTGGAATTGGCTGGCTAGATAGTGCATTGATGGGTGAAAGTTTCCCTTGTAATTCTTCCTAGTAGACCATAATATGTCAAAAGAAACCAGAGCAAGATAAATTGTTGTATTAGTACTAGAGCGGAAAGGTAAGAACTGAAGTAAATAAATGCTGCATCATTCAGGCTTGGATTGAAAGATAGCAGATACTTAAGACTATATGGAGGATTTAGATAAGGACATCGTACGACTAAGAACATAAACTAGCAAAATCAGAAGGACCATATTTATACAGTCTTGTTCCAATAAGAATAAGAACTATATGCACACAAATTCTAGATTAAGTCTTAATGAGTTTGCGCTCCATTGAATAAGTAAATGATAAGAAAGTAGGTTGTTGTTGTTGAAAATAAATATTAAAACACAATTTTTTTATAGCATAAGATGTTGGAGATAAACAATCGTTTCACATTGATTACAATGGTATCAGAACTAGAGGTCTTGAGTTCAAATTCCGCAAGACTCCAAGCTTCAATAAACAATTGGTTTAATTTTTTTCCATTTAATTCAAGTCTATGTCATGAGCTTACCAGGAAACTATTGTTTCTGCAAAATAGCCTCATTAAAATTCGATTAACCAATTGAATACGCAAAGTTAATTAACTAAGTACTAAATCCACAACAACTCAAACAATGAATTCCTTCCCTTTCTATCATAGCATTAACAAATATAGCAAATAACAGCTAAAATTTAAATCCAAAATTGGAAATTTTGCGTAAAAATTCGAATTGATGGAGGGAAAATGTAGGATTTTGATCAATTGAAGCGATTTTTACTATATATATATATATTTGTACCACTTTTGGGGTTCTCCGGCGACGAGGAAGGAGAGGAGGGGTTGAGAAGGGTTTGCAGAGTCCACAGGCCATTGAACAGTGAGTGTTGAGGGTACCTTATTGGGGACTTTGAGGGCGAAGCAAAGGAAGAAGAAGAAGAAGAAGAAGAAGAAGAGGAGGAAGGGAGATAGAGTTTAGGGCTTTGAGCGAATGGGATTGGGGTTTTAGGTGGGAGAAGGATAACACGAGGTCTCTATATAAAGGTGAGAGAAGAAGCAGGGTTCACAACTCGCCGAGTTGACTCGCGGCAAACTCTGATCCACAATCGCGCTAAATTATAAAAAGGAAAATGCTATGTGTACACCCCTTTCGGGGTGTACATCATACACCCCATCCATCCAAGGGTGGGAGTGTGATGATGGGTCACTTAATGTGACCCGTAAAAAATATCGCCACCATTAAAATGGTGGAGGTGTATGATGTACACCCCTTGGGGGTGTACATGTAGCATTGCTCTTATAAAAATGCCCCTTGCACTTTAGTTCTATTTCAATTTACAGTTTAATTTTAATTCAACTAATGACAATGAAAATTGATCCTAAGGCTCCGTTTGGGAGCGGTATAAAGGGGGGATATCCCCCCTTTATACCCAAACGGTTTGGGGATATCCCCGTTTGGGGATATCCCCGCCAAACGGGGATATCCCCCAAACCCAGGGGATATCCCACCCCCGGTTTATCCCACTCTCTCTCTCCTCCCCCTAACACCCGTGATGAATCCCCTTTCTCTCCCCCCGAGGCACCCTCCTCAGCACTCAGCTCCTTCATCACCTTCGTCCCCTTCTCCTCGCTGCCGATCTGTGTGTGTGTGTGCTTTAAACCACAGGCTCTCCTCCCTCTCTCGTCCGTGCTTTGAGCCGGTATCTCTGTGCTCCCCGGTCGCCGCTCCCGATCTCCGTGGGCTCCCCGCTTCTTTGCTCCCGATCTGTGTGTGTGTGTGTGCTTTGAGCCTCTCTCTGTGTGCTCCCCGGTCGCCGCTCCAGATCTGTGTGTGCTCCCCGGTCGCCGCTCCCGATCTCCGTGGGCTCCCCGCTCGGAGCTCCCGATCTGTGTGTGTGTGTGTGCTTTGAGCCTCTCTCTGTGTGCTCCCCGGTCGCCGCTCCAGAACTGTGTGTGCTCCCCGGTCGCCGCTCCCGATCTTCGTGGGCTCCCCGGTCGCCGCTCCCGATCTCTGTGTGCTTTGAGCCGATCTCTCTGTCCTCCCCGGTCGCCGCTCCCGATCTCCGTGGGCTCCCCGCTCGGAGCTCCCGATCTGTGTGTGTGTGTGCTTTGAGCCTGTCTCTGTGTGCTCCCCGGTCGCCGCTCCAGAACTGTGTGTGCTCCCCGGTCGCCGCTCCCGATCTTCGTGGGCTCCCCGCTCGGAGCTCCCGATCTCTGTGTGCTTTGAGGCGATCTTTGTGTGCTCCCCGGTCGCCGCTCCAGATCTTTGTGTGCTCCCCGCTCGGTGCTCCCGATCTCTGTGTGCTTTGAGCCGATCTTGGTGGTCCCCGCTCCCGATCTCGTTGTGCTCCCGATCGCTGTGCGTCTGCTTCGTGAGATCTTGGTGCTCCCCTCTGTGTGCGCTCCCGATCTCTGTGTGCGCTCCCGATCTCTGTGTGTGCTCGGAGGTCCCGATCTGTGCTTGCTCCCCGCTCCCCGCTCCCGATCTGTGTGTGTGGTCCCCGCTCCCGATCTCTGTTGTGTGGTGCCGATCTCTGTGAGGTCCCGCTCCCGATCTGTGTGTGCTCGGAGCTCCCGATCTCTGTAAAGTTGCCCCATCTCTGTATTGTTTTTGCCTTGGCTGCTGTTGATCTGTGATCACTGTACTGTGCTTGCCCCGAGCATCATCTCTGCTCCCTCCCTGTACCGCGGTTCCCCCTACGGTTGCTCTCTGTCCCCTCTACCGAGCTACCTCTCTGCTCCCTGTTCCGAGGTTGCCCTCGGTTGAGCTCTGCTCCCTGTACCGAGCTTGGTCTCTGCTCCCTGTAATCAGGCTGCTCTCTCCTCTTTCTGCCATCGAAGGTGCAACCCTTTCGTTTTCTTCCAGTTCAGATATTAGTTGATATAATGCTGTCATAGGCTTTCATGATAAATGACTATGCTATCTGATTACAAAAATATGTTTTGATGGCTGCGGAATATGTATGTTTCATCGGTTAAGTTATGTGATGAAAATATATATGTTGGCGATGATGACGGTTACCATAGGCATTTGTTGGATGGCATGGATGTATAATCCACTGCAACCCCATGCTTGTTGGAAACCAATTGAGCCCGTCTACATAATAAGGCGATGATGACGGTTACCATAGGCATTTGCTGGATGGCATGGATGTATAATCCACTGCAACCCCATGCTTGTTGGAAACCAATTGAGCCCGTGTACTTAATAAGGCGATGATGACGGTTGCCATATGCGTTTGATGGATGGCATGGATTTATAATCCACTGCAACCCCATACATATTGGAAACCACATGAGCCCTTGTACATAATAAACCCCCTATTCCAATTTTGTGTAAATGAAAACCATTTAGCCAACATTTATCTTTACTTGTATGCCTCAACCGCCATTTTTTACAATATTACTATATTATGTATTTCCCTATTTACCATGCAAATTATGACATCCCATCCCCTGTTATGCAATTAGTAATATGGTAAGCATGACATGTCTTCCTAATTGAATGCCAATTATATTATTGATTTGAGGGTAATGCCAAAAAAATTATAAATATATTGTGTTATGCCAAATTATATAAAGTAGAACATACATTATGTACAGATGCGGCCTTTTAAGAGAGTGTTCAACGCCGGTCAATCTAGCCGCTCAAACACGGCCAACATCCAAGACAATATCATTCAAAATCAGGGTGGTAGTCGTTCTCGCGCCCAACAAACGCCCCGAACATCAAACTGGACTGAGGCCATGGATGCAAGTCTGTTATCGTTGTTGACGGAGGAACATACTCTCGGCAACAACGTTAATGGATCATTCACTAACCTCGCGTGGGTTAGGATTGTTGCGGAATTAAATAGTCGAAATGGTTTACACCTAAAAAAGGAGCAGGTCAAGAATAGGTTGAAGGTGTTGAAGCGCACTTTTGCGTTGTACCATTCCTTGGCCAACAAGAGTGGTTGGGGATGGGATTTTATCCGCCACATTCCCACGGCAGGCGATAGTTGTGACTGGGATGGCGTCATCTTGGTAACGATTGTTAATTTACCTGTCATTAAAATTTTTTCCATATTTATTAGCCTTACCAATATAATTAACGTACGTTCAGGACAATCCAGCTTATGCCAAATGTAGGGATAGGCCATTCCCTTTGTATAAGGATCTGGAGTTTCTAACTGAGAAGACTACCGCAACGGGTGCATATGGTTTTTTCTTCACTCCAGCCTCCCACAAGAACAATAGTTAGCTCCTCCTCATCATCCCCTGGTGAGGATGATACAAACAGACCTTTTCAATTTGAAGCAGGGTCCTCTGGGCCATATATGAATGAATTCATGCCTAGTCCACCACCAGAAAGGTCACCCAGCCCTCACCTTCGAAACAAGACAACTAGTGGGTCGGGGTACAGCTCGGCAGGCCAAAGGGCTCGTTCCCCAGTACCCGAGCCTAGCCAACGGACCAACCGTCCGTCAACTGGTGGTCGGCGTAAAAAAGCTGAGGGCATATCAGAATGCGTCGCCGGCATGCTTGAGCTGGGCAAAGAAAAATTAGATCTGGTGAGGCAGATGTATAATAAGGAAGCAGAAGGTCGACAATCCATTCCGGTCATCGGGGATTGTTTGCAGCGCCTATATAATATGCAGGGGCTCATTGATGACCATGTCTTGGCTGCCGCCGAGGCTTTGAAGGATCCGCAAAATCGTCAAATTTTCATGTCAATGAATGACAATCTTGCTTACAAGTGGGCACAGCGGCAGATAGCAAACCAGGTTCAGATGTATCGTCAACATTTCCCTGGTCCTTAGTGCATAATTAAATAATTAGTTTGTAATTTCAGGACTTTAAAAACTAGCTTTGTAATAATTAGTATCTAAACTTTATGTACTTTTTTGTATAGTTGTATGTAATTTATTATCCCGTACTGTTACTAGTCAATTTGTAATTTATTATTCCGCACCGTATTTTCCTCTTAAATCTTGCTTTGAAGCCATCTATACATGTTAAGTGATGTCTACTTAGTATGATAGTTCCCTAAATTGGTACAATATCGTTGCAGATATAATGGATGAATCAATTTATGAATCCTTATGTTGCTCCCGCTTTCTTGCAATGTTGTTGAGTATATTAGATGATGATGAAGATTTTTGGGAGGAACTACTACTCATGCTCATTGTCGAAGGATACATCGATGATCTCAACTTTTAAATTATTTTATGTACTATTTTATTCTGTATTTGCTTGCTTAAAACGCCGAGATGAATGTTTGAGCTGAATTTAAATAACAATTATATCATTTATGCGTACTATCAATATTTGCTCACTGCCATAAATTAACGTACAGTTGTAATGGATGATTCTATTTATCGACAAGTCTTTTCCTCGCAATTCCATGCCAATTTGTTCGATATATTGGATGATGATGATGAATATTGGGAGCAACTCTTAATTATGCTTATTGAGGGAGGATGTCTAGATGAAACAAGTACAATTAGCAGACAACCGTGTCGTACCCGTCCGTTTACGGGACATCAGTTTATTTGTGATATTTTGAACGGCCATCCAGATCGGGGGTACACTCAATTTAGAATGACGACAACTACATTCATTGCTCTCCGCGAAGACCTTGTTGGGAAGGGCCTTTTAAAAGGTACACGCAATCTGACTGTTGACGAACAGTTGGGAATTTTTCTATATTGTATAGGACACGGTGTTGCAAATAGGGTGCTTGCTGAAACCTTTCAACATTCGGGGGAAACGATAAGTCGTCATTTTAACAATGTACTCCAGGCCATTATTCAAATAAAAGATGAATATTTATGTATGCCGCCAAGTAATTGTGGAGTGCATCCAAGAATTAGTGGAACTCCGAATTTTCATCCGTTCAAGGTAAGAGACGATAATTTTTCAACAAGTAATATGTAAATTTTATTTGCTGCATTGGTAATGTACTATGTTGTGACATTAACATATGTAGAATGCAATTGGGGCGATAGATGGTACGCATATTCCGGTTATGGTAGATAGGGAGAAACAACCACGATTTCGTTGTCGCAAAGGATATACATCGCAAAATATGATGGCAGCTGTATCCTTTGATCATATGTTTTTTTATGTATGCATCGGTTGGGAAGGCTCTGCAGCTGATATGCGGGTACTCAGATGGGCATGTGAAAGTGGAGGTTTTACAGTTCCAGAAGGTAAAATTTATGGAGTAAGTTTTTTATTGCTATCTTCATTATTATTGGTTTAATTAATTTATTACAAGTTATATACCCTTCTGATTTATATACAGGAAAATATTATCTGGTCGATTCCGGTTACGCGAATACCGATCGATTTCTGGCGCCGTATAGAGCCGAGCGTTACCATCTGAGTCAATTTGACAGTAACTCACGTAGTCGTATACATAATTCGGCGAAGGACTTGTATAATCATCGGCATGCCCAACTAAGGAATGTGGTAGAGAAGACATTTGGAATTTTAAAGAAGAGATTCAAAATTTTAACTGTTGCTACACCGTTTCCTTATAGAGTGCAGTGTAAAATAGCTATGGCTTGTTGTGTGATCCACAATTTTATTCGACGGCAACAAGGAGATGATAGATATTTTAACGAACCAGTAGAGCCAGAGCCTCCAGAGGTTGACGTGGAAGCGACCACTACAAACTATAGTACATCAGACTCTCAACGGGGAAACGACCTTCGCACACGTATTACCGATGAGTTGTGGAATAATAGAAGTTAGATAAATCATTGTAACTGACTAAAAGTTTGTAAATATTAGATTTACTGGTGTAATATTATGTTAGTCAGCTTGTAAAAAAGTTTTATTTGTTTATATGTAATGTTAAGTGGACTGTTAATTGAGAACTGATATTTTTCGGGTATGATGTAATTTGAAATATTATTGTGAGTTCGTTATTGTATCATGCTAATTTCCCGCTTTGTTCGTAAATTTTAATTAAAAAATCGATATTGTTTGATGCTAATTTTTTAAAATTGTTTGTTCGTTAATGGTAATTATTAAATCTTTGTTAGACTGATTGATTTTGTCTAATTATTAACTTCATTCTGTATTGAGCAACAGATTGTTGTAAATATTATTAAAATAGATTTATTAATAATATAATTTTTAATATAAATAAAATTTAAAATAATTTTTAATCATGAAATATAATAATTTTTAAACGTTATAAATTATATTTAAGACAAATTAAAATTAAATAAATTTTTATATAGTATATAAATAATTAAATATCATATATAATTTATTCTATATGTATTCTATTTAATTAAGAAATAAAATAATTTTGTACTTATTATTTCAATATAGTCAATTTATAATATTTCAACTTGTTGAATAAATCAGACGTCAAATATTAATTTTATTATTTTAAAAAAATTAATAATCGTTAAATATTAAATTGGTAAAGAATCGTTAAATAATCGTTAGAAAATATTAATAATCGTTATTGTTTCAAATTATATTAAATTTTTAATCGTTAAATATTATAATTTTTAATCGTTAAAGATAATTTTTAAGACCAAATTAAAAAAAATTAGAATTTTATATAGTATATAATTAATTAAATATAATATAAAAGATTTGTTTTAATTAAATTATTCTAATACATTATCCTATTATCACATTAATAATATACATAAAAGTAAAGGTCACATCGTCATTAATAAACAACAAAAGTCAACTTTATACCTCTTATTCATCATTACACATCCAAACACCTATTTTCTTATACCAGGTTTAAACCAGGTTTAAGCCTCATTCACATCCAAACACATTTTAGGTTTAAACCAGGTTTATCCCTTACTTTAAACCTATACCTGGTATAACTAAACCAGGTATAAGCCACATCCAACGGCTACCTAAAAGAACCTGGTCTACGGATGACGTGGTAGACGAGGTCCAGTCAACAATCTCTCGCACTCCCCGTCTTCCCCCCTCTCTCTCTCTCTCTCTCTCTCTCTCTCTCTCTCTCTCTCTCTCTCTCTCTCTCTCTATATATATATATATATATATATATACACAAACTACGCTGTTAAAACCAAAAAAACAAAAAAAAGAGGCCCATTTCAATTCAACGCTATCGTCGTTCCCGCGCTCCCACCTTCTGAAGAAACAAAGAGGCTTCGCGATCTCGGTATGATCAAAACCCTAATCCACCTCTCTTCGATCTCTCTTCTTCGCTCGTTTATCCTAATTGAAGCTAATAAGAAGCTAAACTACGGATTCATAGCCGATTCGCCCTCGGATTTCTTGCATTTTTTGTGTCGATTTCGAGTTCCATCGCGAGTTCTTGGATCAGAAACTAGGGTTTACATCTTCGTGCTACAATTCACATTTCTTCTTGAATCTTCTCAATCATCTTGTTAGTTTTTTTTTATCATCAATTTCTTCACATTTGTTGCAGTTTTTCCCCGATCAGAAACTAGGGTTTTCAAATCTTTTCATGTGCAGATAGATCAATGTCGTTTGCGGCGATATTTTTCTAGGTCACCGTTTCTATGCCGGTTTCTTTATTTGCTTTCCAGAGCGGGGTCACAAAATGTCCGTAAACATCACCTTGGAGGAGGGATGGGAGATCTTGGAGGAGGGGATTGCGAAGGCGGCGAAGTACCTGGAGGGAGACATGCAAGTGAGGATTAGTTTGAAAGAGTACATCAAATATTATACGTACGCCTCTAACCCGAAATAATTTTTCACTTCTCGGTTGATTTTGATCGTCAATTGTTTACCCCCTCCTCTTCTTGCAGTTGTGCTTTCGCGATTACCAGACAGAATAAGGACAACAGCCAAGTGGTTTATGACAGATATAAGTCGGCCCTCGAGCAATGTGTTAGTTCAATGGTATGATCGAAACGTATATAGATGCATGCGTAGCAAGTGCTTACATTGCTTTCTTATCATGTGTCGGATTATTCTTAGTGATTGCATTGTTTAGGGATCGATTTGTGCCCTCTTGCTCTGTTGTTTTAATTCGTATTATGTTCTTTAATAATATGCAATATAGTATTTGGTGAGGAACATGCGGAGGGGTTCTTTTCTTTTATCCTGTTTTATCTTCAATAGTATGAGATTAAGTATTTGAGATTCCTGGCCTTTCAATCATCTCCAAATACTGTGTATATAGTTAAATCAGTTGGATCAAACTTCTTGAGGGAGAAATTCTGTAACTCGCTATGGGGTGGAGTTCTTGTTTTCTTTTCTTCTCCTGTTTGCAATTGGATGAATTCTGATTTTTATTCCCTTTTCTGAAAGCATCATATCTCTGACAGCTGTGCCGGACCGATTTTAGAATCAGCTCTGGGTTCAAGCTGGAGAGAAAAGACTTAATTATGTTTTCTCTTTTTAATCCTCCTGAGTTCTCGTCTCCACTAATATTGCTGCAGCTTTGCTACACCCCAGAACCAATATCTGGATGGAGGCTTTCGTACTAGCAATTTCTTTTTGATGATAGGGCATCCATTGATGATGAATACTGTTAATCACGATCTAGAGTGTTTGCATTACCTTTATGATCAAAGGTTTTAAAATTGACAATTTTAGTAGCTGAAAAAAAAAATGAGGCATTTGTCCTTTCAATGGTGTAGAAGAATTCAAATCAATTCACTTTCTGTTTAAAGCACTTACCATTATCCAGCTCAATACTAGTATCTCTTATCTTAAATTGATTACTCTGTTCTTTATTTTTGTAGGCATTTGCTCCTGTACTTTTTTTTTTTTTTTTTGAAGAGAAGAGTCATTTCTGTTCTTTGATTTAGAAAGGACAATATTGTAATTTGACGACTTACCCTATATGAGGTTGGCTGTTCCGCGATACAATAAACACGACTTTATTTCAAAAATATCACATGCGCCTGGTGTACCATAAATTAACAACACTATTATAAATTCCTTAAAATCAAAAGTTAATCCATTAAATATAGTTTATGATATTTAAAGGCCTATATGCCAAAATTATAAATTTTGTATCCTACATCTTTCGAATCTAACTGTTAAATTTGTTGTCCCCTAGATGTAGTAGAGAGTAATTTTTAAGAAAATTATAAAATTTGGTTCCTAGACATTTGAAGTGATGTATCATCAAGTAGCATTCCCTATCCTCTTTTTTTTTTTTTTTTTTTGAGAAAAGACAGCATGCTACTACTTCATTCAAATAAAAATTGAGCATTTTCTATCATTGAAAATAAAGTGCAAGTATGTAGGCTATCATCCTCATAACCGCCCCGCAGCTTTATTTGATTTAATTCTATGACAGTCTCTTTGCAAATGGCAATTCAATATCTGCTGCAGTGATTGTTAACTATGCCTGTTCAGCACTCATTTATCTGTCCCATTTTTCTAGTTTGGATATGAAAAGCATGGTCGAAGCTTTACGTTCATTTATATGATCTATACTGCGTTTTTATTCCTTTATATGCCTTGTAATTGCTCCTGTTGTTCCTATTCTTGACATTATTTATGCAAGTTGCTTTACTCACTAGTTAGTTGCAAATTTATATCTGGTACAGGTTCCAATAGTTCTTCATTATTGACATACGCGTTCCTCCTCTATTAGGTTTTGCCTTCTTTGATAGGTAAGAAGAATGAGTTTCTCTTGCAAGAACTTGTTAGAATGTGGTCAAACTATCAAAAAATGACCAAAGCAACATCAGGCTTTCTTGCTCATCTTGACCGCTATTATATTCACATCTATTCACGTCCTCCACTGAAGACCGTTGCTGCCAGTTGCTTCTTCAATCGGGTAAGAACATACACTCTTTTTGTAATTTACACCAATAAATTGTCGCCCAACGTGGACCTGAAAACTATCGTTTGCTATGAACAATCTACATCTACAGGTATTCCCTAAGCAGCAGAGAGATATGATTGATTCTGTGTGTGATGCTGTAGTTTCTTTGGTATGTCAAATGGCTTTTATGATTGCTCTATATTTTCTACACAACGAACTTTTGTCATGTTTTATGCAAGTAAATTTTGTATATCAGATCGACCGAGAGCGTGAAGGAGAGGAGATCAGACACGATCTCATAAATAGTTTTATGGCTTTTGTCGCCGATGGCATTACGGTATTCCCACGTCTATATGCTTTGGAAATTGAAAGTGCTCTTTTTGAGGGTGCCCATACTTATTATTCCCAAAAAGGTTTCACGTGGTTTATGGGTTGTACTTTCAACTATGTTTGTAAGGTAATTATAATATTGCTTGAGCACCTGCTTAGAGAAATATAGGACATAAGCCAATCAGGATTAACCTTGTAATTTCTTTTCTTCAGTATGAAGAATGTTTGAGAATGGAGTGCGAGAGGGCCGCTCGCTATTTGATTTTGAGCAGGGGTTTCCAGAAGCACCGTTTCGTAAAGGTATTTATGTCTGTGATTATAGAGGGGAATTGGATGGGGGCGTTTTGCTGCGCATGTTGATTACTTGCTCATTGCGATCTTGACACGGTCGCCGTACTCGGCTTGTCTAATTTGAAGGACCATTTCAGTGCTTAAGTATTGGGCACGGCCTTAATAATGGTGATTTTGCCTGAAGAGAAAGCCAACTGTTTTTCAACTCGGCAACTTAGATCCAATTTTTTCAAGTTTTGAAACTTTTTGACCAATAAGTTTATTTCCAGACCAAGGCAATCCCGTCAGAAATCTCTAATGCATATGTATTCAGCATAAGGAGTGACAGAAATGTTTCAGTCCAAGAGAGGGGAAGATCTCAGTCCAAAACTGCAAAATAACCAAAAATAGAAATAAGTACTTCCAGCTGCCTGATTTTCATCTTCATTCCCTTTCGACCTGTTGTTCTGTGTGCAGCTTGTTATCACAACACTTGCGGATGCATATGAGAAAGCATTCAAAACCAAAATGATCAATATTGGTTTACGGTCTACTTGTAGCTGCCGCCGCCCTGCACTTGCCGCTGCCATGGCACGTCGGTGACGCGCACACAAAACATTTTAACAGCATTCGACCTCTTTGTCTGTGTACTAAACTTTCCTTTAGCTACACCTCTATTGCTTATATTGTGCAGGCCACTGCAGATTGAGAAAGCTGTCCGACTTGGATCTCGATGATGGAAACACGGACGACGCAGCGTAAGCTCGGCATACGGAAATGCAGTAAGATGCGGAAATGGTAAGCCCTTGTTTTTCGATTACTCATAGAGGCGGGCATTTGTCCTGCATGTTCTTTTAGTTACAGTTAGATAATTGTACATAATACACAGCTTAGTGATGATTTTCTTGCTGATGTTACTCGGACATTAGGTTTAGATTTGGTAGAGATCCTGTACAGCAAAAAAACCTAATCATTTTGTTCTTTTTTCTATACTTGGGACTAATTTGGGCATGCATTTCTTAATGCAACCACTCTAAAGTTCTATTAGAGGTTTGACAACCAAAAAAAAAAAAAAAAAATATCGAAAAACAAGTTTTAAAATTTAAACAGGATGATAAAGTAGATTGCTTTTCTTCAGCTAGACTTCAATTCATTCAACTATATTTGCTACCACAGAAGCACATGTAGTGCCTAAAAAGTTTGTGAAGTGAAAAAAAAAGACAAATAAAAATGTTTTCACACTTAATGTCACATGATATATGACACTTAAAACTCTTCAAAAGGCATTATAATCCACCAAGTCATCAGATGCAATCCATCCATATCAAAAGGCTAGATAGTTCTCTGCATTTGCATCTGTACTCGTCTCATATGCAACCAATATATTCAATGTCACATTTGCTTTTGAATGGCATAGTTATAAAGTAAATCTATTTATACAAAATTTATTCTGTTTGTGATTTTTAAGTCTTCTACATGCATTAACACCTAGAAATTTATAACAGAACGAAATCAGGAAGATAAAATCTAGATGATTGAGTAATGCTTTGCTTACGAACAATTCTACAAACTTCCTTAGGTGGCTATTTTTCATTGACAGGTGTTCACGAACCACGAAGCTAAAGAATAAATTCAGTCACTCAAATCCATGATTTTGCAAAAAACTTTGTAGAATGAGAAGTGCTAGGTGTACACCTCCAAATGGAGTGTACATCCTACACCCACCCATCCTAGGGTGGGTATTCATCCACTCGTCACTCGATGTGACGTGTGGAATTCACCCACCCCTAGGATGGGGTGGGTGTAAGATGTACATCTAGCATTTTCCTTCTACAATACATTATGACAAGTACCATCCAAGAGTAAAGTCATGCTGCTTATGCAATGGCACCTTTCTGATGTCAACAAAAATATGAGAACATATTATACAATAACAGTTAACATCAAATAATTTTTACATCTATGGTTTAGGATTAAAAGAAAACATTAGGCAAGGAGGAAAACAATTTTAGAGCATATATTATGTACATACTATCTACATTTCTATAGCTCTGTCTTATATATATATATATAGAGAGAGAGAGAGAGAGAAAGAGTCCGGCTAGAATACTATCGATAGTACCAAGTAATTGGTTGGTATTATCAAGTTTTCAGCCGTTGGATGAAAGAATGTGCGGTTGGAATTATAGTGGTCCCCTAAAATTTTTATTATTCAACCAACGACCCACTAAATCTTAGGGGACCACTATCACCATAACCGTATATTTCTTAATCCAATGGCTAAAAATTTGATAGCACCAATGACTTAGTACTACCGATAGTATTCCAGCCTAATTCTATATATATACATAGAACTAGGCTACTATGTTATTGATAGCATCAAGTCATTGGTGCTATCAAATTTTTAATCCTTGAATTAAGAGATGTGCGGTTAGAATAATAATGATCCCCTAGAGTTTAGTGAGTAGTTGGTTGAATTGTATAATCTAAGGGATGGAAATGATCAAAGTGGTAGATCTAATGGTAAAAAATTTGGTAGCATAAATTGCTTGGTGCGATCGATAGCATTTCAGTTGGACTCCCTCTCTCTCCCTCCCTATATATATATATATATATATATATATATATATATATATATATATATATATAGTTTGCCACTGTATTTTCTATGTTAAGAGACCAAAAATGATGTCTACATGTGAGCATACTTCTTTTTGGACCATGTCAGCATCATAAGC
Source organism: Tillandsia leiboldiana (assembly GCA_029204045.2). Lineage (NCBI taxonomy): Eukaryota > Viridiplantae > Streptophyta > Magnoliopsida > Poales > Bromeliaceae > Tillandsia > Tillandsia leiboldiana. Next base: position 1,651,060 of record CM055061.1, read on the forward strand.
ATACAGTGCTACCATTTTTTTAGCATTACACTCCAGGGATATTTTTTCGGCGTTATTTGACATACATGGTAAACTAGAAATGTAGGACTATACAGCAAATATAGGTTGCTCTGTAAAGCCCCAAACTCATACCTAGATCCAAACAAAAAAATCTTTGTGTCTCAAAGCCCAGTGGCTTCAGACTTCTGGAAAAGAAAAACAAAAAGCAAGCATTAGATATTGCTCAAAATAATTAAATCACATATGAAACAAAGCACTCGTTGTTATCAAAATTATATATTTAAGCATACTATGTTTTGAGACCTCAAATGCAGAAAGTTGGCTTCAATGGCTCACAAGGATGGAAAGGAGGAGAAAGGAAAAAAAGAAAAAGAAAAAAAGAAGAAGCAGAAATGAGTACAAATAAGTTTTGTTGTGAATTAAAGAATTCGATACAGAGCAGCCTCAACATACCCCCATCCATCTTCGATATCCGGCCCCATCCAATAACCAAATATAACCGTATTCATGCCACAAATCGAGGTTAAGCATCTACTTACAGAGATGCGGTACTGTCGATCAGGCCTCACTAGATCAGCGACGCATTCCCACGGCATGACGAGGTCAAGACTGATTAGGCTGTTTAGGTTCAACAGCTTGGGCTCTGTGAACATGCACACAAATACTGTTTATTTAGGACGGAAACCTTTGTACATTGAACAGACTCAGAATATAGCAATAAAGGAGCAGCAGAAAATACTTGGAATTGGCTGGCTAGATAGTGCATTGATGGGTGAAAGTTTCCCTTGTAATTCTTCCTAGTAGGCCATAATATGTCAAAAGAAACCAGAGCAAGATAAATTGTTGTATTAGAACTAGAGCGGAAAGGTAAGAACTGAAGTAAATAAATGCTGCATCATTCAGGCTTGGATTGAAAGATAGTAGATACTTAAGACTATATGGAGGATTTAGATAAGGACATCGTACGTCTAAGAACATAAACTAGCAAAATCAGAAGGACCATATTTATACAGTCTTGTTCCAATAAGAATAAGAACTATACGCACACAAATTCTAGATTAAGTCTTAATGAGTTTGCGCTCCATTGAATAAGTAAATGATAAGAAAGTAGGTTGTTGCTGTTGAAAATAAAATATTAAAACACCATTTTTTTATAGCATAAGCAGTTGGAGATAAACAATCGTTTCACATTGATTACGATGGTATCAGAACTAGAGGTCTTGAGTTCAAATCCGGCAAGGCTCTAAGCTTCAACTAACAATTAGTTTAATTTTTTTCCATTTAATTCAAGTCTATACCATGGAGTAATAAAAAAAAAGGCCATGAGCCTTAGATATGAGGGGGAGAGTGTTTAATATAAAATGCTAAAGTATCGTTGTCAGATATCTTAAGTTTGTGGAGATAAACGAATGTTTCAGATTATTTAACATGACCAGATCAAAGAACTTTTATTTCTGATTACCTTTTCAATATTACAAATGAAAAATCCTTCAAACGTACAAATCACTTTCAACAAAATATGATTTATAAAAGCCTATCTAGTTTAAGTAATAACCATGAACTCATTTTTTCTTAATTACTTAAAAATCAAATGCACAGATAAAATAAGAAGCTCTAACTCATTGTTTCTGCAAAATAGCTTCAGTAAAATTCGATTAACCAAATTGAATACGCAAAGTTAATTAACTAAGTAATAAATCCACAACAACTCAAACAATGAATTCCTTCCCTTTCTATCATAGCATTAACAAATATAGCAAATAACAGCCAACATTTAAATCCAAAATTGGAAATTTTGCTGAAAAATTCGAATTGATGGAGGGAAAATGTAGAATTTTGATCAATTGAAGCGATTTTTACTTCTTTTTTTTTTTTTACCTCTTTTGGGGTTCTCCGGCGATGAGGAAGGAGAGGAGGGGTTGAGAAGGGTTTGCAGAGTCCACACGCCATTGAACAGTGAGTGTTGAGGGTGTACCTTATTGGGGACTTTGAGGGCGAAGCAAAGGAAGAAGAAGAAGAAGAGGAAGGGAGATAGAGTTTAGGGTTTTGAGCGAATGGGATTGGGGTTTTAGGTGGGGAAGGATAACACGAGGTCTCTATATAAAGGTGAGAGAAGAAGCAGGGTTCACAACTCGCCGAGTTGACCAGGGACAAACTCGGATTCTTTATCGTCAACAATCGCGCTAAATTATAAAAGAGGATTGCTACATGTACACCCCGAAGGGGTGTACATCCTACATCTCCATCCCTTTAATGATGGTGATATTTTTTACGGATCACATCAAGTGACTCCTCATCACACCCTCATCCTTAGATAGGTGAAGGTGTGAGATGTACACCCCTTATGGATGTACAAGTAGCATTTTTTATTATAAAAAGCCCCTTGCACTTTAGTTCCATCTCAATTTACTGCTTAATTTTAATTCCGCTGATCTTCTATCTATTTATTTATTCTATTTATCTATCTTTCATTACATTAAAGATTTATCTATTCAACGGTCGAGGAAACCTCAAGGCCCTTCTATATGATTGGTATAGACGACAAAGAGCGTTTCCTGCTATCAAATTATTTTTAATAATATAAATTTATTTACGTTATTAAAAATATATAAAAAATTTATAATAATCAATTATTCGGTGCTGATACTAGAAAAACTGTCTCTCTCTATTTATATATATATATATATATATATATATATATATATATATATATATATATTATATATATATATATATATATATATATATATATATAATTAGACTAATAAAATTATAAAATTTTATTTGATTAATAATTAAACTAATAAAATTATATAAAATATATAAAAATATAAACTAAAATTTACAATGAAAATGGACAGCAAAAGGACCTGGTCTACGGGTCACGTGGTGGAACAAGTCCAAGCAACAATCCCAACCCCTTCTCTCTCTATATATATACACACGTAACACACACAAACTATGCAGTTTAAAAAAAAAAACCAAAAAAAAGAGGCCCATTTCAATTCAACGCTATCCTCGTTCCCGCGCTCCCACCTTCCGGAGAAACAAAGAGGCTTCGCGAATCTCGGTATGATCAAAACCCTAATCCACCCCTCTTCGATCTCTCTTCTTCGATCGTTTAACCTAATTGAAGCTAAGAAGAAGCTACACTACGGATTCATTGCCGATTCGCCCTCGGTTTTCTTGCATTTTTTGTGTCGATTTCGAGTTCTATCCCAAGTTCTTGGATCAGAAACTAGGGTTTACATCTTCGTGCTACAATTCACATTTCTTCTTGAATCTTCTCAATCATCTTGTTGGTTTTTTTTTGTCATCAATTTCTTCACATTTGTTGCAGTTTTTCCCCGATCAGAAACTAGGGTTCTCAAATCTTTTCATGTGCAGATAGATCAATGGCGTTTGCGGCGATATTTTTCTAGCTCACCGTTTCCGTGTCGGTTTCTTTATTTGCTTTCCAGAGCGGGGTCACAAAATGTCCGAAAACATCAGCTTGGAGGGGGAATGGAAGAAATTGGAGGAGGGGATTGTGAAGGCGGCGAAGTGCCTGGAGGGAGGCATGCAAATCGGAATTAGTTTGGAAGAGTACATCAAATATTATACGTACACCGATATCCCGAAATAATTTTTCACTTCTTGGTCGATTTTGATAGTCAATTGTTTACCCCCTCCTCTTCTCGCAGTTGTGCTTTCACGATTGCCACACAGAATTACGAGAACTGCGAAGTGGTTTATGACAGATATAAGTTGATCCTCAAGGAATGTGTTAGTTCAATGGTATGATGGAAACGTATATAGATGCATGCGTAGCGAGTGCTTACATTGCTTTCTTATCATGTGTCGGATTATTCTTAGTGATTGCATTGTTTAGGGTTCAATTTGTCCCCTCTAGCTCTGTTGTTTTAATTTGTATTATGTTCTTTAATAATATGGGATATAGTATTTGGTGTGGAACATGTGGAGGGGTTCTTTTCTTTTATCCTGATTTATCTTCAAATAGTATGAGATAAAGTATTTGAGATAGCCATTCCTAGTGCAAATGGCAAATGGCTTGGTGGTTGATACCCGTGACCCGAGTTCGAAGCCTAGTTGCTTCACATTTCCAGCTAAGTTTATTTCAAAAATAAACGAAGCGGGTAGCATGCTACCTTTCTCTCAAAAAAAAAAGTATTTGAGACTCCTGACCTTTCAATCGTCTCCAAATACTGTGTATATAGTTAAATCAGTTGGATCAAACTTCTTGAGGGAGAAATTCTGTAACGCGCTATGGGGTGGGTTCTTGTTTTCTTTTCTTCTCCTGTTTGCAATTGGATGAATTCTGATTTTTATTTCCTTTTCTGGAAGCATCATATCTCTGACAGCTGTGTGGGACAGATTTTAGAATCAGCTCTGGGTTCAAGCCGGAGAGAAAAGACTTAATTATGTTTTCTCTTTCTAATCCTCCTGAATTCTCGTCTTCACTAATATTGCTGCAGCTTTTCTACGCCCCAGTACCAATATCTGGATGGAGGCCTTCGTACTAGCAATTTCTTTTTGATGATAGGGCATCCATCGATGATGAATACTGTTAATTACGATCTAGAGTGTTTGCATTACCTTTATGATCAAAGGTCCTAAAATTGACAATTTTAGTAGCTGAAAAAAAATGAGGCATTTGTCCTTTCAATGGTGTAGAAGAATTCAAATCAATTCACTTTCTGTTTAAAGCACTTACCATTATCCAGCTCAATACTACTATCTCTGATCTTAAATTGATTACTCTGTTCTTTATTTTTATAGGCGTTTGCTCAGTACTTTTTTTTCTTTTTTTTTTTTGAGGAGAGAGTCATTTCTGTTCTTTGATTTAGAAAGGACAATATTGTAATTTGATGACTTACCCTATATGAGGTTGGCTGGTCGGCGATACAATAAACATGACTATATTTCAAAAATATCACATGCGCCTGGTGTACCATAAATTAAGAACACTATTATAAAATCCTTAAAATCAAAAGTTAATCCATTAAATATAGATTATGATATTTAAAGGCCTAATATCAAAATTATAAATTTTGTATCCTGCATCTTTCGGATCTAACTGTTAAATTTGTTGCCGCTAGATGTACTAGAGAGTAATTTTAAAAAAATTATGAAATTTGGTCCCTAGGCATTTGAAGTGATGTTTCGTCAAGTAGCATTCCCTATAATTGAAAATAAAGTGCAAGTATGTAGGCTATTGTCCTCATAACCGCCCCGCAGCTTTATTTGATTTAATTCTATGACAGTCTCTTTGCAAATGGAAATTCAATATTTGCTGCAGTGATTGTTAACTATGCCTGTTCAGCACTCATTTTTCTAGTTTGGATATGAAAAGCATGGTCGAAGCTTTACGTTCGTTTATTTCTTTAGTTCTATACTGCATTTTTATTCCTTTAGTTCCTTTACGCACTAGTTAGTTGCAAATTATATCTGGTACAGGTTCCAATAGTTCTTCATTATTGACATACGCTTTCCTCCTCTATTAGGTTTTGCCCTCTTTGATGGGTAAGAAGAAAGTATTTCTCTTGCACGAACTTGTTAGAATGTGGTCAAACTATCAAAATATGACCAATCTAACATCAGGCTTTCTTGCTCATCTCGAGCGCTATTATATTCACTTATATTCACGTCCTCCACTGAAGACCGTTGCTGCCAGTTGCTTCTTCAATCTGGTAAGAACATACACACTTTTTGGAATGCTGGTATATGCTTTTATAACTTTATTAGGGGAATTAAGAAAGTATTTTTCTTGTAATTTGTACCAATAAATTGTCGCTCAACGTGGACCAGAAAGCTATCATTTTCTATGAACAATCTACAGGTATTCCCTTCGCAGGAAAGATATATGATTAATTCTGTGCGTGATGCTGTAGTTTCTTTGGTATGTCAAATGACTTTTGTGATTGCTCTATTTTGTCTGCACAACATACTTTTGCCATATTTTATGCAAGTAAATTTTGTATATCAGATCAACCAAGAGCGTGAAGGAGAGGAGATCAGTCACGATCTCATAAATAGTTTTATGGCTTTTATCTCCGACGGCAATACGGTATTCCCACATCTATATGAATCCGAAATTGAAACCGTTCTTTGTGAGGGTGCCTATAATTATTATTCCCAAAAAGGTTTCGCGTGGTTTATGAGTTGTACTTTCAACTATGTTTCTAAGGTAGTTATAATATTGCTTGAGCACCTACTTAGAGAAATATAGGACATAAGCCAATCGGGATTAACCTTGTATTTTCTTATCTTCAGTGTGAAGAATGTTTGATAATCGAGAGCGAGAGGGCTGATCGCTATTTGATTTTCAGCGCTAATTACCGGAAGCAATATTTTGTTCAGGTATTTTTGTCTGTGGTTATAGAGGGGAATTGGATGGGGGCGTTTTGCTGCACATGTTGATTACTAGCTCATTGCGATCTTGACACGGTCGCTGTACTCGGCTTGTCTAATTTGAAGGACCATTTCTGTGCTAAAGTATTGGGCGAGGCCTTAATAATGGTGATTTTGCCTGAAGAAAGCCAATTGTTTTTCGACTTGGCAACTTTGATCCAACTTTTCCAAGTTTTGCAACTCTTTGACCAATAAGTCTATTTCCAGACCAAGACTACCCCGTCAAAAATCTCTAATGCATATGTTGTATTCCGCATAAGGAGTGACAGAAATATTTCAGTCCAAGAGAGGGGAAGATCTCAGTCCAAAACTGCAAAACAACCAAAAATAGGAGAAAGTACTTTCGGCTGCCCTGATTTCGTCTTCATGCCCTTTCGACCTGTTGTTCTGTGTGCAGGTTGTTAACACAGCACTAGTGAATGCATATGAGAAAGCATTCAAAGCCAAAATGATCAATTCTGGTTTACGGTCTGCTTGTTGCTGCTGCCCTGCACTTCAAGCTGCCATGGCACGTCGGTGACGCACACACAAAACATTTTAACAGCATTCGACCTTCTCTTTTTTTTTCATTTTTTTTCTTTTTGTTTACTACATTGTCTGTGTCTAAACTTTGCTTTAGCTACACCTCTACTGCTTACATTGTGCAGACCACTATAGATGAGAAACTGTCCGACTTGGATCTCGATGATGGAAACACAGACGCAGCATAAGCTCGGCATACTGAAATGGTAAGCCCTTGGTTTTCGATTGCACATCGAGGCAGGCATTTGTCCTGCATGCTCTTTTAGTTACAGTTAGATAATTGTACATAATACACAGCCTAGTGATGATTCTTTTACTGATGTTACTCGGACATGAGGTTTAGATTTGATAGAGATCCTCTACAGCAAAAAAACCTAATCTTTTGTTCTTTTTCTATGCTCGGGCCTAATTTGGGCATGCATTTCTTAATTCAACCACTTCAAAGTTTTATTAGAATTTTGAACCCCCCCCCCCCCCCCCCCCCCCAAAAAATCCAAGAGCAAGTTTTTAAATTTAAACAGGATGACAAAGTAGATTGCTTCTTCTCTTTTTTTTTTTTTTGTCTGGCAAATTTTTGTTGCCTTATTTTTGTATCTTTAATTTAATGTGTTTGCTTAAAATATGTTATTTTGGTATTTTTCGTGCTGTGCAACATATGTGTGGATAGGAAAATAATTCTTATATATTTCAAAATGTGTGGATAAGCAAGTGATTTATAAACTTGTTTGAAATATAAATAAATAGGGAATAATAACGATAATAATGGTAACTGAAGGGAGGAAAACCCCGTAGAATCATGCCTAAACCGTTGGAGCCTCATGCAAATACCTTCTTTGAAAAAAATAAAATAAAATAAATGAAAAAATAAAGGTCTTTGAACCGTTCACGTATGATCTAAACGGTTCACGTCAATGGGGCCCACAGATGGAACTGCTATTTACTCTAACGTGAAAATTACTAATAAGGCGAAGAATATGGAATTTTTATGAAAAACTGTTTTTGGTACACCCCAAACGACGGAGTGTACACCCCAAATGAAAAAATGCTCACCTTTATGAGTTATGACAAGAGCAATTTTTATTTTTATTTTTACCCCCTCCTATTTTTTTAATAAACTATATTTATCCTTGTCAATTTTTTTATGATTTGCCATTTTGTCCCTCTTTTATATTTATATTTAGTAAGCGATTTTAATTTTTATTTCTTGCAAAAAAGGAAATGGTAATAGAAAATAATCGAATATATATATATATATATATTGAAGTCGAGAGGGCTAATTCTGAATTCTTTGAGAAAGTCGGGGAATTGGAAGTGTAATTACAAAAGTGACAGAGGCCTTTTTGCATTTTTCCTGCATATAACGACAACTTTACCCGTTATTTTCCTTCTTTTTATTACCAGTTATAATTTATTTTTATTTATTTATTTAAATTAATCACTAATTCCACGCTCTGTCTTAGTCATAAATAAATATTAATTATTAATTATTAATAATTAATAAAACATAACTAACTAAATAAATAAATAATAATCTCCCCAAATTATTATCGTTCGTCTCCCGCACGGCCGCACCGCTCAGTTTTCTTCCAATTCCTTAGAATGGTCTCCATCTTCTTCTTCTTCCCCCAAAAGCTCGCCCTTTTCGGATTTGTGTTAGGGTTTCGAACCCTCTGAGGAGCTCTTTTCCTCGCCTCCTCCCCCGATTATTTCCCTAATAATTCAGGTGCGCATCCCCAATCCCTAACTCGTTTTTCGCGCTCGATCTGATTTCTTCCTTTGGTCGCTCAAATTCGACGTCCAAATTGGTTGTTTTGGGGCTCAATTTGGGTTTTTTTTTTGTCGGATCGAGTAGTTGGTATTACGGTTCTAGCTCGTTCGAATTTGTAGGGTAGAGATTAGGGTTTATTTCGATCTTCGGAGGCGTTGGAGATCGGGAGCATGTCGATGCACGAGAGGAAGACGATCGATTTGGAGCAGGGATGGGAGTTCATGCAGAAGGGGATCACCAAGCTGAAGAACATCCTGGAGGGTCTCCCCGACAAGCAGTTTAGCCCCGAGGACTACATGATGCTCTACACGTATGCCCACTCTTTTCTCCTCCTTGTATAGTAGGGTTTGCTAAAATTGTTACCTTGAGCTCAGGTTTCATTCATTTCTTTTAACTATGGATCAGGACTATCTACAATATGTGCACTCAGAAGCCCCCTCATGATTACTCGCAACAGCTCTACGACAAGTATCGCGAGTCGTTTGAGGAGTACATCACTTCGACTGTGAGGATGCCTTGCAAAGTTTAACTATTTTAGCGCAAGACGTGTAGTTGCTCATTGCTTTTTTGTCTGCATTATTATTAATGAAGTCAAACTTCTATATATTCTCCCTTTTTTGGGTTTTATACTATTTATTTACTATAATTCAAGCATCGTCGACAGCCATTAATGGGTATAAATATTGGAAGTTTAGTGGTTCTGTTATTAGTGGTGCTATCGTGTTCGGCTGATTCATGAAGAATTAGAAGGTTATCTTTTTCATTTCTACGCATTCTTCTTCCTTTGAAGATTGTCATTAGGAAATTTAGGTTGACATCTGTCATTTATTGTTTTTGAGGACCTGTATGAATTGAGATTCGTATTACTTTTCACGTACTTTATACGTGCAGCCCTGCTCTATTTTGTTTCTTCTTACAGTAGTTGACTCTCTCTCTCCTTTAAGATTGTATTATAAGCAGCCTGATTATTTTCATTCAGGTGTTGCCATCTTTGATGGAGAAACACGATGAGTTTATGCTGAGGGAACTAGTCAAAAGATGGTCAAATCACAAAGTCATGGTCAGATGGCTCTCGCGTTTTTTCCACTATCTTGATCGCTACTTTGTTACTCGAAGGTCACTCTCTCCACTTCGTGAAGTTGGGCTTACTTGCTTCCGCGATCTGGTACGTGAGGATCCTAACTGTAAAATATTATATACTTGTTTTGAAAGTATATATCTCCTCAAAGATTTACAAGTGCATTTTTTGTATGCACATAATTGGAGGTTCTTGTCCTTCTTGAGTTCTGGAAGATTCTGGTTTTTCCTGAATCGTTCCTGATTTGTTTTTTGATATTCAGGTTTATCAGGAGATATATTTTAAAGTAAGAGATGCTGTGATCTCATTGGTAAGCCAAAAGTAAAAGATTTATGATGTGCTAGACTTCAGCTTCATGGACATTTTTCTAATTCAGCGTAAACTATGCCAACCAGATTGATCAAGAACGTGAGGGAGAGCAGATTGATGGAGCGTTGCTCAAGAATGTATTAGATATTTTTGTTGAAATTGGGTTGGGTAAGATGGAATTTTATGAGAACGACTTCGAAGCAGACATGCTTAAAGATACTGCAGCTTATTATTCTCGGAAAGCTTCAAGCTGGATTTCAGAGGACTCCTGTCCGGATTATATGCTGAAGGTATTTCTCTTCTAAAATTTGTTCAGATGAAATGCATTAAGCTATCCTTAGTTTGGTAATTAATGACCTTTTTTACCTGTTTCAGGCTGAGGAGTGTTTGAAACGGGAGAAAGACAGAGTTTCACATTACTTGCATTCAACTAGTGAACCAAAGCTTTTGGAGGTTTGTTCTTGTTTAATACTCCTTTGCAACCCTCTCTCTGAAGTCATGTTTTCTAGAAGTGGACCAAACAATCACCTGAGTACTGGCCTGCTTGTTAGGTCAATAGTCAAATCTATCAGTTAAGCGATTAACTTACTGGTTTAATGAAAGATCAGATCATAACATTGGTATTGAGGAGGTTGGGTAGAAAGATGAGCATCCTCCAACTGTTTCCAGTCTTGGCACTCGGCTGGGCCACATGCTTTCTAATATATATTTCTAAAGATTTAAATCTCACTGTTATTAATGCATTTTCTTGAGATAGTTTACTTAAAACTGGCTGTTGTGCTTAGTGGAGTATAGTAAAGAGACAAAAGTCCTTATCAATCTAGTCTGTTGGCATTATTCAGTTCTTGGTGGTTTGTGGTCACTGTCGCATGTCCAACAAGCTGATCCAAGCTGTTCTGATAATACTACTGTCTGTGATTATTAGCCTGCTAATTAATATTTGAATTTGATTATGCTTGTTATGTGCTTGGCGCCTTGTTTTCACCACAACTTAGCAATTGCAATGCAGTTTGTTACTCTAACATACATTGCTTTTCGATTGCTGTAGAAAGTGCAAAACGAGTTACTCTCTGTATATGCAACCCAGCTTCTTGAGAAAGAGCATTCAGGATGTCATGCGTTGCTCCAGGATGATAAGGTTTGTAGATATTTCTTCCAAAATGAGTGTAGATTCTGTTTCATTAACCCAAATTTAAAAAACATAATTGTCTTGTACTTTTTAGGTGGATGATTTATCGAGGATGTACAGACTCTTTTCTAAAATAAATCGTGGTCTGGACCCAATTGCTCTGATATTTAAGCAGGTTAGTATAGGTGCAAATTTGTTTAGTTTTTCTTTACAGTTTACAGAGAATTATCAAAACTTCTGTCCTGCAGCATGTTACCGCAGAAGGTACAGCTTTGGTCAAACAAGCAGAAGATGCTGCAAGTAATAAGAAGGTCAGTAGTCTACAAATACTTTTTTCAACTGAACAACTTATTTTCTTTAAAATATTTTTTTTTCATTCTTTGAAAGAATTTCTTGCAATTCTTTTGTTATGAAAACTGCCATTGCAATCTAGTTTTTGTATGAAGTCTTGTTCAGTTGCTCACATATTCTTGCTAACTATATTTTATATAGCGCCCTAAAACTTTGATGGATTCCAATTCTCTGTGTTCTTCCATTTACCAAGAATTGTTTGCAAAATTAGCTAATATGCTGGCCTAATCACGGGGCTTGCCTGGCTAGTATGTGGTCTTAAGGCTCAAATAGTATGTTGATAATTCATCAAGCAAGGTGTTTATCATTTTAGACTTGCAAACTCAAGCTACTGATTTCAAGTTGCTTCTGGCATGTATTCTTGATTATTGTTTGTATATTTATTTCCCTAGCATTTATTGCTTTACCAACTTGCAGTGTATATATATATATATATATATATATATATATATATATATATATATATATATATATATATATATATATATATATATATATATTATATATCTATATATATTATATATCTTATCTCTCTCTTGAGATATCGGTTAACTTATGTTTCCTGCAGGCTGAGAAAAAAGATTCAGTTGGTTTACAAGAACAGGTTAGATTTCTTATTTTTCAGCTCACACAAGTATTATGGTTACCTTAAACTGCAAGTTTATTGATGGAACTTTCTGATTGTAGGTTTTTGTTAGAAAAATCATTGAGCTTCATGACAAGTATTTAGCATATGTAAATGACTGCTTCCAGAACCACTCGCTCTTTCATAAGGTACGTACAGAAAATTTTCCCCTTATATAAGGGGTATGTTTACATCTTTCTTCCCTAAATATGCTTGCTCTGATCAGGCACTAAAAGAGGCTTTTGAGGTCTTCTGCAACAAGGGAGTTGCAGGAAGCACAAGTGCTGAACTTCTAGCTACTTTCTGCGACAATATACTTAAAAAAGGTGGAAGCGAGAAATTGAGTGATGAAGCTATCGAGGAGACCCTAGAGAAAGTAATTGACTTTTCAATTGCCTTTTGATTTGTCTAATAATTTGAACTTGAAATCCATCATGCAAATTTTCTCTTGCAGGTTGTGAAGCTGCTTGCATATATTAGTGATAAGGATCTTTTTGCTGAGTTCTACAGGTAGTTATGCCTTCACCCTGTCAATTAGTAATTTGTTTTTACTTTAATCTTGCTTATATATATATATATATATATATATATATATATATATATATATATATATATATGCTAGAATACTATTAATAGCACAAAGTCATTGGTGCTATTAGGTTTTCGATCCTTGGATAAAAGGATGTGCAGTTAGAATGATAGTGGTTCCCTAGGGTTTAGTAGGTGGCAATTAGAATAGAATTATCTAATGGGTGGAAATGATCAAAAGGGTAAATCTAACAGCAGAAAACTTAGTAGCACCAAGTGCTTTGTAACCGGACTCTAGATATATATATATATATATATATATATATATATATATATGGATATTTTTTCCTTCACTCATTTTGATCAATTCCCAGGAAGAAACTTGCCCGAAGGTTGCTATTTGACAAAAGTGCTAATGATGACCATGAGCGCAGTATTTTGACAAAGCTAAAGCAGCAATGCGGAGGGCAATTTACCTCAAAAATGGAGGGCATGGTATGCTAACAAATTTTATTATTTTTTTCCTATTAGAAGGTTGTTAACATTTTCTTTCTTTCTCAGGTAACTGATTTAACTCTTGCAAGAGAAAATCAATCAAGCTTTGAAGAATATCTAAACAGTAATCCTCTGGCAAATCCTGGAATTGACCTTACAGTGACTGTTTTAACGACTGGGTTTTGGCCTAGTTATAAATCCTTTGATCTTAATCTCCCTGCTGAGATGGTAAAGACTTGGTCCTTTTTTACTTCTCTCAGTTTCTGGTTATGGAATTGAAGTGTGCTTTAATTAGGCTTTGCTATTTTTTGTTTATGTATTATATATAGGTTAAATGTGTCGAAGTTTTTAAGGAGTTCTATCAGACAAAAACCAAGCATCGGAAGCTTACATGGATATATTCATTGGGCACCTGTAATATCAACGGCAAGTTTGAACCTAAAACAATAGAGCTGATTGTAACAACCTATCAGGTCTTCATCATAATTTTTCCTCTTAAATTATTAAAACTGGTTGTTCCTACATTCTTGAATCTTATTTATTTTTTCTCGTCGTACAGGCTGCTGCTCTGCTACTTTTTAATGCTTCCGACCGATTAAGTTACTCGGAGATCATGTCACAGTTGAATTTGTCAGATGATGATGTCATCAGATTGCTCCACTCACTTTCGTGCGCAAAGTACAAGATTCTCAACAAAGAGCCAAATACCAAAAATATCTCTCCGACTGATTATTTCGAGTTCAATTCCAAGTTCACAGATAAAATGAGAAGGATCAAGGTAAAGTTTTGCTGTTGACGTAGTGTTCTTGCCCCTATTCTCCTTGATTTGGTTTTTGAGGTTAATGGCTAAATGCATCTGCAGATTCCTCTTCCTCCCGTGGATGAGAAAAAGAAAGTTATTGAAGATGTTGACAAAGACAGAAGATATGCAATTGATGCTTCGATAGTGCGCATAATGAAGAGTCGAAAGGTATTAGGTCATCAGCAACTTGTGATGGAATGTGTCGAGCAGCTTAGCCGCATGTTTAAGGTACAGAGCTCCTCATTACTATTGTGTACTTCTCTCTTGAAGCCAAGAGATAGTAGTGCAAATATGATTAGACGATCATCTCTTTTAAATCGTTATCACTTTTTTTGACGTGATTTGATTAGTCGATCAAGTTACAAGTATCAAAAAGTACTTTGTGACGATATGGAGGATGCCAAATGTGGTATCTATTAGTAATCTAGTTGCTAGGTTTAGTTGCTGAGAAAATTGTCCTGTGAATAATAAATTGCTGTTTTCTTTGTGCAGCCCGACTTCAAGGCAATAAAGAAGAGGATTGAAGACTTGATCTCGAGAGACTATTTAGAGAGGGACAAGGACAATCCGAACATGTTCAGATACTTAGCCTGATTAATACTGAGGGAAAGTTCTTTCACCATCTCTCTATGAAGCCGCCAACAATAATGCAGAAGCACCCGATCTGGTGGTAAACTCATCCCTTAAAATTTCTTGTGCTGCTTGAGAGATTGATATACTTTACATCGACCCTTGAGCCTTGTTGTACATTTCCCTCAAACTGATGTATGTTTTATTGCCTAGAAGAATGAATGGGCGAAAGCTTCTACAACCTGAAATGCTCAGAATCACTTCTCTTGCTGTTGTAAATCATCATTGCGCAGTCATACTTTATTGTTTTTTCTTAACTACTAGCGCCTTCTACATATATTTTGTCTTTTCTGCTGTATCTTGTCTAGGTTGGAAATTTGCTTGTTGCTCTATATTTAACTCGACTAGTTACGCAAGTAACTCTCCTCACAGAATTCTTATCAATGTTATTATATATGCGGACTGCATTTAATTCCATTTCTGCTGTTGCTTGGAATAACTTTGCTTCAATTATTTACAGCTTTTTACCACCAGATGGAATTATTTGTCTCCTCTATTGGCGGCTTCTGTTTAGTTTCTTTTGCAGGTTGAGTTTCATCTTGCCCAGTTAATTGGGCTGGTCCTGGATTGAAAATCACAGGTTCAATGATAAAATCCACCTCAAACCCAGGTGGTTGGTTTTTTTTTTTTTTCTCTTTTTCGTTTGTGTCCGACTTGGCCTCAGTAGCAATAAGAATTTGCCTGCCCTGATGTTTGCTCAGGTCTATCAAAGAATCTCTCCACATTATCTACATTGTGCAAGTTTCTGTTGACTCTTTTTTCTTTTTCTTTTCCTCCTTTTTCTTTTGCTGTGACTGTTACGTAGGATTACTTACAGTAGAGATACTCTGCATCCTTGAAACAACAAAGTTGCTCAAGCAGGTGCTGCTGGTGTAGAAAACAAACAGTGTTCTGCACCACACTCACTAGCACATTCTCATGCCCACCCCACTCTGGGCTACCAGACAAACTACATGATTGATGGGGCCCTGCTTCTCCAACAACTTTTCCTCTTTTGTCTCAGTTTCTATATTATTAGGTGTCGCTGCCAATAATTGCAGCCATCTTTCACTGCTAACTACAGGAAAAGTGTCTTAAGATCCTGTTTGGCTGCTCTTCTGCTTTTGTTAGGAACTTCAGTGACCTCTAGTTGTTTGCTAAGTGTTAAAAAAAAAAGGCTGGGAACTTCTACTGCTGTGAGAATCTGAAATGAATAATGGAGAGGCTATTGTAGAAATTTTAGCGAAGGAAGTGCTTTCAGAAGCAATATAAAAAACTACTTGGGCCAGCACTGTACAGTTCAGTAAGGCTAAACAGTCCCCCTGGATTGTCCATCTGGGGTCTCAAGAGCTATGCCAAACAGGCGCTTGGATGAACTAGAGATACTATCCGCTACTGTTTTTTTTATGTAAATTGAATCAGTTACTAACAGAGAATCACTTACGTGTCCAGTTACTACCATTATATATATATATCTATTCAATCTTCATAGATTATACATCACAAATTCATACTGAAGCATGATGGCACTTCTCCCCTCTATACAAATACAGTGCTATATACACATATGCTAGAAACTACTCACTAATATATAAAATTATTACACGTACAAACACACATAAACAATTCGTTGCTATCAGTCAAGCTGATGAATCTTAGCAAACTCCAGAGTCTTCTTCCCCTGCAGCTTGTTGGTGACGTAGTGACGGCTGTAGTCGCCGTGGTTGTACCTCTTGTACATGCAACGCTGGTCCCGGCGCACCAGCTCAGCGATGGGGCCCACCTCCACGTCATAGCTCGGCGCATAGAACGTGACCACGGAGAGCCTGTCCCTGTCCTCGTTGGTAACCGCTCTGTGCTCGACGCTCTTGTACTTTCCATTCGTCAGCACCTGTTTTGTTTTGTTTTTTATTTTTTTATTTTTTCCATCCAAGTTACTATATTTTTTAAATAATAATAATAATAACAATGGATTTTACAATACCCCTGAGTAATCAAATCCAAATCCAGAGAAATATTTTCGTACGTATATATATATATATATACACGGTGCATTAAAAATAATAATAACAATACGAAATGTGGCATAATTAATCACTGAGAATTTCGTAATCTCCAACCAAATGCTACTTAATTTATAGCGCGCGAAAGGTATTTGCTAGAATGTGTGTGTGTATACATATATATGTATTTACCTCAATGGTGTCTCCAATGTTGATGACAAGTGCGTTGGGGATGGGATTGACCGGCAGCCAGGCGCCGTCCTTGAGGATCTGCAGGCCTGCGCAGGCGGTGTCCTGCTGCAGCACGGTGAGTGCGCTGCCGTCCGAGTGCGAGCTCAGGCCCAACACGAGGTCGGGACGCGAGCACGGCGGGTAGTAGTTCATCCGCACCGCCTGCACCGCCTCCCCGAACATGTCCCCGAACGTGCTCGGCGCCAGCCCCAGCGTCTCGGCGATCACGACGAGTAGCCTTTCGCATAGGCTTCTTATTCTCGCCGAGTACATCTCTAGCGTCTTACTACATGAGTAATAAGTAGTAATTAATTAATTAATTAAGAAGCAGAACAAAACGGTTGCAAATTAATGGTATATATGCATTAATTAATCGAGATTAATTCTCCTACTTTTCTCGTCTCCTCACGATCGATCCTACCACAAAATTAATAATTAATGATAAAAGTCACCAGAGCACCTGAAGTGAGAAGGGTTTGTAGGCCAGAGACTAGGGTTTCTGATGAAGGGAGGCGCCACCCCGAGAGCGAGCATGTTGCACCAGTCGAGTTTCTGGTCCTCCGAGAAGACGAAGGCGTGGCCGTAGCCCTGAATCGTGCCCGGCGCCATCGGATACTTGTCCTTTTCTTCCAAAGGCAGCAGGAAGAACTCCCGCGCCGCCTTCTCCATGCCGTCCATCAGCCACTTCTCGACGCCGTGGTTCACCACCTATATATTATTTATTTATTTATATCCACATTTTGACAACTCCATTCATTGATTCTCTTCAGTTATATTATATTTGACACAAAACAAAACTACAATAAGAGAGAGAGAGAGAGAGAGAGAGAGAGAGAGAGAGAGAGAGAGAGAGAGAGAGAGAGAGAGAGAGAGAGAGAGAGAGAGAGAGAGAGAGAGAGGAGAGAGAGAGAGAGAGAGAGAGAGAATTTTAAAAAAGGTCAAAGATCAAGACTACGTACGTATACGTACGTAGAGATTTTGTTTCGTCGCAAAATTTTAATTAAACTTTTACGTACGTAGCAAATATATATAGTACAGTTATAACAGGCGAACCTTTAATATTAACCGCATGACATAGTTTTACCGATTATACAATGTATGTGTGTATGCATATTATGTAAATATGTACCTGAAAGAAGCCCCACTCCTCGCAGGCGGCGGCGAGCTTCTGCAGCTCGTCGTCGGCGTGCCATTTGGACCCCAGCTTGGACATGTCGACGACGGGAACGTCTCCGGGCCCTGCCACCGCTGCGGCAGCGGCAGCAGAAGCAGTAGCAGTAGCAGCAGCAGCAGCAGCAGGGCGCTCCTCGGGGGCGCGGATGTACCTCTCGGGCACGAACGCGGGACTGGCACGGTGGAGCTCCTGGATGTCCTCCACGTGCCCGATCCTGACGGCCGCGGGACTCTCGCTGCACATCACGGGCGCCATCGATCAAAAGAGCAAGAGCTTTAAGATTCGTGATCTGAGTTAAGGTGATTTGCGCGGCTTCTTTTGTACTTTGTGTGTGTGCGCGTGCGTGTGTGTATATATATAGACACTCCACCCATCCAAGGGTGGGGCTTCCTCCACTGATCACTTCGATATGATCAGTAAAATTTATCTCATTCTTGGATGGGTGGTGTGCGGCTTCTTTTGTACTTTGTGTGTGTGTGTGCGTGCGTGTGTGTGTATATATATAGACACCCCACCCATTCAAGGGTGGGGCTTCCTCCACTGATCACTTCGATATGATCAGTAAAATTCATCTCATTCTTGGATGGATGGAATGGAAGATATACATTTCTAAGGAAATGTACAAAAAATATTTTTCATATATATATATATATAGAGAGAGAGAGAGAGAGAGAGAGAGAGAGAGATGGACAAAAGGAGCTGGTTGAGGGGTTTAAGTTGAATGTGTTTACGACCAAAAATTTGAACAAGGAATTTATCATTCAAGTTTATCATGCTTCTTTTTGATTTATTATTGTTTAATACGATATGAAAATTCAGGTAAAATTCAGGTAAAATTCAGGTAAAAAAAAAAAAAAAAGAGATTAAAATAAAATTTTAAAATTCATATGCAAAAGTGGTCCTCTTTTTTTTTTGGAGGGGGTGGGGGGGGGGGTGGGGGGGGGGGGGGGGGGGGTGAGGAACGTGGGACTTCCATTTTCTGAACTTATGTGACACATCTTGTCAAGACTCAAGAGTGCCTACTGATCACCGGGCTGGTAGTTTGGTCGCCTTGAACTAGTAATGTTTGCTAAGAAGGTTCAGCAAAAATTGTAATAAATATATAGTTGAAATCAAAATGACTCTAGTCCTTTATTAAAATATATAGTAATTGATACTATCCATCCCATTTAAACAACCAATGGTTACTTTAGATTGGAATTTTCTATTACGAATAATTTTTTATAATCTTTTCTTGATAAATAAGAAGATAATTGTGTAGAAAAACAAAAACTTTAAAACAAAGCATGTTTTTTTTTTTTTTTTTTTTTTTTTTTGAGAGAGAGAGAAACAAAGCATGCATGTTAATACGTAGAACATCAGAACGTTCACTTCTGACGGTTCAAATTTTTTTAAAATATAAAATTATTTTACATAATAACAAAACAGAAGTTTCCTTCTCTAGGGACCAGAGAGGGAGCAAGATCTTAATGATAGTGATTGCATGTACTGTGACACGAGATGAACGGAGGTGGTGTGTTGGGCATGGAATCAAAAAGCAACTGTTGGTAGTGGTGGTGGTGGAGTTAATGGTTGAAGAGAAGGAATCTTTGAAGAGGACAAAATAGATATGGGATCTCCTCATGACCCTGCCTATCTCCTCATGATCGACCCTACCTATTAATAAGATAATCTACCCACCATCCCCCCCCCCCCTCTCTCTCTCTCTCTCTCTCTCTCTCTCTCTCTCTCTCTCTCTCTCTCTCTCTCCATGAAAATAATACCAAAACCAAAGCCCAGTTGGAAACAGCTGTTTGTTAGTTCCCGACAAGATTTAGTGACCAGCATATTAAACTTCTTTTTGTATACTTCATTTGAGATGTACATCTTACATTTTATTCATCTTAGAATAAAGTAAATTTCGCTCGTTATTTTAAAATGGCGATTTTAAAGTGACGAATGAATGAATATTCATTCTAGAATGGACTAGATATAAGATATACATCCTAAATGGGATGTATAAATAGTATAGCTCACTTAAACTTCAGTAGAAAGCTTTCCGACATTACTTTATTGAAAAGCTCTGGATAGAAATTTTTTTAATAATATTGTGAAGAAAAATATTTGGATTCTTAGTGGCGTGGTAATTCTATTTCTATCTAATAATTTGTTTAATATTTTTTTAATACTATAAATTTATAAAAATTATAATTTATGAATAAAACTAAAAGTGATATGTAATGATCCGATCAACTAGCAATAATAACTCGTTGGGTTCAAATCACGATTATTATTATTAGTATTCATGTCTCTTATATATCCAATCACAACTTCATTCTCATCCAATGTCGGACTATTGGTATGCATGTCTCTTATATATCCAATAACAACTCCATTCGCATCCGATGCCGGACTATTGAAATGTGCCCAAGATCACCAAACGATGTGAGACTTGTCTCGCTAGTCCTGTCATCTAAATCCAAACTCAGCCGAGACTTGTCACACACCATTCTCATCCGATGTCTGACTATTGAGATGTGCCCAAGATCACCAGGCGATGTGAGTCTTGTCTTGTTAGCTCTGTCATCTAGACCCAAACTCAGTCGAGACTTCTCACGCACTTTCGGCTAGTGATTGATTCTGATACCAAATGCAACAATTCGGCCCACTAGCAATAATAACTCGTTTGGTCCAAATTAAAATCCAAAATGCTTAAGTCCGATTATTATTATTAGTATCCATGTCACTTATATACCTAATTATAATTTTGTTTTTATTCGATGTCGGACTATTGGGGTGTCACATAAAATGTGACGACTAATTGAGCCTACTTAAGAAAGCATTGTCTGGGAGCTTCCCACTAAAATTTATTTTATGATGGAATGATGGTTGCATGATTGATGTTTTGCTTGTTTTATTATGCAACAATTCACATGATAATAATAATAATAATAATAATAATAATAATAATAATAATAATAATAATAATAATAATAATAAGGCTAAATTACAGAAATTTTTTTTATAATATACCGTTTTTTTACTTTGTCCCCCTGTCTTTCAAAAGCCTATATTTTGCCCCCTCATAATTACGGAATTGTGCATTTACCCCCCGCCGTCAGCATTCCGTGAGTGAGCCGTTAATTTTTTAGATAATATACCGAAAATACCTTTCAACTCTCAAAAGTCAAACCTCTTCTTCTCCCTTCCACTCCTCTCCTTCTCTCACTCTGTACTTTCCTCGTGAACGAATCGGGGGGCGCCGCCACAGGGGAGCTGGAGGCGGCGGAGCAGCTGATCATGTGGTGGGACTTGGCAGCAGCGCCAGAGGAGGATCGGATGCTCTTCGACGGCGCCGATCGCTCCGAGGCCGAGCGCTACCTCCGCGCCGTCGATGAGCTCCGTCGCTCCGTGAGGGATCTCGCCACCGCCGCCGTCGGGAGCCCCCGGTGATCATCGGCACAGTCGCCGCCCGAGCCCTCCCCGGCGACGGCGCTCCAGGTCGCCCTGGCGCGGCTTGAGGACGAGTTCCGCCACGTGCTGGTATCCCGCGCCAACGAGATTGACGTCGAGTCGCTCGTCGATCTGAGCTCCCTCTCCATGTCCAGCTCCCTGGGCACCGCCGACTTCTCCGACGGTGGCGGAGACGACAACGACGACGACGACGACAGGGGAGGGGGAGGAGGAGAGCTTCTCGGCGGGGACCGGGGCGGGGGCGGCGGTGGACTTGGAGGGGAGCAGCGCGTGGGGCTCTGCGGCGCGGTGGATTCGGCGGAGCAGCTGCTGGTCGATGCGGAGCATCCGCGAGATCGATCTGCCCCATCCCGTCGCGATCCACGACCTGCGCAGCATCGCTGAGCGGATGATCGGCGCGGGGTACGGGCGCGAGTGCTACCAAGCGTACGGGTCCGCCCGCAAGGCAGCGGTGGACGCGTGCTTCCGCCGCCTGGGGGTGGAGAAGCTGAGCATCGGCAACGTGCCGTCATTGTGAAGCACAGGGATAATGACATTATCGTCATTTCGCATGTTCTGTTAACCCCGTTGCCCCCTAAAAATAATTCCGTAGTTACGAGGGGTCACAATGTAGATTTTTGAAAGACATGGGAGCAAACTAAAAAAACGGTATATTATAGAAGAATTTTCTATAATTTAACCTAATAATAATAATAAAAATGTTATATATATATATATATATATATATATATATATATATATATATATATATATATATATATATATATATATATATATATATATATATATGCACCTCTAAATTTGATGTAAATCTTCCATTCTACTTATCCAAAGTTTTTTATTTTCTACTTATGTACACGTAACATTATTTTGGTATCTTTTACTTTATTCAAGTCTAAATATGTCGTGGCTTCTTAGGATGTTTCATGGGGTATTTTGAAATTATAGGATCCGTAATGCATTTCCTCGCTTTAGTGGGAGCACTGTAACTTCCCTTTAATTAGTAGGCATTTACTCAGGTAGCTTAGTGACCTTTCACTCTTCATGATTTTTCATTAATATAATTTGTACTCAAAACCCCCCTTTAATTAGTAGGCAATTATACAGGTGGCTTAGTGACCTTTCACTCTTTATGATTCCTCATTAATAAAAATTTTCCAGTCGAAAATAACACCACCGTATAATCAAAATTTTGGTTCAGTTTCTGAAACAGCTTACTTATACTAACGCAAGGAATTGTATTTCAACAATTAAAGTAAATGATCATAAGCAACTTAACAAAACAATCCAGAAACATTAAAAAGAAAAAAAAAAAAAAAAAAAAAAGAGCAGCAGCAGATTTAGTGAAGAGACTTTTACTGGTCAACAAAACACAACACAGAAAAGAAAAGAAAAGGAAAAGCAGGGCCCGAATGGTCGTGTGGCTGCAAAGAACGAGTGAGTGCTAAAGTTCTTACTGCATTTTGAGCCGTTCTTTCCTCTGCTGTTTCCTCCACCGTCCAATTAATTCTTTCTCTTTTGATTTTTCTTTTGATTCTTCTCCGGTCCAAAATGATGCCGTAGTATAATCATCTGCATCACAAAATTGTACTGATCATCAGGCTTGACGGGGAAGTTCCGTATTCTCTTAACTTTGTCTGATGAATGAGCTTTACACGCTACGAAAACACTCGATAGGCAAATAAAGCAGGCTCTGTATACATTAAATTTGGACGTTTAGTAGTGGAAGAATAACTTTTCTATTCTAAGAAGCAACAGCAATGAATAAGACAAAGAAAATGCCTGGGGGGCTTTTATTCAATGGAGAGCTACAAATACTCCAATATAATATGCTACAACTGTTTGTCCCATAACGCTCCAAAATGGTGAGAACCAACATTACATTTAACTAAACCGTAAAGCTCAAGAGAAAGATAAAAATAGCAGTGCCTAGATTGTGAATTGATCCGATTCATTAACGTTCATATACATCATTGGTGAAGGAAGTCCACTTTGGGAAATGTGGTGGAAAGTTTATGCCTGTCTGTGCTTAATCCATGCAAATCAGTGCTCTCTACATCTTTCGCTAGTAAAAACTCACTATCCCAATCTGAAAACGGCGAAGCAATTCGCAATCAGTGACCGTCAAATTTGGACAAAAAATGAATGAGATTTTCTAGTCCATGTTTGCCGGTCGTCTGAATAAACCGAAATAAGATGCTATCCTACTAGTATAGAAGGTAGAATAACTTAAATCTGGTGTACATTCTAATCTTCATTTGTTGTAGAGAGTCGTACGAATATGCTTAATAATTACTTTAACATGAATATTAAGGCGTAGCAACCGTAAAAAAACTAACACAAGATAAATACGAAAGCCATGTAATCAACTCTAAAATTGAGAACAATATGATTTGAGGTTTCAATTCAAACAGCTATCTTTTTTTCTTTTTCATCATGTGGCCTATACTACAAATGATCATATTAAAAAACTTCCTATACTACATAGTGATGCTTTCCAAAAAATTGTTTCATATAACAGTATCGTAGGAACTTTTACCTGTTGTGATGTTGCCGCAGCAGCGCCAATGAAACATGAAAGTAGCACTCTATCTTTTATTAGCATGATAATTGAGATTTTAATTGGCTTCCTCCACCCTGTTCCGCACATTATAGGAAATAAGCTGTCAACATACAGAACTGAAAGATAAGCACTACATTGCTGATTACCGTCCGAGGAAAATATATACCTCTTCCAAGAGTATTAGAACCGCAACTATTAATGGGAAATAACATAAAAGGGACAAAGTTATACATAATATTTACAGGCCGCCACAATTTTCTCTCAGCCACAACCACTTAATATACTGATCATGTCTCCCAGAATGGAGAAAACAACCTACAAAACATAAACTAGGAGCAGTAAGTCGACAATAGATTCAGTTATAATATCTGCAAATGAAAATAAGCTTTTTGACATGAAAAGGTCTAATGAAATACGGGGGACATCACATACCGTAATCTCCAAAGTCAATCTCGCACAACTCCATAAATATTTCGTTGTGGTGATACATCTCACGTAGGAACAAAATGAGCTTAGCAGAAGATAATTGGTTATTACTTTGTGCATCACTTTTCATGAGGACAATATACACACAGTTGCCAAATAAGTTTATACTCGTACTGGAGAGATTTATACAACCTCGCTTGTGGTGTGATCTCCACATCATCGCATATGTTTGTCTGTAGCCGACCCATTTCACTTTCAGCATTTCTGATATCACTTCATCCATGCAATAATTCATTTTATTGAAGGCCGCAAAGAATATTTTCTAGATATTAAACACCCATCTCTATGTACATTTTTACAGGAAGTTTGCCACTGAAGCCCAACCTCTTGAAGAAGTGAAATTAAACAAAATTCCACATTTTGCCTCACTGTGACAGCAAATTGGAGAGGCAAGAAGCAACGAGAGAAATATCCTACAGCTTCTATTCACAGGGCTCATGTTTCCTCAATCTTTTCAAAAGCTTATCTAGTGATGAACTCCAATGAAAGGCGTACACGCCGCAGTAGCCCTTTAACATTGTGGAAATTGAAATCAAGGACTTCCCTTATGGAGGTGATGCTGTCAGCCCCATCCTTTTCATTGCTGGCAATAGCTGCAGCAATAGCAGCCTGTGATTTTCTAGTAGCTTCGAATGCACAATTCAGATCATTTGTCTGCAATCAGATTAATTCAACGAAATGATGAATGAATTCTGAAGTATCTGGTAACCAAAAAAATCAACAAAATTGCACTACATAATTAAAATTGACATTCATAAGAATAACAGAGAGGGTGGCAATAGCGCAGGACAATGAGTGCAAGGCTTTTGCAGTACGCGCTTTCTTGTATAGAGTTAATTGAAGAAGCACTAATAGTTTTTCCATCAGACATCCCTACTAATGGCAGCAGAAGAAGCAGCTTCAAATTGAAGCTTCTGCTTTTCGGGCCCAAAAACTCATTTTTGCTTTCCTAACAGAGAAAAAGCTCCAGATATTTAGTTTGCCAAACACCTGGCTAAAACTTCTCAAAGTAGAGAAGCTATTCCGGAAAGCTAGATCAAATAGAAACCAAGCAAAGAAAAGGAAACAGCGCTTTGGCTCCAAAAAATAGCTCTTTGATGGTTCATGCAAGATATTTATATTAGAAAATATATGAGCTTTACTTAGCGCAGCCCAGAATGAAAAGGACTGAAATCAGCCACTTCACATAAAACCGAACTATTGTTGTATTACCAAAAGTTTTAAATTATATAGATGTATCTCAGACAACATAAAAATTCAATAGAGCAACTTACATAAGCAAGCAACCGCATCAGATTGTGATGGTTACGAGTAGCTACATGATTGCCAGCAACTTGAGGAGAATTTACATCCTTGGCAGAAGCAGCCTTACTTGCTGTACCCTGGTTATTTAAATTATCTACATCTGAAGCAGAAGAAGATGGAGACTCTCCTGCAAAAATAACAGATAGCAGAGAGAAGTCAATGGGAAAAGCAGTGACACATTGTAGGAAGTATACAAAGAAACAAATGCAGTGACACATTCTAGCAAGTATACAAAGAAACAAATACGGAAAGCCAACAGAAATATGTACAACCTGGGATACTGCATCATTGTTCTTGTTACTAGAAATACTCTTTATACAAAATAAACATAACTTTTCTATATAAAAACATAAAGACAATGACAATTTTTTGGGGGAATCATTGTTTGCAGTTAACATTCTGGTATAATGCAGTCAACATTCCAGGCTTAAACATTCAACTTGCAGCATTGTTTGCGGATCCACTCCCTAGTTTTCGGCAAAAACAAAGAGCTTTTTGCAGAGCTAATACCACAACTGACACGATGATTAGAGATAAAACAGTATATACTACCATTGTAGAGCAACAAACAATACATGGGGCTCGTAACAAAAATCTCAAGAAATGATGCATATTCAACTAACCTAGCGTAACCATTTGTAGGGCAGCTTGCAATTCATGTCGATCTTTGCTTGCACCAGGATATTTGTAGTATGCAGCCTTCATATAGGCCACTTCAACACACTTATATGCTAAAGCAACAGCAGCCATTTCCTTGCATCGCTCATATTCATGAGCACAAAATCTGTTAAGAGCAACAGAACCAAGAATGCCCATTGTTAACACATTTAATGTACACATTACCACAAACAAGCAACCTTTAGAAAAATTGTTTAGGTATTTTTCGACAGTAAGAAGAGATTGTAAATTATAGCATATCACTGTAAAAATGTAAATATGAGCATAAAATCACATAGAACTTAGTTTAATATAATCCTATCCTTCTACAGTAAGTGCGTGAAGAAGTTGGAAAACCAGATTCTCTGTATCAGATATTAGTACATCCTCGACAATTTTCTTGACACGTCAAGATTCTCAATCTTGTAGAGCAGGTCATCAAGTAACATGTTAAGAACTTTCATTCAATCTTGTAGCATAGGTTATCAAGGGATTGAACACGACTACTTGTTCCAACATTCAAGTGTTTCAACTGAAAAGGAGGCCCGCATTTCAAACATCATAAAGATTTTATTTAGCAAAAAGAAAGAACAGCCACCGAACGGATTACTAAATGTTACTTGTTGCTGATATGCTCACACATCCAAGGACTAACCAATCAGCTGGAATGTGAAGGAGCAAGTATGCAGAAAATACTGGCAATAAAAAATACATATATATGTTTGATCATCTAACAACTAAACACAGCATTAAAATTGAACTGCAAGTTGCGAGACTGTCAGTTGCTTTCAGCCAAATAACAAAGTACTAGACTTTTAGGCTAATAAAACACAGGAGTTTATTCATGCTAACATCCTGCATCGTTGTATACGTTATATAGTACTTGCAGTTTGTAATAGTGAAATTGCTAGGTTTACTGTTAAATTTTTTTACAAATAATCTTGAACAGAGTAAATTTTACAACTTACTCGCAAAGTTTTGCAGTTTCTGAGTACATCTGCATGGATTGAGCTGTATCTCCTTGTTTCAAGCTATCAAAATTAGGGGGCTCCCAAAGAGAAGCAACATGTAGAAATTTTAAGGCAGCCTCAAAATATAGGCCCCTACCTTCTCGTTCCTTTCCTTCAATCTGCAAAATGTCACATGCTCAATATTTTGTTAAGTTCAAGATAGACAGTTAATTAATTAATGAGAAGACAATGTTAACCTTCAAACGATTAGCTCTATGCTTCAAATCTCGAGCTTCTTTCAAGACAATAGCTGCAGCAGAATGGCCACCCTTCCTAATTGGACTTGAAGTATCCTGACCATTAGGTAGCGCTAGCCTCAAACTGTTATGTTGAACTCCATTTAAGGTATCAGCCTTTCCATTTGGAATGTTGGGCTTTCTTGATTGTTTGGCCACTTTTGATGAATCAGAATTTACAACATCAGTGGAATATAGTTCTGTTCTACTAGCCTTGCCAGGTGAGGAGGCCATTTGAGAGAAGCGAGTTTGTTCTTCTTGTTTATTTGCTCTAGGCTGCAACTTGTCTGTTCCAGATGGTAATTCTGCTTGACCATTTTGACCCGAAAGCAATTTAATTGATGACTTTTCATCTCTGAAAGATGGTTTTATTTTCAGGTCTTCATGAGTGTCAGAATTACCACCTTTTGCTTCTGTAAAAGCAGCTCTTGAGTCAAAATCCTTGTGCTGCTTAGGATGCATGGAAGGTCTACATTCCTCCAAACTTTCTTGGGTTCCAGAGCTCAAGTGATTATCCCTTCTACCTACACCATAATATTTCCCCATATGCTCACGTTTCTGCAGTAAATCATGCTGATCTTTCTCCCTAACATCATCCACTTTTTCTTTTAAGGTTCCAGAAACTTCAAAATTACCTTTATCAACATCAGACTTATAGTTTCTAAGTTTCTCCTTGGAACGTGAAAAAGAACTTTTCCCAGACTTTTGATGACTCAAACCATCTGTTCTTCTATTATTATTCATCTTATCAAAATCCTGAGCAGGTCTTTTATCTGGGGTTTCCTGAACGTAGCTGCTATTGATGTCTGATCCACCTACAACTTTTATCTTTTCAGTCTCTGAGGGTAGCAGATCATCATGGAAAGCCCTTTTCAAATGTAATTCGCTATCTGACCATCTTTTTGGGTTACCCGGCTTAAAGGAACCAACATTCATAGCTTCATCCTTCACGATGGAGTTTTTGTCAAAGATCTTCTCAGCATTAGAAACTCTAAATGGGGATGAAGAAACTGACTCTACTGGAGAGCCCCTTTGTTCCTGAACATTAGCTTTACTTTTGAAGGAGCCTGAAACTTTCGAAGAGCTCGACGTAGCTGCTCCTGCAGAAGCCTGTGCATAAGCCATTTCCCTCTTTGAAGAAGAGTCCATGGCCTCCATGGTCCCCTTTACTTCAGGCCTCGCAACTTTTGATGGCTTTTCCTTTGAGACCTTTCTCACAAATGAAGCTTCATTGGCAACAATATGGCTGTCCAACAGCTGCTGGCTGCCAACGTGATCATCCACATTGCGTTGACTCTCCTGCCACTCTTTCATTTTCCTCTTCTTTGCAGAAGGCTCTGGCTTATTTCCAGATCTTTCAATGTCTGAACTGCTAAAGAAATCTACATCCTCCCGATTTGATAAAATTTGGTCTTCATATTTTAACCTCTTCGAAGATGTAGATAGATGGCCTTTAGAAACAACATCACCATACTTCTGTGAAGATCTTGCCATTTGTTTAGTCAATGGAACAGTACTTGCAATTGGAACTGTCTCTTTGTCTACATTTATGTCTGGGTGCCAATCATCGGCAGAATTGCGCAGGTCCACTTTCTTACCTTTCTTAGATGCTCTAATATCATTTTGATCAACCACTCTTTTGCTCTTCAATTTTGAATGCTTTCTACTCTTATCAATCAAATCTCCTGTTGCAAAGTAAACAAATAGTTAACAACAAGGTCTAAAGAAGTATAAGACAAAATGCATGAAGAAGAGCAACAGCGGGCACCTCCATCTGAAGGAACTTCCAGGTTCTTGTGATTCTTGGGCCTGGGCTTTTCCTTCTCTATGGTGAAGTCCAATGACTTGCTCTCAAGACCCAAGGCAGTTTTGCTGCTTTTCATAGAGGCCTGAGGGTTCTTTTTCAGAGGAGTTGAAATCTGTGTTAGGCTTGACTGATTGGGTATTCCATCCTTAGGGCCATATTTCTTCCTCACAGATGTAGCCATTGACTGCATATTATGTTCAATTCCTTGATTAAAAGGTTGAGCACCGGCCATAGTTATGCTTGAAGAAGGAAGATCATGACGAGCGTCTAAGACAACAGCATTTTCAGGGGCTGGAACGACGTACAATGCATTCAGAGCTTTTGTTGTCTCTTCCTCGCTTATGTTGCAACTATTCATTCCAGGTCTATAAAAGAGTTTCAAATATTAATCGAGGACTATTTTATGTGCTGCAAAAGAACTTTTAACTGCAGTAGTTATAATTTGAACAATAATGAGTCACTGGCAACAGAACCGCAAAAGAATAAGAATTTCAGAAATTCTGAAACAGCAACAAGATAACAGAATTCCATAAATGTACTTCCTATATTTGAAATGTCATTAGACATAAAATATAAGCATAGTTAACCAATTACACCTACAATTAATATGCATGGAGAAATAGCTATCGCATAGGGGAAAAAGACAAAATGATTAAGCTTAAGCTGTCATAACTCCTAAGCGCACTTCAGAGAAAACTTACAGCCAGTTAAGCAAGCTACACTGCCATTTTTTTGGAAGATGATCCGGGTTGGTCCCATAAGGTAATAGACGCCATTTTTGACATATATCGCAACATACCCAATTTTCCTCAATTACAACGGAAGGAGCGAGCGGAGCAGTTGCCTCAATAGCAGTTGAAGCGTTTTGTACTGGCCCATTATCAAATTCCTTAGATGTGGAATTATTATCAATCTTTCTACCGCTTAACCAGTCTCTTGATGTTTCCTCATGCATGACTTCCTTCACATTTTCAGCCTCCATGGATTTCGGCTTACTTTTATGCTGTGAATCTCGTAGATTACATTCATTCTCCAATGCACCATTCATGACACCTACATGAGATTCTTTAAAGAAGTCACCACCCATCTCTTTACGGGGTTTCACTTTAGGCTTCTTTTCAGACTGATCAGTTCCTGAATGAGAGCTTTTCTTCTTTTCTTTTACTGCTTTAGAGGACTGAACATCCTGGTTGTCCTTCAAGAACTCAACTGATGATTTAGCATTGATCTGACTTCCCTCCTGTTTACCTTGTATGTCAAAGAGTTCCTCCTTTCCTTGCATGACCTTTTCTCCATCTTGTTCACATGAAATAGCTCTGTAAGAATGATCCTTCCTACCATAATACATCTCAGAATCAGCTTTAGATGTATCACCATATTTCTGCACTACTTTGTTTCTTTGGATATCAATCCGAGAATCTTTGTAGCTATCTGTGATTCCTTCCGATGCTTTAACTACTTTGCTTGTTTTTGAGTTCAATCTCCCTTTCAAATAAGCATCCCCATCTACCGAATTGCCTGCCCCCTTACCGTCCATGACACTAACGCATTCCAATTTATTTTTTGGTAATTCAGAGGTGGTTATCCTGTTTTTGCCAGAAGCACTTTCCATTTCCTTCGAGCGATCTAACATCCTACTGGCACCCTTTGCTGATTCATCAGCGAACTCAGAAGAAATTTCCTCTCCTTCAACGGAGAGTTTGGCACCAATATCTCTATTCAAAGTTGTGCTTATGTCATCCAAGCAATTTGAATTCCTCAAACCAACATACCCCCCTTTCTTTTCATCAGGCTTTGTCCTCTTTGGCGCATGGCCTTTGGCATCTTTTGATGGGAGAGGTAAATCATCTAGGCGTTCACATGGTTTAGAAATATTCTTGAAAACTGTGCTTGTTTTAGACTTTTTTAATAAAGTTGTCACTTTTTCTGCCAATTGCAGCACATTTCCTTGAAGTGGAGAGACTAAAAACCCACCAGGAACAGAAAAGCATGTCATCATCTGTTTAACGGCATATAGAAAGAAATATATAAGCTCCTTAAAGCTCGGGAAATAAATTTTTGGGTAAACATTTGGATACTCCATGCGCTATCCTGATATTGCAACTCAATCTTTGAACTTTTCACTTAACACTTCAGTCCCCAAACTTTCTCATATACTAAGATTCCATCCTTGCCCGCTAAAAGAACCAAGTTTTTCATGCAAATCACCATTTTACCCCTTCTGAAAACGACTTCGTGCATCAGTATAAATAAAAAGTGCTAAAAAGGTTATTTCATAAGAAGTAGTCCTGTGTTGGGGGACAGAGTGTTTATGCAAAAAGTTCAGGGACTTGGTCTGAATATCAGGATAGCACAGATATGCTACACGCTATAGTGACAGAGGAATCAATGAGTGGCAAAGATTTACCTCGAGAATTGTCTGGGGTGATCCATCGCCCATGTCTCCAGAATCAGGAGAAAGCTCCCCGCTCCCCTCAGCACTGTCCTCAAGCGAGGAAGAAGGAGAAATATCAAGGCCCAAACCACTGTAAATAGCAGCATTATTTCTTGGCAAAGTGTTGTCAGAGACAACTTTGATGCGAACTTTCAATGAGTTCTGGTCACTAGTATTAACAGATCTACTTGGAGCAGACTCCCCATTATCCTTTTTCCCCGAATTTTCTGTAGAAGATATGTTGTTTCTGGAAATAGATGCACTCTGGCAGGATAGAAGAAGTAAATTTCAACACCAAAACTTGGGAGGTGATCAATATATAAATCTTATGATAAAAGGATAATTTTATAGGACTAAGCATTACAAACTATAATGAAATGTACCTCCGACGGTAGGTTGTAAGGAGATCTTGAACCATTGTGATTTGGTATTTTATGTGGGCTTCTCGGTTGGGACAAAGTTAAAGGTGAACGCTGGTAAGTAGGCAAAAATGAGCCATATCCTCCAAATTTTGGCCCTATTAACATATAATTAATCACCATTATTATCTGACAAATTTTTCAAAGTAGCTTCTTTTTCTCTGTTCTAACTCTTACCCAAGTTCTCAGCAGAGACTCCACCCTCAAAGTCTTTTTGGAAATGTCCCAAAACATCTTGAAGTTTTTCATCCTGAGATAAAAACGCAATCGAGTTCCATAAGGGACAATATTCTCGACCGCATTCCGTTTGATTAGTATACACGTGCAATCCATATGCATTGCAAACACCTAACTTTATTTTACTTTGTGCACATACTTGCCAATTTTGTGCGAGCAAAAGATGGTGCTAGTAATAACTTGCGCACTGATGATCAAAACTAACTAATTGGGCCCAAAAGGGAAAGATGATCTCGGAGAATAGGCTATCTCAAAGGCATATATCTCCCTAAAACAGAACTATATGTGGAGAAATTATCAGACCAATAAAAGAATAGAGTTCCAGTATATCTCTCAGTTGAAACCAATATTTCCGCAATTATGCCAAATCAAGTAAATTGTGACCAGAAAATGAACACTACCAGCAACCGACGAATCGACTCTTCGAGAGCGAAGAGGCGTATTCATCAGATGCATCAAGTTATGTGTTTAACGAACGACAAAATCGAATCTTTCGGCTAATAATCGCGCCAAAAGATCAAAATTTTGAGTAGTATGATCGGATTGAAGGCCTTACGAGGTACGAAAGGGCGACGTCCGGGTCGACGCAGGAGACCTCCTCCGGACCCGAGCACGCCTCGCCCTCCTCGAGCTCGTTCTCCTCCATCTCCTCTCCCCCAGCAAACCCTAACCCTAACCCCTCTCTCCCATCCTCCCTCCTCCCGACCGACAACATCCAATCCCCCCCTCCCCCTCCCTCCTCTCCCCCCACCCCCACCCCCACCCCCACCCCCACCAAACCCTTCAATCCCAAACTCCTACCCAAACTCCCCAATCGGTTTTCTTCGTCTCCTCCAAATCAAACCCTAGAACTGCCTCCCGATCGGCGGAGCCCCGCGATCGAGCTCCCGCCGACGATTCCCGGAGATCCGGGGCCCGATTTCGCGCGATCGATCGGTGCGAGATCGATCACGACATCGCGATTGGCGAGGGAGAAGGGGCCGCGATCGAGCGAGCGATCGATCGATCGATCGAGGGTTTCCCCCGCCGCGATCTTTTCCCTTCTTTTATTGCGCCCTCCTCGCTGTGGGCCTTGTGGCGTTCTACCGCCGCGGAGAGAGAAAGAAAGGGAGAGACAAAAAAAACTGGAAAATAAATTAATTCGTTATCACATTCGCATTTCCTTGAGCCATTGTATGGGCACTACACGCGGAATCCTTTCATGAGCCACGTTCACCACGTCATCCATGAACCTCCACGAGATCCGCCCTCCATTTTACCTCTTCCAAAAATCAGCGCCATCCATTTAATTTCAATTTTATAATAAAAATTAAATAAAAAATTAAAAAAAATGAAGTAGAAGAGATTCGAGGGATACAACAGCGGTCTACAGATGACGTGGTGAACTCTATCCATGGATTTTCAACATATAAATTTCCCCTCTTTTCCCTTACTTTTCAGGGGCTCCACAGTACCCAATAGAAAATTGACACGTGGAGAGAAATGGCATTTCCTGTTTGAAGGGGAATATCCGATGTCCATGTGGCGCCGTCTTGCGATGTGGGGCCACGGTGCAAGGCGACGGATTGGCAGCTTGTGTGAGTCTGATACAGCGTTCGCAAAATCGTATCCTTCTCGCACGTTTGATCGCCGATCCAGCCGCTAAATTTTCAACACGTGTCATCATTACCGGGAGGCTACAATTTAATTATACAGGGTTAACTTTATATGAAAAATACAAAATATACACCGCAAATAGGCAAATAGAGGAGTATATATCTTACACCCTATTTATTTAAGGATGGAATAAATTTCACCATCACTTCAAAATGATTGATGAAAAAAAAAATTTTATCCTTGAATGGATGAGGTGTAAGATATAGGGTGGGATGAATTTTATCCATTACTTCGAAGTGATGGATGAAAAAAAAAAATTCATCCTTGAATGAATAAGGTGTAAGATGTATATTCACTTTTATATGCACATATAGTATTGCTCTATAAATATATATGGAATATCATATATCTCTATAAAATTAAACTTTTTATATTTATTTTTAAAAATAAATAAATTTATTTATTTTTTACTATAATATATATATAATATTAATTCTATCCTTTCAAATATGTCTTTTTAAAATTTCAGCAGTTAAAATAATACAAAAATTTACCTCCCTAGCTAAATAAGATTAACTATTTAATTTATTATTAACTATATTTTTTTAGCGATAAATATATATATATATATATATATATATATATATATATATATATATATATATATATATATATATATATATATATATATAATTTTTTATATAAATTTGTATAAAATTAACCATTTATTATATATACAAATTACATTAACTTTCTAACTTCATCTGCTACTTTATTCGGAGACCGCGTTCTTTGAAATTATGTGCATAAAATTAAGTTTTTAGATGAGTACGGAATGGAGTGTAAATGCGATATTGAAATTCCGACTTGGCAGTAAAACGAGTATGACAAAATGCATGAGCACAAGTTGTACTCTTTCAAATTCTTATCTCAGTTTTTTTTTTTAAAAAAAAAAAAAAAAAAAAATACAACTGATGCGTAGAATTTTAGGAA
This sequence comes from Tillandsia leiboldiana, assembly GCA_029204045.2. Taxonomy (NCBI): domain Eukaryota; kingdom Viridiplantae; phylum Streptophyta; class Magnoliopsida; order Poales; family Bromeliaceae; genus Tillandsia; species Tillandsia leiboldiana. Next base: position 1,686,291 of record CM055061.1, read on the forward strand.
ATTCGTACTACGTGACGAAGAGGGGGCGTGGTTGAACTTTTCCTATCGAGCACGATTATGACCGAAATGCCCTCGGAGGGGAGTTGTTGGAGTACAAAACGAAGGGGCAGAAGAGTCATTTCTCTGTTGCTTCAAACGGATTAGGATGGAACGGGGCCGAATTTGAGAGGAGGGGGGGTTGGTGGGCTTTTGGGCTGTACTGATTTAAAACGGGTGAGGTGTCGACTCAGCACGTGGGGGGCTTTGTCGGATCTCCGTCGCTGCAGCCGCAACACAGCAAACAGCATACGCCACCGAATTGGAAGCCTACACGTGTCCGGCAAAAAAAATTCATAACAAATTTTTTTTTCAACCTTTTATTTTGTTTGTTTTTTTAAAAAAAAACAAAAAAATATTAAAAGAACTTATTTTCAAATTGTATGAAAATTTTAATATTTTTATTTTTCTCAATAAAAATTTAATGAACGAAAATATTAGTTTGTCCTAAAATTTGAAAAAAAATAATTATAAACTATTAGCTTTTTTTTTTTTACCGGAAAATTGAAATTGAGATTTTTTATAAAAAATAATACTTTTTCGACCAACCAAACACCTCTTAATTTAATTTAGCAGTCGTGTAGTGTACGTAGATAATTATTTTATTTTAAACCTTAAATTATTAGAATTTTTGTACTTTAATTTTTTATTATATTAAATCTCAAAATAAAGCTTGATTGATTGAAAAATAATATAAGTTGTACTTGTATTATAGTTGATGACGTACTGATACAATAATAATTAAAATATTATATTATTAATATAATCAATTTAAATTTAAATTTTGAAATATCACGGACAAAAAGTTTGAAAACGAAATGTGTAATTTAACCATATAGTTTATGAAAGTATATTTTTCGTTTAAGAAATTTTACAATATTTTAATTATGCTTATATGATACAGTTCTATTAATTTTTCTTATTTATTAAAATTTTCTTTCTCTGTGTGAACTACAAGGCACGATCCTTCTCATAAATCACTTGAACTATATATATATATATATATCTAATTGTAGCCTTTCATTGCATTTATATATGAAAAAAATTGAATCTCAATTCGATTAAGTTGTTTACATTCTTTTTTCCATATTAAATATTTTTTAAAAAATTCTATCCAAAAATTAAAAAATAAAGTAATAAATTATGGAATATTCAAATTTTGACATCAATCTATTACAACGAAATATAAAATTTTATTTTAAATTTCTGAAACAATCCTTAGTCTTTTATTTTCGCAATATCAAAACTTTTATTTTACAGGATAAAATAACACTAGCTCAATAATATTGTTTTCTTTAGGATTCTCTCTCCTCCACCCTTCTCTCTATTTCTTGTTCTTTTCCTATCTTTCATTTTCTTAAAATATTTTTAGTTATTATTTTAGGCTTCAAAACAGGTGGCCAAATTGGAGAGGCAAAGTGTTATATATTTTAATTCTCAAAATAATAAATATTATTTTTTCTATTTTATAATTTATAATCTATATTATTTTATCACATTAATATTTGTGATCAAATAAAATTATAACCAATTCTAAAACTGTTCGAGTTTATATATGGAGAGATTTATTAATTGAGAAAGTATGATAAAAATATATTGTACTTATTTTCTTACGTAATATCATATTTTATACATTATAATTAATTAATTATAATATATTTTTATAATTTTATTAAAAAATATAAAATTTTATTTTTAAGATGTTTTAGTTCAAACTTCATTTAATTTATTAAAATTAAATATTCCTTTATGCCGAACAAGCCTTTAAGCTTTTTGTTGCGACGCCTTGCTTGTAATACTTTAGTTGAACCTATAAGTGAATGTATATAAAAAAAAACATGGAAAAAAAAAGTGTAATATGTAAATCCCCGGATAGTAGTTAATGAGCTAAATATAAGTTGGGATGTTTATTTATTAAACGAGTCAAATATAAATTAGCTTGATAAAATATCGAACTAAAAAATTTAGCCTGTTAATAAACAAATCGAAACAGACCGAACACGAACTGACTAACGAACAAAGAATTATATTGTCAGCTATACAACAGGATAAAATATATATTTTTTTAAAAAAAAATAAAACTTTAGTTTGATAATTTAAATTTGAAAAATACATGTCTTTATATATATATATATATATATATATATATATATATATATATATATATATATATATATATAAAACTTTAGATTGGTCTATTAAATTTGAAAAATACATGTCTTTATATATATATATATATATATATACATGTATTTTTATATATATACATGTATTTTATATATATACATGTATTTAAATTTGAAAAATACATGTATATATATATATATATATATATATATATATATATATATATATAGTTCGGCTACTATATATACTATTAATAGTATCAACTTATTGGTGATATCAAGTTTTTACCCTTAGATCAATTCCTTTAATCATTTTCACCGTTAGATTTTACTATTTCCCAACCATCTATTAAACCCAAGGGACCCACTATCATCTCAACCACATATTTTTTAATCTAATGGTTAAAAACTTAATAGCACCAATGACTTGATAGTATTCCAGTATATATATATATATATATATATATATATATATATATATATATATATATATATATATATATATATATATATATATATATATATATATATATATATTATATATATAGATATATATATATATATATATATATATATATATATATATATATATATAGAGAGAGAGAGAGAGAGAGAGAGGGAGAGAAAGAGAGAGAGTGGGAGGGGGGGGTGAGTTCGGCTACTATGCTTGTAAAAGCACCAAGCAATTAGTATTTGTAAATTTTGTACCATTAGTTTTATCCCTTTGACGAATTCCAACTCTTAGATCATGTTATTCCATCGACCACCCACTAAATTCAAAACGCTTACTATCATCCTAATTATCGCAAATTCTTTCATCAAAACACTAAAATACTATAAATACCAATGACTTTGTATTTTTAAAAATATAAAAATATATGAGCTCAATTATATATATATATATATATATATATATATATATATATATATATATATATATATATATATATATATATATATATATATATATATATATATATATATATATATATAGAAAGAGAGAGAGATAGAGAGAGAGAGTCTAACTACTATATTATGAATAGCACCAAGTACTTAGCTATCAATTTTTCTACCGTTAGATCTATCCAAACTAAACAATAAAAGATCACTATCATCTTAATCGCTCATCCCTTCATTCAAGAGCCGAAAACCAAATAGCACCAATAACTCGGTATTATTAATAGCACCGAGGCATTGGTGCTATTAAATTTTTAGCCATTAAATTAAAAAATGTGCGGTTAAGATGATAGTGATCTCCTAGGCTGTGTTTGGGAAGGGTATAAAGGGGGGATATCCCCCCTTTATACCCAAACGGTTTGGGGATATCCCCGTTTGGGGATATCCCCGCCAAACGGGGATATCCCCCAAACCCACACGGGGATATCCCACCCCAACCCTCCCACCCCAGGTATAACCCACTCTCTCTCTCCTCCCCCTCCGCCGTGATCAATGCGCCTCTCTCTCTCTCTCTTTCTCTCTCCCCTTCCCAAGGCAGTGCCTTGGGAAGGGGTTTTTTCATTTTTTTTTTTTATTTTTTTTTTTCGTTTTTTTTTTTCTTTTATATGGTTCAGATTTTTTTTTTTTAAATAAAAATTTTTAAATTATAAAAAATATTTAAATTTTAAATTTTAAATTTTATAAATTTTAATTTTTTTTAATTTTATATTTTAATAAATCTTAAAATTTTATTTTATTTTTAAAAATTATTAATTTTAAAATTTATACAATATTTTTATAATTTTTTTAAAATTTATATACATTTATAAATTAAAATTTTTACTCTTTCTTAACATTTTAAAATTAACATTTTTTTTACTCCTACTTAAAATTTTTTAAAAAATTAAAATTAATAAAGATTAAAATTTGAATAAATTTTAAAATTTTAATTTTAAAAAAAATTATTAAAAAAAAGAATATTTTAATTTTTTATCATGAATATTTATAAATCATTTATAAAATAATATTATTAAATTTTATTTAATAATATTATAATTTTTAATATAACTAAAATTATATTAAATTTTTAATCGTTAAATATTATAATTTTTAATCGTTAAAGAAAATTTTTAAGACCAAATTAAAAAAAATTAGAATTTTATATAGTATATAATTAATTAAATATAATATAAAAGATTTGTTTTAATTAAATTATTCTAATACATTATCCTATTATCACATTAATAAAATACATAAAAGTAAAAGTCACATCGTCATTAATAAACAAAAAAAGTCAACTTTATACCTCTTATTCATCATTACCAATCCAAACACCTATTTTCTTATACCAGGTTTAAACCAGGTTTAAGCCTCATTCACATCCAAACACATTTTAGGTTTAAACCAGGTTTATCCCTTACTTTATACCTATACCTGGTATAACTAAACCAGGTTTAAGCCACATCCAAACGCTACCCTAGGATTTAGTGGGTTGTTAGTGGAATAGTATGATTTAACATATGAAAATGATCAAAGTATTGATCTAATGGAGAAAAAATTGGTAGTACCAAATGCTTCGTGCTATCAATAGCATATATAGTAGTCGGACTCTTTCTCTCTCTATATATATAGAGAATTAAGCTCCAATAATTTTAAAAGTATTAAGTTATTGGTGTTTATAGATTTTAGACCTTTGATGAAAGGTTGTGTGGTTAGGATCGATGATAATGGACGCCTTGAATTTAGTGGTTAATTGGTTGGTGGAATAACATGATTTAAGAAGTAAAATTAGTCAAAATGATAGATCTAACGGTAAAAACCTTACAATCACTAATTGTTTTGTACTTTTAAAAATATAGTAACCGAACACGAGCAATCGATCTCGAGCCGAATATGAACTGTTTCACGAAAGCGAGCTGGATTACTAACCCTACCTAATAGTCACCAATTTATTGCTGTGGTTGATTTTAGATAATAAGCGTTTAAAAATTATCGTTTAAAAATTATGATTATATATATATATATATATATATATATATATATATATATATATATATATATATATATATATATATATATATATATAATTAGGGTAGAATACTATCGATAGCACCAAGTCATTGGCGCTATCAAGTTTTTAGCTTTTGGATTAAAAAATGTGTGGTTAAGATGATAGTGGTCCCCTAGGGTTTATTAGGTGGTTGGTTGAATAGTAAAAATCCTAGAGGACCATTATAATCCCAACCGCATATCTTTTCATCCAACGGCAGAAATTTTGATAGCACCAATTGCTTGGTACTATCGATAGTATTCTAGCCGGACTATATATATATATATATATATATATATATATATATAAGTAGAGTTTATATACTTTTAAAAGTATAAACTAATTTATGTTTGCAAATTTTTTACCATTGGATTTATAATGGAATTTGTGCTAATGGTAAAAAATTTACAAGAATGAATGGGCTTGTACTTTTAAAAGGATATAAGCTTCACTTATATATATATATATATATATATATATATAAAATACTAATCACTTGGTGCTATCCAGTTTTTCGCCGTTAGATCTACCATTTTGATCATTAATTTTCACCCCTTAGATCAAATTATTTCACAAACCACCCACTAAACTCTAGGAATGCCACTATCATTCTAACTGCACATCTCTTAATCAAAGGGCTAAAAACACCAATAACTTGTTGCTATCGATAGTATAATAATAATAATAATAATAATATATATATATATATATATATATATATATATATATATATATATATATATATATATATATATATATATATATATATATATATATATATATATATAGAGAGAGAGAGAGAGAGAGAGAGAGAGAGAGAGTAGAGCTTATATATACTTTCAAAAGCACAAACTCGTCTATACTTGTTAATTTTTTACAGTACTATTAATAGTACCATGTCATTGGTGCTATTAAAACCGGACTATATATATATATATATATATATATATATATATATATATATATATATATATATATATATATATATATATATATATATATATATAGAGAGAGAGAGAGAGAGAGAGAGAGAGAGTTCGGTTACTATGCTTGTACAAATATCAAGCAATTGGTGCTTGTAAATTTTTTACTGTTAGATCTACCACTTTGACTATTTACATCCCTTAGATTATTTTATTCTATCATCCACTCACTTAACCCGAGGAGTTCACTATCATACTAACCACCCATATTTTCATCCAAGGGCCGAAAACTCATAAGCACTAATGACTTGGTGTTTTTAAAAATATAGGAGCTCAATTTGATATATATATATATATATATATATATATATATATATAGGGGTGTCAACGAGCCGAACACGAGCGAGCTGGGGTCGGCTCGTGTTCGGCTCGTTTAATAAACGAGCCGAACACGAGCTGGCTCGTTTAAATATCGAGTTGAAAAATTTGGCTCGTGTTCGGCTCATTTATTAACGAGCCGAACACGAGCTGGCTCGCGAACAACAAGTTTGATTTTCATTCCTACTATTATGTGGAAAGTTGAAAGAAAATTAAAAAATTAAAACTTTAATCTAATAATTAAAATTCATACAAAATTGATAGCCTAAAATCTAAATAGTAAAGTTTATATATATATATATATATATATATATATATATATATATATATATATATATATATATATATATATATATATATATATATATATATATATATATTCGAGCTGTTATCGAGCTGAACACGAGCGAGCTGACCCCAGCTCGTGTTTGGCTCGTTTATTAAACGAGCTGAAAAATTCGGCTCGTGTTCGGCTCGTTTATTAAACGAGCGATTCGATCTCGAGCTCATTTCGAGCCGAACACGAGCTGGCTCGCGAACAGCGAGCTGGATTGCCACCCCTATATATATATATATATATATATATATATATATATATATATATATATATATATATATATATATATATATATATATATTTAAAAGTACAAGTCTAACTATACTTATGAAATTTTTACCATTAGATTTGCATTGAGATTTGTGTAATTGTAAAGTCAACTAAAAAGAGATAAAGAAAAAGTAATTTGCATAAATCTCAATGTAAATCCAATAGTAAAAAATTTACATGTATAGTTGGACTTGTGCTTTTGAAATTATATAGGCTCTACTCTCTCTCTCTCTCTCTCTCTCTCTATATATATATATATATATATATATATATATATATATATATAGAGAGAGAGAGAGAGAGAGAGAGAGAGACCGACTACTATGTTATCGATTGTACCAAGTATTTGGTGCTATCAAGTTTTCTACCCTTAGATCAATCCCTTTGATTATTTCCACTCGTTAGATTTTACTATTTTTCCAACTACCCATTAAACCCAATGGGCCAACTATTATCTCAACCGCACATCTTTTAATTCAACGGTTAAAAACTTAATAGCACCAATGACTTTGTGCTATTAATAGCATTCCCATCTAACTCTCTCTCTCTCTCTCTCTCTCTCTCTATATATATATATATATATATATATATATATATATATATATATATATATATATATATATATATATATATATATAGCTAGGCTGGAATACTATTAATAGTACCAAGTCATTGGTGCTATTAAGTTTTTAACCCTTGGATTTAAAGATGTGTGGTTGAGATGATAGTGGGCTCATTGGGTTTAATAGGTGGTTGGAAAAATAGTAAAATCTAATGGGTGAAAATAATCAAATGGGTTGATCTAAGGTTAGAAAACTTGATAGCACCAATAACTTGGTACTATTAATAGTATAGTAGCCGGACTATATATATATATATATATATATATATATCGAATTAAGCTCCTATGTTTTTAAAAGCACCAAGTCATTATATATATATCGAATTGAGCTGCTCTACTTTTAAAAGCACCAAGTCATTGGTGCTTGTGAGTTTTCGGCTATTGGATGAAAAGATTGGTGGTTAAGATGATAGTGAGCCCGTATGGTTGAACGGGGTGATTGGTGGAATAGTATGATCTGACGGTAGAATTGATTAAAGAGATAGATCAAACAGTGCAAAAATTACGAGCACTAACTAATTGCTATTTTTACAAACATCATAACCGTACTATATATATATATGTATACTATCGATAATATCAAATATTTTGTGTTATCAAGTTTTCTACCAATAAATCAACCCATTTGATCATTTCATGACCTGTTAGCTTATACTATTTCTCCAACCACATATTAAATCCTAGGAATCCACTATCATCCCAAACATACATCTTTTAATCCAAAAGTCAAAAACTTAATAGCACCAATAATTTGATACTGTTAATAGCATAGTAGTCTAGCTATATATATATATATATATATATATATATATATATAGTGAGTGAGTGAGAGAGAGAGAGAGAGAGAAAGATAGTCGGGTTACTATGTTTGTTAAAGCACCAAATATTTGGTGCTTGTAAGTTTTTTATCGTTAGATCTATCCCGTTGATTAATTTCACCTTTCGGATCGTACTATTCCACCAACCACCCACTTAATTAATCCAAGAGGCTCACTATCATCCTAACCACATATTTCTACATCTAAAAACTAAAAACTCACAAGCATAAATAACTTTGTGCTTTTACAAGCATAGGAGTAGGGGTGTCAACGAGCCGAACACGAGCGAGCTGGGATCGGCTCGTGTTCGGCTCGTTTATTACGAACACGAACTGACTCGTTTAAATATCGACCTAAAAAATTTGGCTTGTATTTGGCTCGTAATTAAACGAGCCGAACACGAACTAGCTCGTTTAAATATCGACCTAAAAAATTCGGCTTGTGTTCGGCTCGTTTATTAACAAGCCGAACACGAGCTGGCTCGCGAACAACAATTTTATTCTTACTATTATGTGTAAAATTGAAAAAAAAATTAAAAAATTAAAATTTTAATCTAATAATTAAAATTCATAAAAAATTGATGGTCTAAAATCTAAATAGTAAAATTTATATATATATATATATATATATATATATATATATATATATATATATATATATATATATATATATATATATATATATATTCGAGCTGTTATCGAGTCGAACACGAGCGAGCTGACCCCGGCTCTTGTTCGGCTCGTTTATTAAACGAGCTGAAAAATTCGGCTCGTATTTGACTCGTTTACTAAACGAGTAATTCGATCTCAAACTCATTTCGAGTCGAACACAAGCGGGCTCCCGAGCAATGAGCTGAATTGCCGCCCCTACATAGGAGTTCAAGCCAAAACGGCTACTAACTATTCATCGCCTAATTCTCTGCCACGTGGCCATACGCTGCAACCCCCACAACAGCGGATCCATGGCCACGTCAGCGCCACCCGCGACGAGCCGTCCTCATAATCTCCAACGTGCGCCCCCCGCTCTTCCCCGATTTATTCCCCCGATAAAATATTACGTAAAAATAAAAATAAACCCCCCCCAAAAATAATTAATCCTTTTTTTACGTATACAGAAATATTATCATCCTCATCTCGCGCATTTATTTGTATATTTTATTTTATTTCATTTTCTTTCCCCTCTCACTTTCTCTCTCTTCCGAGGTGCCTTTCCCCTCCTACCTCTCTCTCTCTCTCCTCATTCTACAGAAAAATTAGGGTTTTGATTCGCCTGGTGCTGTTCTAGGGTTTCGTCTGTGAGCTAGGGCTTGCTATTTATTCGACGCGATTCTGGAAACGCTGGATTTGTGGAATTAGGGTTTCTTCTTCTCCCTAATTTTGTTCGGAACTTAGTGTTCTTGTTGCTAAAAAAGGTCGCATTTTGCTGTGATTTGTTCGTGATTCCATGTTGTTGTCAACTTCTACGGATCGTATTGGTTGGAATGCGTGATTTATGAGGGGTCCTCTGCGATTCTGTGGAGGATCCCGTCGCAGGAGGCAGCTAATAGCGCTAATTAGGGTTTTTTTTACTTCTGCTTTGAGGCTAGAGGTTGTGTTGGGAAGGGGCATTTGGTAGGAGATGGTTGTTCTTGGTGGAAAATAGAGGTTTTAATCACACGAGCTAATCGGAAGAAGAGGGAGAGTGTTTACGGGCCATTTTTCGGCATTTAATTCTAGTAGGAATGTACTCATCTGGAATGGATCTTTCTCACGACGCAAGTGGAGTGGTATTGATTCCGACGCGATTCGTGTGGCCTTATGGGGGGAGAAGGGTCTTTCTCACTGGCTCCTTCACTAGGTTAGATCTGATTGTTAGCTATTTCCACTCTTTTGTATAAATTTGCAAAACATGTCAAATGAAGTTGAGCTATACGCTTAATCTGGTATCTATTTTTCCAAGGAAGTAAAAATAAGTAGTTTTTTCTTTTCGACTTTTCTTTTTCAATTGTCAAATGTTCGGGTATAATATTATCTAATGCAATTTTGTTGATTGTCTAGTTTTGTCGGTCCAATATGGATACTTATTTTGCTGATATTGCCGCAAACGTATGTATTTTAGGTGGAGCGAACACATACCGATGTCCCCGGTGGAGGGTTGCCCTACTGTATTTCAGGTTATCTGTAGCTTGACACCCGGCGTTCACCAGGTTAGATTATGGTTTGGTTCTTAACAATACTGGCTTTGTCATATTCTTTGTTTATCAATATTATTATAATCTCAAATTTGAGAAGATTGATGCGATGAACTTTACATGCTCTATGAATTCATTTGGTGCTTCGCTGGTTTCTTACTTGAATAATTTAATTATTTCTTTGACGGAATGTAAATATTAAATATCACTTGCGCACATACTTATATGACAGTTTTCTTTATTGTACATATAATCTGCCTGCGGAATGGAGTTTTAAGATGTACTTATATTGTCTGTGGAAGCATTATTGTTCTGTCCGTCTGTTTCCCTTTTTAACTCATTATTTCAAAGCCTTGTGCAGTACAAGTACTTTGTTGATGGAGATTGGAGGCATGATGAGCGGCAGCCTCATGTGACAGGAAGTTATGGGATTGTGAACACTTTGCTTCTTACTAAGAACGCTGATCATTTACCTGCAATTCCAAGCCCAGAGTCTCCTGGAAACAGAATGAATATGGATGTAGATAGTGAAAATTTTCAGCGTGTGGTAGGTTTGCACTCTTGTTTTAGGTAGCATGCATATGTTTATGTCCTCTATACGTGTATATAGGCGCCTCTATTTGCAAATGATTTATATGCTCGTCTGAAATGTATTTACGGTTTGGATTGTAATCCTGCATACCTTTATTTAGTCAGAAATTTTGAGAGGGTTTTCAATGCACTAACTATGTTCTGTCTAATGAGGAAATACATATTTACTAGAATGAGTAGAGGGTACTCTAATAATTTGTTCTATGGGACAAATTTTATATTTTGTGCATATTTTCGTAGTGCGATTTGAGTATGCTCATATGCTTAATAATCTTACGGTTCTGTGCTGTTTGACAAGGATGTGCAACATATGTGTATGACCACTATATCTATAGTGGAGCAGATGGAATTCAATGGACTAGATAGTAATAATTAGCTAGTTGAGTTACCTGAGTTGTGTGATAACACATAGAATAGCACACCCACTTCTATCATTCCTACTCACATTCACTGCACGTACTTCTGCCCTTTTCTTTCAACAAGCTCTTGCTTGTTCTTTCGTTGTTGTGCATTTTTTTGTTAACTTTTCACCATTATACCATCATTTTGGACATTGTCTTTCTGGGGGTTCTGCGCAATGTAGTATATTTAGGCTTTTTTTTTGTTTGATAAAGCAGGTCAAAATATCAGATGATCCACTACATGAGACACATCCTAACATTCCAGAGGCTGAGGCCGCATTCTTCTTTCAACGAATTTCAACATTCTTGTCAGAGCATACTGCTTATGAGTTGCTTCCGGATTCTGGGAAGGTGCATTGATTTTGTTTTTTTAAGTAGCCACTGTGTATGTTTAGCGTCTTGTATATACACTTTATCTTAAGGTTGTTTAGTCTTTGCTTCCTGTTATTTCCCCCTCAATTTTTGGTTCTTACTGCATTTTGTCTTGTCCAGGTGATTGCTCTAGATGTCAATTTGCCTGTAAAGCAAGCATTTCATATTTTGTATGAGCAGGTACTCAAAACTCTTTGTGATTGAATTTAATTTGGAGTACCATAACTTTAGTTTTACGCCCTGGTCTGAATAATCCAAATTTCATGTGGCTTCCATTGGCAAAGTGTTATTTGCAAACATGACAGTATATAGGTATTGCTTTTAATGACGATATCCTAGTTGAATCTAGTTAGTAGTCTATTAATGGTGTCAAACCAAGAGTCTTAATGTGATACTGCAACATGACATTCATTCAACATAATTCAAACTTAAAGAGAAAATGAAATAATACTGACTGGGTGATTCTTGTGATCTCTCAGTTATTTTGATAGCCTAGTTAATTACTGATCTCCTAATATTTTAATTTCCAAGTGCTTTTTGTTGGGTTTAGAACTTGGATCGGATCTACTTGTCCTTTTGATATCTGTCGATTTTTGCTATCTCTTTCTGTTCCGATGCCATTTGTTGGTGAAGGGATATTCCCTCATAAGTACAACTTGAGAGATGGGTGGTCCTAAGGAAATATACTTTAAATTCAAGCACTGTTGTAAGTGTCTGCTGAAGATTGAAGAATATAAAGGTTTTGGTGATTTAGTAGACATGAAAAATATGAAAAAATAAAAAATAAAACAGGAAAGGACGAAAGAGAGGGAGGAGGCCTGAATTATTGTATTTGTGTTTTTAAGTTACCATGACTAGTTCTTATTTGCACAGTAGAGATCAATTTGTCATGGTTGATAGTATTTTAAGTGCATAAATATGCTTGCTTTCTAAAGAGAAAAATATTTACAGGGAATCCCTGTTGCTCCTTTATGGGACTCAAGAATGGGCCAATTTGTTGGAGTGCTCAGTCCCCTGGATTTTATACTCATTTTGGAAGAGGTATAGTCCTTTGTAATTTAATCCTTATGTTTTCTATTTTTGTCCAGCATATTCTTTTATTTTGGCTGTTAATCATCTAATAGGAGCATATTGTGCATGGTTGGTTCTTTGCATATGCTAGTCTTTATTTGTGGACCCAAAACTAGTGGGCTAATATCAATCCTCCTTTTGGTGATTATATTGTCTGTTGCTACGTATTTCTTGAACAATTTCTTATGTTCTTAATGTTGCAAGCATGACCAAGTATGCTGCCCGGCTCTTTAACGTGTTTTTTCTGTTGAATTTAATGATTTGACAAGAAAATTTCCACCCATTGTCACTCTGTTGGCTGCTGCAAAGATTTGAAAGTGGTTCAATTTTTTCAGCGTACAGTGATACGAGTATTTAAGTGCTAGAAATAGGAGATTCTGATTAGAAAAAACAATCTGCTTTACAGCTATATTCCATTGTATTCATGTACATTGCGTCAGTTGTCCTCCACAAACTAGCTGCACTATCTATTTGCTCATTGTGCAATCACTATGTGAGATGAAGTAATTTGTTCATCTTATATATTCCGCAAGAAGCTTTCTCTTTCTTCTAGCCTTTATCTTTATGTATAGAACTCTCAAGGATTCTTCTTGATTTGTCGATTACATGGGCCAGGGCCTAAACTGTGGCCTTTAAGGTAGATTACCATATCCTGTGAATGACTTTATAATATTTCCGGTTGGACTTTTTGTTACCTTTCTTTGCTTTGCTTTAACTTTAAGAACGATTTCTGGAGGTTTGATTTTTTATTGATTGATTTCCATAATGAACCTTTAGCTTCAACTTTAAGAACCATTTATGGAGGTTTGATTTTTTATTGATTGATTTCCATAATGAACTTGTCATTTCGTGGTGGCTTTTGAAACTTTGAGTTGTGCCTTAGTTTATCGTACATATGGAGCCTATCTTATATATGTGAAATAAGGTGTGGGTGATTTAATGATTGACCTACCTTCATCTTCTTCCACCATCTTCTCATCTTCTTAATTGTTAGTTTTTTTTTTCCCTTTTTTATTTTCACTCTATGAGCTTTTGTAATTTTTATTTAATTGCAGCTTGGTAATCATGGCTCAAATCTGACAGAGGAAGAGCTTGAGACCCATACAATATCTGCTTGGAAAGAGGCAAAACAGCATCTTATTAGGCAAATGAATCCACACACACAGGCATCCAACAGGAATCTAATTCATGTGAGATCTTTTGCTCTTACCATTTTTGCTGTTGTAGTTACTTTCTCCATACTCAGAATCTTTTATTAGTCTATTGCCTTTCGTGTGCCTATGTGGAATTCTATGTGCAAGGATCCTACAAATTATTGGGAGATATATTTGGATGTTGTGGACGATTCAAAATTCCTTTTGATTTAATGTTGGTACCTGGAAATTTAAATTCTGTTTTGTTTCTTTACCTGCCATATGTGGACCAAAGTTCTTAGTTTTTTTTTCTTGCTTTTTTTCCTTGTGGATTACTTGGAAAATTAAGTTTCCTCGTCAATTATGCCTCCCTATTTATTGGCATTCCAAAATGTTGTCATCATTGGTATCTGAGTGTTGCTCGGATGGAATGGTTGATTGCAATATTAAATGAAGTAAAGAGACAATTTAAAAGTTTATAGTTTGCAATCTGCTTGCAAAAGCATGGGCCCAAGGGGTGTCAACACATATATCCCATACTATCTAAAGTGCCCTCTTTGGCCATGCAGGCTGGTCCATATGATACACTGAAAGATGTGGCGTTGAAGATTCTGCAAAATGAGGTCGCAACACTTCCAATCATTCATTCATCATCACCCGATGGATCTTTTCCCCAATTGCTGCATCTTGCAACCTTATCAGGAATACTGAAATGTAAATTTTGACCTTAATTATTTTGAGTATTATCAATCACACCTAACCCCTTTTTTTTGTGTGGCTTATTAGCTTTGTTTTGAGCATGAATTCTGAGTAGTTGCAGTTTAAAAATTTCAGGTATTTGCCGGTACTTTAGACACTCTTACAGTTCATTACCTATATTTCAACAACCAATATGTAACATTCGTTTGGGTGCGTGGGTCCCACAAATTGGAGAGTCAAGCAGAAGGCCATTGGCAATGTTGAGACCAAATGCATCACTACGCTCTGCCTTGTCTCTGTTAGTCCAAGGTAGACTCTATGTGCGCTATATTACTAATTGCAAATATATCTTGGACGGTATGTTGTTGTTATCTTGGACGGTATGTTGTTGTTATCACCATTTGGCGGTATGCTATCATTTTGACTTCGTTTCTCTAACTTTTAACACTCTGCATCTCATAGTTGATTATCTGTATGAGGATATTGTAGTGGAGCATTCACGCTGTAGATCAATTTTTGCCATAAAAATCAGAAAAGCCTACTAACTTATCTAATCAAAGTTGCTTGCTCGAAGGAAGAAGAGAGAAGTAAAGATGTTTTTAACTATTTTTTTAATTTAGTTGTTGTTCTACTCTCTAGAGTATATTCAATTTTCCGTCCTGTCTATTTGCGAGTAGCCATTATCTTTAATTACGTCTGACTTATGTTACTGTTTTAATTGGTCTTCACAGCTCGGGTTAGTTCAATACCCGTAGTTGATGAAAATGACTCTTTGCTGGATACATATTCCAGAAGGTAAGTTATTTTGTATCTCAAATCATTTGTGCGATTGGCGAATTGCTATTGCTTCTTTTTGTCTGATTTTGTTGTTATTCTGCATACAGCGACATCACTGCTTTGGCCAAAGACAGAGCTTATGCACATTTTCACATTGATCAAATGACTATTCAACAGGTTTAACATCTTCAGCGATTTTAGCTATTTGCTGCTTTTGTGCCTGTTCTTTCACCGTTCTCTACTTATATTTTGATAAACTTTGGAAGATAGAGCATGAGATGATGCAATTTTGCAATCGAGATAGTTTGAGTAGACATTTTTTGGTATTTGAATTTGACAAAGTATGCATATCGGTATATATAGAGTAAATTTCCAAATTTTTGTCTCTTCACAAAATTCAGGCTTTGCAACTTGGACAAGATGCAAATTCTCCGGGGTTCTTCAATGGGCAACGCTGCCAGATGTGTCTTCGAACTGATCCACTGCGCAAAGTAATGGAGCGACTGTCGAATCCCGGTATTATATCGTCTCTAAAATGTTCCAGCGTTTTTCCCTTTGAGACCTTTACAGAAGTACTACCCCTACTATACTTACACATTACTCGGTAATATATATCCCTACGAAGTGTGAATTTTCATATTTTCCCTTCATAAACTCAATTCCTTACCTATCTTTACTAACCATTACCTAATACAAAACCAATTCACTTTGAATGAGTTGGATTATTTCCCTACCAAGGGTAAGGTATTTGTCGAAGAAAGCACTTTCTAGTGTTACAGATGAAAACTCAGATTTCACAGGGTTATACATGTGGATTGATGATTTTTCGTCGATACAAATGTACCCATTTTTTACAAACAAAACCTCACTTGAGATAGATTCACTGGTTTCTTGAATCAGGTGTCCGTCGCGTAATCGTTGTGGAAGCCGGGAGCAAGCGCATAGAGGGGATTATTTCACTAAGTGATGTTTTCAGATTCTTGCTTGGATCGGCTCAAGCATCCGCAAGCAATGCTTAGGCCACGAATTGAATTATTTTTTTTTGCATTATCACTGTTTTTTTTTTTTTTTTTTCTCCTTTTTCAGTTCTTCTTTCTTTTTTCTTTTACCACAAAAAAAAGGGGATGAGGGGGGGGTGGGAGGGAGAGGGGCCTCATTAGTTTAGGGCCTGGCATGTTTTACTGTAAAGGCTACAAGAGAGGCCTCTGTATATGGGAGGGATGGATATTCTTTTTCTTTTTCACTTAAATTTTTTTTATTAGTGGTCTCAAATTCTCGTGTATTTACGATATGGTAATTTCGCAATGCTACTAAAGGGTAATGTGTGATAAAAGGAGGGTTAGAAACATTAGATTAGAGTGAGATGATCCTTTTGGTGTGATTCATTTGTTGTGCATGAAAGTAAATATATAAGACTCAAAATTCTTCTTGTAGAATTATGTTAGAGGTGAAGTATATATGATTTTACACAGTATTTATGGAAGGAACTGACTTGTTGGGTCTATTGCAGTTAGGTTTATCGTGAACTGTAGTCTAATTCAACTTATCAGTCTTTTAAGTCTATTGTCACGGAACAGTAGTTGGATTTATTTTTAATCTATAAATAAATAGTTAATAATTCATCAAAAGCGTATAGGCACAGCGCCTACGGATCTCGATCGCACTCAATTTATTTGAACGTTAAGTTTATTGTTGAGTCTTTTTGCCGTTAGGTTTATTATGGATCGTAGTTTCACTCAATTTATTGGGCTCATCCAATTCAACTTATTAGTCTCCTAAAGAATTTATAGTTCATACTCAAATTCAAAATTTAATTATTTTTCATATTTAATATTTTTAGAAATAAATTTAAAAATGTGAGACATTAAGTATCTAGCATCAAGTTTTTTATTTGTCAACCGGGAGACAAAGTATGTACTTGTCATCGAGTCCTTTGTTATCTGCGTTGGAGACAAATTTGTAAAGGTGAAGTGTATCTATCATCGATCGAGTCCTTTGTTATCTGCGTTGGAGACAAATTTATAAAGGTGAAGTGTATCTATCATCGAGTTCTTTGCCATTTGCGCAGAGGACAGGTCTTTAAAGGAGAACTAATATTTGATGTCATCTTTGTGTAACCATCGCAAGCATCTGACATTGGTTAGTGATGACTTTTATTGAGTTCCAGTTGAGCATCTTACGTTTGCTCTGGCAGGAGATATTATAGGCCAATACATTGAACAATTGTTGAGTGTCATCCTTGGTCCCCAATGCTTAACTTTTTTATGTTTTATTTTCCTTTCTTCTGGAAATCAATTATGGGTATTAAATAACACAACATGTGTTATTTAAATTTTCTCAGAGTCATACTCAATCTCAAGTTTATCAAGTTACATTTTTTTTTTTTTTTCCCTACATCACCTTTATTTTTTGTTTGCAATGAATATATATATGGAATATCCGCATAAAATGTCTATTTCGGCCTAATATTAAGCACTAGAATTTCTTATTCTTGAAAACAGTGAAGATCATTAGCATTTAATCTGAAGGAGCTTCAGTTCTATTTTAAAAAAAATAATATTATTGTTCTTTAAATAGTTTTTTTCCACAGCACTATCTAAAAGCTAATTTCGTAGATCTTGTGTGAAAAATTTAGCTAATTTAATAAAATTAAAAAGTATAAAATTTAGAACAGTACGAGAAAGGTAGGATAACGACTAGATATTATAGAGAATTATATATTAAATGGATGATGGGTAGATTGCCATGTCGCGTCCGCGTCACTCGGGTGTGTGGCGCACATTCTTTTCCCGGCATCTTTGATCATCATGATTATACTAATACTAATTATTTGGTTCCCCCTCTCCATTATTTAGCTCAATTATGGGACACAGATATTGTGTTTTTCTACCTAAACCCTATTTCGTCAACAGCCATAAACCTCCGTACCATTTTCTATTTATATGGTTACATCCAATTAGGTCACACAAATTGTTTTTTATATATTCGTAAGTTTACAATCTTTAAATAATAATAATAATTTTTTAAAATAATATAATTTTAAAAATAATAATAAAAAATTTATCAGCACCGAGTCACCAGCCTAACTTTAATATTTTAACATTATGCCAATATTCCATTCAATGCTCCCTCTCTTTTTACCCAACTTTAGCTACCAAAAGCTATTATTATTTTTTTTTTACTTTTTTTTTTTTTTTTCTTACTATTGAATTAAGCAAACTAAATTTAATTTTTTTGCTTCAGCTTTTAAATGCTAAGATATACTGTTCAAGGATAATGAGACTACATAATAAAAAAACAAAGTATGTTAGCCATTTAACCAAGTGTAGCCATATATACAATATTATATTACTAAAATTATTTTATAATATATATATATATATATATATATATATATATATATATATATATATATATATATATATATATATATATATATATATATATATATATATATATTCTATTAAAAATATAATTATATAAAATCTGCCATAATTTATAAAAATTAAATCTAATTTAATAAAATATAATTTATATCATGTAAAATATTTAAGATTATAAAATTTGGACCATAAATCTCCAAAAATTATTATTATTATTATATATAAAATCTTTTATCATAAGATTTTTTATGGATATGGAAGTGGTCGCGGGCCCCACTCTTGTGTCTCCCTCGAAGCCCAACAAAAAACGCGGGGCCCACATCCCAAAATGCTCTGCGGTTCACTTAATTGTTGGGTGCATCAGGTGCATCAGGCGCACCATGCACCACACTACTAATTTTTTTTTACTATTGTTCCAAATTATTAGAATATCACCAAAATAAGAAAAAAAAAATTCTTAAAAATAAAAATTTAGTTCGCGTGATAAGTAATTTACGATGTTTAGAGAATCTGGGGGTGCATGAGTTATACACATCACCGGGTGTACACAGTGGTTCATAATATTGATGACGTGTACTTATTAGAGCATTTTGATATATATATATGTATATATATATATATATATATATATATGTACATTATTGGTGGCGTGAGTGCTCCACACACCCAAAAAAAAAATACACGGTTCCCACGCGGGGTAATTCCTATGATCAGAGTCAATCTCAGCCGTCCATTTTAGTGGAGCTACCTCGCACGTCTCTCTCTCTCTCATGATGACGTAAGCTGCTAACGGTAACGGTGACGGTAACGTCGGCGTTAACGGAACAGACGTTCTTACAGTTAACCCCCGAAATATATTTTCCTCTCGAAATTAGTCCTTGGGATCCCGTCACCGCATGTGATTTATTTCTCCCATTTTTTTCAAGTTTATATATATATATAGATGAATTATCGCAGTTCGTAAGTCAATTTATGTAGGGGTGCAGAAACAACCAAAGATTTGCTTAGAAGCAATCATTCTTGGCAACCATCCTTGAAAGAATGCGTAATAGCTCACTCATCAAGCGCTTTTGCGTCGAAGATGAATGAAACTAAACGATCTGCTGAAATTGTGAGATGTCAAAATGCGCGAATTCATAATGAACTTCATTTTCATAAAATAACTCTTTTAAAATAATTTTTTTTGATTTGAACTGAGTTCTACATCGATCATTTATTTAATAAATAAATTAAATATTAATTAATTTTTTTAGCTTGAAATTTTAACAAGCTGATTTTTTAAAAATTTTCAATCAATAGTAAAGTTAGCAATTTAATTTACTATTCGCAAGTCAGCTCGTGTTCTACTCATTAATAAATAAGTCAAATACAAATACAAATTTTCAACTCAACATTTTAACTAGCCAGCTTGTGTTTGGTCCATTTAATAAATGAGCGAACACGAATCGATTCTGGATTCGTTTAGTAAACGAATAAACGCAAATCAGCCACCGCTTATTGATGACCCTAATTAATTACTTCACAATAATTTTTATTTTTTTTTTGTTCCTACATAATTTATAAATACTTGGTTGTCTGATTTTGAAACCAACATAAAATCTGTGAATTAATTAATCAATTAAAAAATTTCGTACACTTTTGTAATGCAATTAGTAGAAAATAAATTAAAGAGTTTAATCCTAGTTGGTGCAGTGATGTCTTAATAATGCCTTTAAACAAATATTTTTTTTTGATCAAAAACTTTAATTGCAGTTACTTTTTTACTTTTTTATTTATTTTCCCCTCTATTGCTGTAACTTTTGTAATTGTTAATATTATCTCTATAATAATTGTAAATATATAAAGTTATAAAGTTGACTTTTATCTTTGGTTATAAAGGATAAAAAAAAAGGTGTCCTCCTATATATCCCCAAACCAAAAATTCCCTTTTATTATGTAAGTTTACATTTGATTCAAAAAAATGGTTCAATTGTTAAAGATAGTGTTAAGTTATTGAATGGTTTTTTTTTGACATTTAATGATAAAGATTTTAAAATAGGTATAATATTTTATTTATCTCCCAAAAATACTCGAATATGTTTTAAATAATAAAATAATAATTTTAAGACATAACAGATGCTTCTAAAAATATATTTAAAAATACTTAAAATATTAAAAAAATATTTTTAATATTAATCATCTAAAACAATAAATAAGAAAGGTGAATTAATTTATAAGTAATTGCTCCTTTAAAATGTTAGATGTGATCTAGATTATATAAATAATTTAGATGTTAATATATATATATATATATATATATATATAGGAAAATGCTATGTGTACACCCCTTTCGGGGTGTACATCATACACCCCACCCATCTAAGGGTGGGGGTGTGATGATGGGTCACTCGATGTGACCCGTAAAAAATATCGCCACCATTAAAATGGTGGAGGTGTATGATGTACACCCCTTCGGGGTGTACATGTAGCATTGCTCATATATATATATATATATATATATATATATATATATATATATATATATATATATATATATATATATATATTAAAAATATATATTATATGTAATGAACAGTAAGTTTCTTATAGTTATGGTCTTTCCTATATGTACAAAATAATTAAATAAAAACTATGTAGAGAATTTTTGGCCGGATTGATTTACATGAAAAAACAAAAAAAAAACTTTCAATTGTTAGGAACCAACATTAATTTTTTGTCTTAAATTAAAATTAATTAATATTGTTTTCTTAATCATCTGTTTCTTTACTATAAATTATAATATTTTTGTCAAAAAAAAAAATTATGAGTAAAACATATACAAATTATGAGTAGATTCGAATTTTTTATTTTTAAAAGTATATAAATATAAAAGTTTAAATTTATTTTTTTAATAAAAATATATATAACTTATCTAAATAATAAATTATTTTGAATGTATTATATAATTTTTTTAAAAATAAAATTTATTATTTAATTTTTTAAATTATTTGATTTGAATCGGTAAACAATGCATTGAAAATTGGATTGATTTTTTTTACCTTTTTTTTAATAGTAATTTCAGTAAATGGTTAATGGTATAAAAAGAATGGTGAGAATTTGACTGGTGATACATGTGGTGACCGGACTCGACCAAATTATTTTTCTTGGACCTTGTTCGCTGCAACAGTCGTGGACCGGTCAATTATCTAGACCTATTGTACAACCAATTGCCACGTATCCTTTTCTCGCTAAGTCTCGTATTGTATTTTTTTTTTTTTTTTTTTATTACAGGCGTAATTGATTGTTTTTTTTTTATTTTTTTGTTTGTGTCCTTTTGAGTTACGATACGGCCGATTGTCTCGATCTCTTTGTGTTTTTTTTTCGATCTCTTTTCGTGATTTTTTTGAATTTTCTTTCTTTCTTAATCTCTCTAGTTCTCTCTTTCTTGATTTTTCTAGATTCTCTCTCTACGATGGGAGTGTTTCTAATTTTCTTTTACATTTGTAACTTTTTATATTATGGGTGAGATTGGTTGATCTTCTCATTAACGTTCTCTCTCAAATCTTTTTCTTTCTCTCTAATATTTTATTTTCGATCTCTTTCCGATACATCATTATTATATTTCAATCTTTTGTATAAATTTAAAATTATTAAAAATATACCAAATTTTTTTATTTTTTATTAATTTGATTGTATTTTTGCTAGTCATGCAACTACACATAAATTAAATTTCAATCAGAATAATATTAGTCATTATTATTACACATGATTCAAATTTTCATGTAATTTTTTTTTTTCTTTTTATATGGTGGACTCTAATAGAATTATTATTTAGCTAATCAATTATGAAATTTTGATGGGTGGGTTATAAATTTTGTATGAAATAAGATTTAGAATTTTTTTTTTTTGAAACTTTATTTTTTAAAAAACTTTGAAATGGAAACCTCAACGGTTCACGAATGACGTGGTGGACCGGGCCCACGTTAAAATGTTTTTTCGGAGGAGTCGATCTCTACGATCCTTATCTCTTTTTTTTAACGGGACGGAGAAACGAAAAAAAATTCCGCGGTTTTGTAATTTCTCTCTCTTCTCCTTTTTGCGATCTCCTCTCTCTTTCTCCTCTCTTCTCCTTCGATCCTCCGCGAGGATTCGCGATGGAGATCTCTGCTCACCCTCGCCATCACCACCGCCTCCTCCACTGATCACTACAACGTAGCTCTCGAAGAGAGAGAGGGGAGAGAGAGGAAGGGTAGAGAGGGAGGAGAGAGGGAGGAGGAATTGGGTGGTGTCGCCGCCGCAATGGATCAAGAGATTGGGACGACGTCGGCGGCTCAGCGGGTGAGACGATCTCGGCCTAAAAAATTAGGGTTTTTTTTATTATTATTATTACGGATTTGGGATTTAGAGATTTGGTGATTGGGGATTTAGGGTTCTCCTATTTTTTAATCATGTAAGCTTTGTTTTTAAGTAGAATACAATTGGTTGTTGTTATCTTGTTGATATCGTTAGATGATGAGTGTAGGATTGTGATCGATTGATATGAAATGAGCGATTAGTGAGGGATGGTACGTTAATGATTCGTTGCGTAGGTCCTCTTGTTTGCTAAATGTGTTTTTCTGAGCATTAAGTACATTTATTGTTGGAAAAATGGAAACTTTTTAATGATTGAGGTTTTGGACGTGTAAAGGCTTCGACTTTATATTTCATTTTAGGATCAGCTGGGGAAAAAGAAAGGATTGGTATGAAATAGGAGTCCAAAATAAGTTTCAAGAAATGATGGGAGGAGTGATTTACGTAGTCGGAGAAGACTCTTGGCCGGAAAAGAACAGACCTTGTTTATACTCTGGAAGGAAGCTTTGGATCAGAAATTAGATAACCTTCTTCTGAAGAAATGATACAGAGTGCCAAATCTTGGATGAATTCGGGCAGACTGTTTTTTGAGTTCCTTTACCGCCTTTCTTGTTAATTTTTCGTTGCTGGTTACCAGCCATTTCGCCTTGCTTCGAAAACAGCTTCTTTGATTCTGATGTACAAACCATTAGCTAGGAAAAAGTTGAAAACTTTTGTTCTGGTGGAAACGGAGATTAGCTTTTGGGCCTGAGGAGTAGGATTTCTTTGAAGTTGAATTTTCTACTTTCGACTTCTCTGAAGATCGATTAAGGAGATTTATTGAAATTTCTCTGCAGCTAGTAATTCTGTTGCAGTTTAGTTAAGCCAATCAGGCCCTTGTGAGAACTAGCGTATAATTTTGTTTAATAAACTTGGTTCGTCAATCACTTATTCATGTAAGTAGTAAATGACGGCCAGAATGGATGGGCTTCTAATTTTGTTTGGAAATATATTTTGTATTTTGTTATATCAGAGATTGTTGTGCAGAATTGCAGATTATACGCTGACATGCAAACACATAATGTATGTATATACTATATATATGTTCTTGTATCTATATCAATTGTACACCAGCTGTCTGTGTTTAGAGTAAATTCCATGCAGTTTGGTTTTAAAGTACTTCTTACAGTAAATAACTTCCACATTCCACCTGCATTCTTGACACATGTAGTAGAACTAGATAGCTGATTACCTATTTGCCTTTGTTCTTGCAGTTTCAATGGAAGAGCTATGTCAGAAACTTACTTCTCTTATCATATCAGAGCTTTGGTGTAGTATATGGTGACTTAAGTACATCTCCTCTTTACGTGTATAGAAGTGCGTTTTCGGGGGGGCTAGGGAAGCACCGAGATGAACAGACAATATTTGGAGTGTTTTCCCTGATATTTTGGACCATCACTCTAATTCCTCTTCTGAAGTATGTTATAATAGTCTTGAGCGCTGATGATAATGGTGAAGGTTGGTAGTTGATTTTTTGATTTTTTGTAAGTAGCGCATAAATGTTGTTGACCCAAACAGAGTGCTAAGGCTTGTCTTGGCACTTAATGTTTCAAAGATCCCACATGAGCTCTGACTGTTTACTCAAGCTCAGCAATTTTTTGCTAACCTGAGCAATCAATCTTGGCTGGTTTGTCAGATGAGCCTTTTGAAATGAACATGAAATTCCTCTGTTTGAGGAGAAAAAAAGAAGTTTATTTAACCCAAGATGTTAACAAGTCAAGCCTGAGCTTCTTGATACTATCTCAGTTTGTTTGCAATATTGTGTGTATTTTTTAACTTGTTTAATGTGATCTCATTTAAGCAGCTACCTAAAATGTTGGAAATTTGTGCAGGAGGAACATTTGCTCTATACTCCCTTCTTTGCAGGCATGCGAAGCTCAGTTTGCTTCCTAACCAGCAGGCAGCTGATGAGGAACTCTCTACATATTATGGGAATGGAACCACAGCTCGCCATGTTAATTCTTCTCCATTGAAAAGGTTTTTGGAAAAGCATAAGAGGCTGAGAACTTGCCTACTTCTTATAGTTCTATTTGGTGCCTGCATGGTAATCGGTGATGGTGTTCTCACACCAGCTATCTCAGGTAAGAATCGTTATTTCTTTCTTCAATCTGTTCCTTTTGTATGTGCTTACATTGTTCATTTGGCTATGGTCTTGCTTACTCTGTGCAGAATCACTATACTATATGTTTGTGTATCTAAACTAGATTTTTCTCTTTGTTTTGGCTTGTTGTTTCAGTCTTGTCGTCCATTTCTGGGTTACAAGTACGTGCCAAAGGATTACATGATGGTATGAATTTCCTTTTCTCTGTTCCATTGCCACTTATAACCTTTTATTGACAATATAAATGCTCCACATACCAATGAAGTTTTGCTCTATCAGCTATTTTACCCTTTCTGGCTAAAATATTATATCTAAGCTTCTTTTTACAGCCATTCCAATTGAAATTAAAATAGTTCAGTTTTGAATTGGGTTCATATGCTACTTTTAGACCTGCACCAGCCTAAACCAAAGATTTGCTCTTTTGGTTTTGGACTTTCAGTTGAAACTTTGAATAATGATTATAATTTCCCTCTGTGAGTTGCATATGACTGCATAAAAGTTTGTCTTAATGTGTTAACTTCTATTACGTTATTTAATCCTGTAGAATCTTACCTGTATTGACTGTCTTGAAAATTTATGCTTGATACATAGGTGCGGTGGTAGTCATTGCATGCATTGTGTTAGTTGGACTTTTTGCTTTACAACACCGAGGAACTCATAAGGTTGCATTCATGTTTGCACCTATTGTGATCATTTGGCTCTTATGCATCGGCGTGATTGGTATATACAACACCATTCACTGGAACCCCAGAATTTGTCGCGCTTTTTCTCCGCATTACATTTTTAAGTTCTTCAAGAAGACAGGGAAAGATGGCTGGATTTCTCTAGGAGGAATACTTCTTTCTATAACAGGTGATGGCAGAACCCTCCTCGTGCCAGGCTTTCTATTTTCTCATATTTCATCCATAAGAAGCACACTAATGTACTTTTAAATTCTATTGTTTTCAGGTACGGAAGCTATGTTTGCCGACCTTGGCCATTTCACTAATGCATCTATAAGGGTATGTAAGCTAATTACTTTTGTTGGGTCCATCATAAGAATTTTCTAATATGAACATAAAGAGAACTCCTTGAAAGTGTAACAAGAAGTTGCCCCTATGACGTGACTAACATTATAAAAAAATCTAATAAAGATTTTTATATCAATTTCACTTACGAACGCAAACCATATTCTGTGTGTTTTCCATTGTGCTATTCCAGATTATTTCCACTGTCATTGGGCCAAGTTATCCCAGTCTTCTTATGACTTGGCAGATGTTGGCACAGATATCTTCTTAAAGTAATTATGTGTTTTTTCCAGTGATGGAACTATTTTCTCTTATTAGAAACTTCCTTGGAGAAAAGTTTGGAAATTTGGTGAAATTGATTGGAGTGGCACCCCTTTTATGTATCTTTACTATTACTAATCTTGCAATTGACCAAATTTATATCCAAGAACATGAATGCAGCTTATGGCAGGTAGAGCTGAAAATATGTCTATAACTTCATATTACATTTTGATATTCTTTTTATTATACATATAGTAAAATTCAGATTTCATTTTAGACAAAACTAATTACCCTTAACATTAAGATTTGATTTCAATAAATTTTGAGAACTTAATGTTGAACCTAAGAGCATTTCAAAAAGGAAAAATAAAGAATCTCTTTAAACCCTATCATAAGATTCTCCAGAATTTCTATATGTCATATGCAAGTCTATTTGCAGTTTCCTGTATTTCTATATTAGTTGCCTTGTAAAGTTGATGAATTCTTTTTTCTTTTAATTAAAACACACCGACAAACTTACCATGTTTTTACACTTAGGAAATGCACCGTAAACCTTAAGTGAAATATGGGTTCTGTAGTCAAATGCTCGCTGAAGCAAACTAAGCATAACTCTTACTATCTTTATTTTTCCTTCCAGTATCGAAGTAGCAGGAAAAAAAAATACTAGAAAAGGCAGCAGAGAGTTTTCCTTTGCATCTCTATCCAGTCCTTGCAAATGTTCTTTAGTCAAATCTTAGCATAGTTTTACTTGGCATGACTTTTCTAGCTGTCTTGCTATGTGTTTTGATGTTTCTTTTCAATGTGCAGAATTATGAAGTAACTTCTAATATGTAGTATAAGTGCTTTGCTTTTCCACTTGTTTTATTGCCGACAAATCTTTGCTTTTCCATTTGTTTTATTTGAAATTTTACATTATTTTACTCCAGCTTTTGTTTTGTGCAGCTTGCATTTGTGACTATCATATACCCTTGTCTAGTGCTGCAATATATGGGCCAAGCAGCATTTCTTTCTAAAAATATCTCTGATATGCCAACAAGCTTTTATGAATCTATCCCTCGTAAGTCTTAATCTTTTCTGTTACTTAGTACAGTGGTTGTATTCTCGGCTGTAACAATTTTCCAATGCCATTCATTTTGCAGAACCTGTATTTTGGCCTGTTTTTGTGGTGGCTACACTCGCTGCAATCGTCGCAAGCCAAGCCGTCATTTCAGCAACATTCTCAATCGTCAAGCAGTGTCACGCCTTGGGATGTTTCCCTCGCGTCAAGGTTGTGCACACCTCTAGGTGGATCTATGGCCAGATTTATATACCTGAGATAAATTGGATCCTAATGGTTCTTTGTTTAGCTGTAACAATTGGTTTCCGTGACACAACCCTTATTGGAAATGCTTATGGTAAGTGTGCTCACTCTGTGATAAATAGGTTGGTAGCATAGACAAACTGCCATATCGCTCTTGCAGTATGTCATCAGTAGTTCTTCCTGTGTTTCTTTTGTGGGTTACTTACAAATGTAGTCTCTGAAGTTTGACCTCGACTTCAATTAAACTTCGTCTAGGTTTAATTGTCACAATTTAGTCGTCGAAGTTTATTTTGCATAACAATTAAGTCTTTCTGTTAGTATGCTGTCTGAAGAGAAGGCACCACGGTAGTCATCAGCACCATTGGAAGCTCTGAAGACGAAATTGAAATTGGGTGCACTTTTGGAGCTAAATTGTTTCAACTGAAACTACTAGGATAAAATTGAAAGGAAGTCAAACTTCGTGGACTAATTTGTTACACGACTGTAACTGCGAGTACAAAATTGAAATTCGAGTCAAACTTCAAGAACCAAATTTACAGTTGACCTTTTTTATATCTGGGATGTGTACTCCTTGAGGCGTCTCTTTATTTTTTTTCTGAGCATGCTTTCCTGTTCTACAATTTCAGGTATCGCTTGCATGACTGTTATGTTCGTCACCACATGGTTGATGGCGCTAGTCATTGTCTTTGTATGGCACAAGAATGTCGTACTTGCCCTGCTATTCCTCTGTTTCTTCGGGTCGATTGAGGCCTTTTATCTTTCTTCCTCGATCATGAAAGTTCCCCAAGGAGGGTGGGCCCCCCTGGTCCTCTCCTTGATCTTCATGTTCATCATGTATGTGTGGCACTATGGCACGCGGAGGAAGTACCAATTTGACCTTCAAAACAAGGTTTCGATGAAATGGATCCTCACTCTAGGCCCCAGCCTTGGGATAGTGCGCGTCCCTGGAATTGGACTCATCTACACCGAACTAGTTACCGGGGTTCCATCTATTTTTTCCCATTTCGTCACCAACCTCCCTGCCTTTCATCAAGTTCTGGTTTTCGTGTGTGTGAAGTCGGTGCCTGTTCCATACGTTCCTCATGATGAGCGGTACCTCATAGGGCGGATCGGACCCCGCCCCTACCGAATGTATAGATGCATAATTAGGTACGGTTACAAGGACGTGCAGAGAGACGAGGAAAATTTTGAGAACCAGTTAGTGATGAGCATTGCCAAGTTCATCCAAATGGAAGCCGAGGAAAATTCCTCCTCAGGGAGCTACGATGCTTCTACGGAAGGAAGAATGGCGGTTATAACAACCGATGATTCTCTCGGCGCGAGGTTGGTGATGAGAGACGCTGAGGAGAATACGGGCAGCACCAATTCGATCACCATACGGAGTAGCAAATCGGAAACCTTGCAGAACCTGCAATCCGTGTACGAGCAAGAATCGCCAAGCGTGGCCCGCCGCCGCAGGGTTCGTTTCGAGATTCCCGAGGCAGAGTACATGGACTCGCAAGTGAAGGAAGAGCTTTTGGCGCTCATAGAGGCTAAGCACGCGGGAGCTGCGTATATCATGGGCCACTCGTATATCAAGGCTAGGAGGAATTCCTCTTTCTTGAAGAAGTTCGTCATCGACGTGGCCTACTCTTTCCTACGAAAGAACTGCAGGGGCCCTGCAGTGGCCTTAAACATCCCTCATATCAGTCTTATTGAAGTTGGTATGATCTACTATGTGTAGTTGGGTGCTCAACTGCCCTGAGTTGATGGGAAAAATACCAGATGACGACGCAACAAAGGTAAGCCGTGAAGTTGTGATACATGAATGAATTTAACCTCGTTTTTAATCGATTATATCCTGCATTATACAGTGCAAGGAGAATGGATCAATGCTTCTCAACCACCTCCGCCGGCGATGCGGAGCGAGCATGATAAATGTTATGTCGATTTAAGAGAGCTTGTATATGAAACTGCTATGTTGACTTCATGGTGCTTATTTGCGACATAAATGGAGTCATGTTTTTTAATGCTTGCAGCTAAGAAGAGGTATTTTTCATGTTTATATTTGGATCATAAGCTTGAGTGAGCATCAGGACTTTCACTTATGAGCAACATAGCACCTGTTCTAATAAGTTAAGTAGATTAAGTGCAGCTCATATTATTTCTGATAGACCTTTGATTAGTCTTATATGTAAATTAATAATCAAATTATGTGGTACTGCGTAGTAGTTTTCGATACGGATTTAGACCAAACGGGCCCTTAATGTGGCAAAAAAATTTATTACAATGATGATCCAATCATTTGACTATTCTTAATTTTATCTCCATGTTTTGTGAATGCAGATCTGCTATTAAAATAATAAACATAAAAAATACCTCTTCTAATATATACTTTATCCCCATGGCCAACTGGGATCTTCTTTTAAGAATAGGAACAAATATTAATAAAATTCACAACAACCAAATAAAAGTCTTAAAATAGATCTAACAAATGCCTCTTCTAATACGACCAGTTATATATTTCTCTAATTATATATCAAAATCACAAATTGTGATAAATTTATATGTTTAAAAGATTATAAATGATATTTTAGATTTTGAAATATTTTGAAGAGTTGGTAATCTATTTAATGCATCAAACTAGGCATATCTAAAAGTAAATTAAAGAGATTTTTTTTTTTTTCTTTTTTGGTTTTTAAACATAGAGAGATTTATTACACTTAAAACCTCAATTGCAATCTCAAACAAAAATATGTTTAAATATAATATTCTGCAACACCCACTTAATTAATTAGTTGTATCGCTCTCTTCCTTTAATTTGGGGTTTCATCTCCAACTCATCCGTAGGGAATTAATTAGGTGCGCTTATTTTTTATTTTCTCGTAGCAATAATTTAATTTAATGTATTAATTTAATCTATTTACCATGAACCCTTCTTTCTCCTTGATGTTAACTCCCAAAACTTCAAAAAAAAAAAAAAAAAAAAAATTCTGCACTTTCCGAAAAATTCATGAATAGTTATTGAAATTTTTTTCTGGTCAAATTTTTAACAACTTAATTAGGTAGTTAATAATGAATCTATTGAATTTTTTCGAATTATGTAAGAAGCTTTTGTTGAATTAAATTATTCGTAGCTAATTAATGGTTGTGAGTTTGAATAATTTTTTTTAAAAAAAAATTGGATAAAAAAAAATAAAAACAGAATAAACTACTCACGACAATTCTTAGATTTCGTGGGACCCAAAAAAATCTATCTAATATTAATTGCAAATTTAAATAATTATATGTAATATATAATATATAATATTTAATGTCGTTCGTTCCCTGCTCTAGGGTTTCGTCTCCAACTCATCCATAGATAGAGGTACGAGTTTTCTTTTTCTTTTTTTTTCTTTTTTAACTTTTAGCCATGATTAATTAAATTTAGTTTACAAATTAAACTTGTTTCCTTTGTACCCTCTCTTCTTCTTCTTTTTTTTTTTCTCCGTGAAAACCCTACGTACCACGAACTCTTCTTTCTCGAAATTTCTTGCTGATAAATTTTGTAACAACTTAGTTAGGTAATGTATAAACAAGTTTTTAAAATTTTTTGACGAATTATTCAAGAAATTTGTGATATATATTAACTTTATTTTGATCATGTGATATATTATATTATATTATATTATTATAGACGACGTTTGATCAGATCATGGTTCTTGTTGCATGGTTGTTGAATATAGTAGCAGCGTAGTGGTGGTCATGGCGAAGAGGCGAAAGTGGGCGGCGACGACGCCGCCTCGGTGGGTGCGAACGGAGAGCGGGCGCCTGACGTCGAGCGTGGAATTGCGATGGCCGGAGCTACTCCCGGAGCTACTGGAGGACATCTCGGACCGGCTGCCGCTACGTGACTACATGGCCTTCAGGCAGGTCTGCCGGGGGTGGCGGGGCGCCCCGTCGGGTCGCGATGTGATCGCCAACTTCTCGAAGACGAATCCCTGGCTGATGGTCTACGGGCTGGACGGCAGGACGGGAAGTCGGGAGGGGTTGTGCAGCTTGCACGACGTCTCGTATCCCAAGTGCTGCACCGTCGTCTTGCCGGACCTCCGCGGAGCCACCTGCCTCGAGTCGAAGGCCGGGTGGGTGCTGGCGCACCGCCGCGATCGTGGCGTGTTCTTCTTGAACCCTCTGACCGCGGAGAGAGTCGACCTCCCCGACTACCCGAAAGCGGAGATGAGCGAGCGGATGTGCATCTTCGTGTCGTCTCCGACGTCCCCCGATTGCGTGGCGTTCATGGTGAGATGCGTGGGTCCGTCGAAGCTGGAGGTGGATTCGTGCGGCGTCGGGCACGAGTCGTGGAGCGCGAGGGTGGTGGAGACGAACTGCGTGTGGAGCGACAAGAAGAAGTGGATCGGTGTATGCGACTGCCGCGGCCACGAACGGTGCAACTGCTTCAGGAGGGACACGATCTTCGTGGCGGACGCGCACGCTTCTGTGGCCTACGAGTTCACGAAAGGCGCGGTCACGATGCAGAACTGGAAGGCCGTGGTGAAGAGCTCAAATATATGGCAGCGGATGCTGCAGACGCATTCCGATAATTTGCTGTCGCGGGCAGCCGGGGGGAGGGCGGTCAGATTGTCGATTTGTCCGCTCACGATGAGTATTGAGAGCTCGGCCGGCATCACTGGCGCCAATGTTTTGCTCGATACCCGCAGCAGCGACGAGGAGGGGGAGGGGAATGCCGAGGACAATGCCAAGAAGAAGATGAAGAAGAAGAAGAAGAAGAAGAAGAAGGAGCCGGAATTGTTCAAGGTCGTGTGGATAGAACCGCGTCTCGGCGATCTCACGCGACAGATCTAGATGATATTTCTTTCTTTCTTTCTTTCTCTCTCTCTCTTTTCGGTCCCAAATTAGGTAGAGTTTATTTTGATTTTGTTATAGATGCAGGTGCAGGTGCAGGTGCAGGTAGGTTCACAAATATCTGTAAAAGAAACTAATTACTAGCTTAGTTAGTTAATACTCGAGGATTCATTTTCGTTATTTGGCTTTGAACTCTGATGAAATAACATCCCCCCTGGAAGCAGAAGATGTTTGATGATGCTGGTTGGAGCTAGCTCTTTAATTTGTTGGGGTAACTTGGTGGTGATATCTAAGCGAAAATTATGTGCACATATTATTGTAGGAGGTTTGTGGTGGTTCGTTTTCGTTTGGTAAATTCCACCAAAATTTAAGCTAAAATTGGAGTTGAACATTCCTACATGATGATAAGATCAATTTTACATGAAATCATAAGATTATATTCATGTGATATTTCAACGTACAGGTTTATATAGTTCTTTACGTATGTACATGAACCTTGTAACACAAAAGGCACAGATGAAGGAACAGGACTCTTCAGACAAGTGATTCCGAAGACAACAGTACAGCATTGGATTTATATACTGACACAGTACATGTTCCCTAATGTTTTTTTTGTTTGCTTTACATGCATGAAAACGTAGGTGCTGAACAATTAAAGCTTTGTGCAGAGGGAACAACCAACAATTAAAGGATTTGGGATTTGAATTTTTTCGCTTACAAGGATTGAGTTGGATACCTGCTCCAAGAAGAGATGCACAGCAACAGTTTGAACTTGCATTTTCAACACAATGATGTTTCTTTTTCTTTTTCTTTTTCTTTTTCTTTTTTCCTATTTTCCCCCTCAACAAGATCAAGGTATGAAAACAAAACGGCGAGCAATTTGAACTCGCTTTCGATTCATCGAAAAAATACTTACTAAGATAAAGGAGGGAGAAATAGCAGAGTATTTTGCTATGCCTTTCTTTTTACTGTTGGCTACAGCTTTATTTGAGTGAGAACAAGTTGCAGTGATAAATATTCTATGAACATGAGTATTCATTCTGAAGAGGGGTGATAAACAAGGGATCAGAGACTGAATCTTGGAAGAATCAACAATGAAAATTGTGGCGGGGAATAATTATCCCGAATTAGAATTGGGATACGATTCCCCTTGAATTTCCTTAGCTTGAGCTAGGGACATGCCCGCCGTGGCTTGTACCGCCGCCGCCCTTCGGAAAGATTGAGCCGCCGGATTCAGGCGGATTTAGCGAAGATGCTGTCATGGCGGTGAAGAATTCAGGCCGTAGATCTGAGGATGAAGAAGATGAAGCCAAAGTAGGAATAGAGTATCCGATTGGATAGGGAGCAACTGGCATGTCGGTGAGTGAAGATGCCGAAGGGTTGTAACTGCCAGCACCGATAGGATGATCGAACTTGCATGTCGGCCCAAACTTGCAGAACCCGTGCTGTGCGTAGTATGTGCAAAGCTGAGCACCCTAGGAACAAACGAGGTAAAAGTTCTTGAAAAGAGACACCCAAGCTGATTCAGATGATACCAACAACTACATATATGCAAAAATATGTACATGCAGAAACAGTAACTTCAACTGTGAAAGCAATAGTTTTTACTTTCATTGCATAAACAAAACCTCTATCTGATCAAGGTGTCTTATTCGGCCTACAGTCACTTCACAACATTCTTAGAATTGATATGTCCTCTTTATATGCTTTATGTGTTTTTCTAGTAGGCCATGATTCTTTCTTGCAACTATCACCGTCCTATAGCGGTCTCATTAAAGCTGTAGCAGAACATGACACGCATCTAATGCGATATAACAATGATAGAGAGTTGACACAATGTTATTAGTTAAGAGTTCAATTGCTCAAGTAGCCTCCCACA
This sequence comes from Tillandsia leiboldiana, assembly GCA_029204045.2. Classification (NCBI taxonomy): domain Eukaryota; kingdom Viridiplantae; phylum Streptophyta; class Magnoliopsida; order Poales; family Bromeliaceae; genus Tillandsia; species Tillandsia leiboldiana. Next base: position 1,721,121 of record CM055061.1, read on the forward strand.
TTCTACATAGTTTGTGAAGTGTTGTTCGTAATTGATTGTTCAATTCAGGATTCAACAAGTGACCACAAAAATATGAATGAAATTCATCCAAAAATTCCTTTAAAGTCGGAAAATAACCCAAATGTCAAGCTGACTCAAACTCAAATTTAGATTCATTAGATCTCAATTTAATGAATCTAAATTTGACTTTCGTTGTCCAAACTAGACAATCTAATTCCACTGTCAAGAAACAAAAAAGGAAAAAATTTACTAAAATTGGGTCGGATCAATTGCACTTCCCAAGTTTCCATACAAAATTTCTTCAAAATTATAAACTATTATCACTTGTATTCACAACCTGTGTGGCATTCAGAGCTCTGCACAACGTAGAGTTAAACAGGTGGTCAAAAGTACTAAGCATTCAAAGGAAAAGTAAGAAAAATATGACTGAATTAGTAGGAGATGGCACTATATCTTTTCGTACTGGAATTTACGATCCAGCAAGTATAGAGGAAGAGTAGTGGAAAGAATTTCAGGATGCACCTACAATCAATTTGGGCTCGAATTTCACTCGATCTTTAGACTAGTTGATTTAAGTTATTAGTGTGTTATTTACCCAATCTGAATTCCTTAACTTTGCAAAAACTTGATATTTGTTGCTTTCCAAAGCTAAAAAAGGGCCAGTGTGTCAACCACCAAACACTTGGATAATTGAGGAATGGCTGCGATCACATAAAAAAAAAAGTAAAAAAAAAAAAAAAAATTAGGGGGGAACGGACTTGCACATGGACAGGGGTACTATATGTTAAGTTCTATTTCTTCCTAACATGCAAACCAACTCATCCAAATATGGAGTCATGATTGCCAAAACAATAAAAGGTAGAACCCAATAAGCACAAACAAAAGTAACTACAGAAGTGTTCAAACCAACTATATTAACTTATAAAATGAGGTAGCAAAGAAGTTTTTCAATAAAGATAACCATCCAATCAGTTTGTCCAGAGTTTGCAACCAAAAGACCAAAGTTTTAGTGTTACTGCATTCTAGATAGGAAAACTAATTGATCTGAAGGTCTTTATCATGATGGATTCGTTAAGTATGATTACAAGGTACATCAGATCAAAATGTTATTAAGGTATGGTGCAAAGTTGATGTGAATACTAATGGTACTGAAGCATTGGATGGATGAAGCAGACTAAATAGATACCATGTGATAGGTTACAATAGGAATGACCAGCCAATTCACATAATGGGAAAGCCACTTCTTACTCATGGTACAAACTTCGAAACTTTCTGAAGCGCAAACTTCAGAAACTTCAGGAAAAGAAAACCAAGAAAAAAGAAAAACAGAACTTACAGGGAAAAGAAAAAATCAGAACAGCAATGCAACAATTTTAGAAGTTCTAATGACAGAACATTTTCTACGCTTTACTTATAAAATCTGATTTGATCAGGTTTGTCAACTTGAATTTTGGAAAGTTCAGCAAGCTGATACGCGAGACCCTCTGCAAAAAGACAACTTTACTTTGGACTAGGTTTTATTATACAAAATTGAAATTATTACACACGATAGATGTAACACTCCAATAGTACCACATTGGATGGGATTGAGATTCTAATTGGATATATGAGACCATGCGCGTAAGTAATAATAACTGGGCTAAAGTATTTTAGGCTGTGGTTTGGGCCCAACGAGTTATTATTGTTAGTGGGTCGGGTCGTTACATTTAGTATCAGAGCCAATCACTAGCCGGAAGTGTGTGATAAATCCCGACTAAGCTAGGGTCTGAATGACAAGGCTAGTGAGATAAGTCGCACATCGCTTGGTGATCTTGGGCTATAAGAGACATGAACACTAATAAATAATAATAATAACTGGGCTTAAGCATTTGGGCCGGTGGTTTAGGCCCAACGAGTTATTATTGTTAGTGGGCCGAGTCGTTACAATAGAAGCTATATTGTTCAATCTTCAGTTCTCTATGAACACTCATAAATAATAATAATAATAATAACTGGGCTTAAGCATTTGGGTCGGTGGTAACAATTAATCAAATAAAAGGTACATACTTATTGTCAGTAAGTATCAAAATTTTCAATGATGAAAACTGATCAACTCTTTTTTCTGTATATACCCTGCAACTATGCGATGAATGATGAAAACCGATCAGCTCTTTTTTCTGTATATACCCCTGTAACTATGCGATATTGAGCAAATGCCACTGCAAAGCTCTTGCAACTATGCGATATTGAGCAAATGCCACTGCAAAGCTGGCATATGCGTGTGCCCATATAATCCGTAATTATCTGTATTATGCCCATGGCAGATGTATATAAGCAAAAACTATTTCTGCAGATATACCTCCGACTGGCATGCGATCAAATAAGCAAAGTCTTCAGAGGTAAACAAGCAAATACCGACTTTATAGGGTCATAATTGCAATTTAACACATCGGAGGTGCATATATGAAAAAAAAAAATGTTTTCTATATCGCGACAGAATAACAAGTTGGAGAGATGCATACCGGACGAAGAGGAAGACCGAGTGGGCTAAGAGAGATATTATTTCTGTGTATGTTCCTTCCTGCAGGATGATGGTATTTACATGTAGCTCCATATTTACAATCCCCTGTCCTCATGTAATACTGGCACTCGGGTTGGCCGGGCCGCTCTGGGAAAATATGTTCTCTTCGGTAACTACTTGAAGGTCCAGAAGAGGAAGCCTCAGGTCCATAGGAACTGGGATAAGCCGGCATAGATGAAGAAACTTGATGTGATAAGCTATACCCTGGTCCTGCTTGAACCACTTGCTGTCCACCGGGAGTCACCACTGGATTTATAGATGCCTGTTTTACAAGAAAGAGCAAATTATCGGACAACATCATCTATATACACTCCCTAGCTTTTACGACAAAAGTTTTCTAAGTGGAATTTAAGAATATTTCATTAGTACTTGTAAATTTTATCTTTTTTTTTTGTTTTTATACATACGAAGTTACTAATAATAAGAAAGGACAATAAAAACTACTAATAGAAGATCCTTAAATTCCTCTGAAAGATGATCGACATGGACTTTTATGAAATAAAAACCTCAAAGCCCAGGGATTAATGCGAGAATATAAAAATTCAGTAAACATTATGAAATTATCTGAAAAGTCGAAGATCTGCATATAAATTTCTCAGTAATAAATTAGCTTTCTTATTAGAAACTTCTTCCACTACATCAGCAAAACTGAACCGTATGTTTTTACAGACAGACCGCATAGGGGCTCCAGGCTTGCATTGGTACAACTCCAGGGGAGACCAGCATAGGACCATAAGAGCCTGACACGTACGATCCAGCAGGTACCATCGGAGGCCTGCCGACTTGCCAACTTCCCAATGTTGGGTATTGATGAGTTGAAGGAAGCGAAGAAGGCTGCACCGTCGAATAAAATGCTGGTGCAGGAGATGGCACCGAGGCGGCACCAGGTTGTGGGTGATCAAATTTACAAGTCGAACCAAACTTGCATTGGCCGGTCTTCATATAGTAGGAGCACTCTTTCTCACCCTGCATTTTGTAGAACCGCCAAAATGATCAGCACATTGGCATAACAAAACATTGCGTGCGATAAAAAAAACAAAAAAAAGAAAAAAAAAATCAGAATACATTAAGAAGAGTATTTCCAACCGGGCGCAACGGGAATCCAAAACAATTTAGCATAAGCGGCGGCGCCGATCCAGCTCCATATCTTGGGTGATCATATTTGCATGTTGAACCATATTTGCAATTTCCGGTCTTCATATAATACTGAAAATTATGAACATTGTCGCAGGTTAAGAAAAAACAGAACAACATTTGTTTTTCCTTTCTCAATATAAACAATGAGAGGAAAAACATAGTACCTCACAAACAGGTTGCCCAGATCTCTCCGGATACTCCATTGCAAAAGTCCTTCCAGCTCCAGCAAACTAAAACACGAAATGAGGAAGATAATTAAAACAATGATCTACAAAGTTTCTAACTTCAATTACTAAAAGACGGGAACTTTCTTTCCAAATCAGCAACAGCCAATCAAAACCAACTGCCAAATCCAACACGGGAGCAATAAAACGACGTGCATTATTTTGTACTCTACTGGACAAGCGGAGCAACAAAATTTCCCAGAAACAGTTTAGAGTAGAGATGAATTGTGCGAGCGCTCACCGCTCCGCCGCGATCGCGAGGGTGATTGTAGCGGCACCTCTCTCCGTAGCCGCACGTCCCCGTGCGGAGATAGAAGGCGCAATCCTGCTCGCCGGGTCTCTCGGGAAGCTGGAATTCGCCGCCCAGCCCCAACCTCCACATTGATTCTGCAACAGCAAATGCCCAAAAAAGCACAGTGAATTCGCCGCTCACTAACAAACACTAACCATTCCCAAACCCCCCAAAAACCTAACCTCATTCCACACCTTCCTCCTCGCCCCCACCCCCCGAAAAACAAATCCCTACTCCGAAAAAGAAAAAAAAAACCCACAAAAAAAGGGGCCAAATTGAAACGAAGAAGCTGAGCACCTTCGATCCCCGTATCCGGATCGCGTCCGCTGCCCTCCTCGGAGGCTTTGCTGCGCCCGTACATCCCCTTCCTCGGGAATCGAGCAGGGTTTTCTTCTGGAAGGATCTGGAACGTCCCGGAGGCCTCTCGATCGCGCGGAAACGGGGAAATGGGGGCCGATTTACTGCACCGAAACCGATCGAGTCGATTTTTTTCCCAAATCCCCCCCCCCCCCACTTTTTTCTCCCTTTCTTTTTTCCTCCTCTTTTCCCACTCCCCCCTCTCTCTCTCTCTAAGCTGCTTCGCTTCTCCTCTTCTCTCTCTCCTCTCTCCCCCTCTTTCTCTCTCCTCGTTGATCTTTTTTTCGCCTCCTTTTCGTCACACGGTTTAATACCCGCCAACAAAAGAGAAAAAGGGCGTCATTATTAAATGAGAAAAATTTTACTCAGACCCCCCGCAATTAAACCTCAGTCTCAAAGAACCACCCCCTCCGCTTTACTTCTAATTTTAAACCTTTATTTACTTTATCAAAATTAAAATTTTAGATAGAATGCTGAATCCACTTCGTTGAAATTATTTAATTTAAAAAATTAAAAGCTAAGCGAATATGAGCCAAAGAAAAAAATAATCAAAAGTTAATGGGGACAATTTAGAATGGGGTATAGTTTAAGGGGGGCTCTTTGATTTTATACCATACTCACTACTACTCAGCTCTCCAGCATTAAATACACCCCCACTCGAACGGTAATTCTAATTCCCCCCTCCCTCCCTCTCCTACCCCTCGCATTAAACCAATAAATAATTAGCAGGTCGAATTTGTTGAATAACCCAACCAAAAAAAAAAAAGAGAGGTAAACTTACCAAAATGCCCTCTCGTGGTTGGATCTTTTACTCTGATTGGACGATCCATCCGCTTGCGTGTAATTTCGAGCTCAGGGGAGGGAGGTGTGACACGTGGCGCAAAGGCGGGGCGTTGTCGGAGTTTGGTATTTATATCGGGTGGTGGGGTTGGACTCCGATCCGGTGGGCTTTCTCGGCCTTGGAAAAGTTGTCGGTAGTCCTTAGCCTCGTCCAGGACAAATTATTACGTGGACCCGCTGCACAAGTACATGTCGTACACCACCGCTTTAATTTTTTTTTTAATTTTTTTTTTTTTGAAGTTATAATATAATTTACGCATATGTCGCAGGACCCATTCTGTTAAAAAATTATAAAGATTTTAAAATTATTTAATGTCCTGCATACTTAAGTTTTAAAATTATTTAATTATTTAGATAAATTATTATACAAAAGTATCATATAAATTTTTTTTTAACACCACTTTATAGCATATCAAAACATATCTAGAGCCTCAAATAAAGCTAATTGAAGCTTTTTATTTCTAAGTACATAGAGTTAAATATTTAATTTTTTTGTTTTATCGAATATTCTTCAAAAAGCAAGTTAAATTGAGCAAAAAATAAAAGTTAATAAAAATAATAATGTGGCATCATATCGGAGATCATCATTTATTTTATTTTATTTTAGAAATTTAGGAATGCTTGCAGGTACGGAGAGACAATTTTAAGGTTGTAAGGTCTAGGAGTTAATAATTTTGGGCCGTCCGATCGCGCGCGAGGGGAAAATGGCGGGATCGTGGTTTTCCCGCAAATGCGGGGGCATTTTCGTCATTTGGATCGTCGGAGGTAGACACGGCGCGAGCGGTGGGGCCCGGTACTGCTGCTCGTTGCCAGACACGGAATTCGTCACGGGCGCAGGGAGCCAATGGGAGTACGACGCGTGGCGTACTGCGGTGTGGGGCCCAGCGGGCGGTTTCGACGGGGTCGGGAACACCGGCGCAGGGATGGAAGATAACGGACGGTCGTGATCGCTTCCACGTCGGCGTCGGAGGGTGCTGCTATTAAAAACGTAGTAGGTGAGTATAGAATGGGGCTTGGTTATTATTATTATTATTTTTTAAAAAAAAAATTAATAATAAGTAAATAAATTTGGGTTGGACGGTAATTATGAGGTGCTGCAGCGTTGACCCAACTTTATTCAGTCAATCAATATCCGAATGGGTTTACTTTTTGGTTCGGTTCTAATTTTGACTCTTGAACCGTATCAGGTAAGATTTGATCAGTGAGTCCGTAATGGGTCGGTTTGACGGACCAAATTGACCGGTGCTGACCTGATGGCTGCGATTAGAATTTGATTGATGTATTGATAGACTTGGATGAGATCGGAGTTCCATAACTAGATAAATTAATGTATCTAGTGGGTTTTAGAATGGCGGATTGGATTGGACCCGACTAAATTTTCAATCAAAATGTGTTAGATCTGTTCAGGACTAGTCCATTTAGACATCACTATCTGAGGTCAATCCCATTTGAAATCTACCTCACATACACCCCATTATTAATTAAGGGAGCAATTTGGTGGATTACCCGATCGTGTTCGTATTCAACAAGTCCATTAATTGGGCTGGCTTAATTTAATGTCATCCATGCATTTTGATTGAAATGGAGATCTATTTCCTAAAGCCCTTTTGAAATGTAATTTTTGTTTTGGGAATAGTATCTATCATCACTCATAGATTACACTCGAAAACAATGTCCTCGAAAGCATTGATTAAGATATGTGATTTTCTATTTTTGTTGGCTAACAATAAATGAGTTTGTCTGTGTTAGCATTTGGTTTTTTTTTCTCTCTGATGAGAACCGGAAATCAGAGTTGGTCTAGACCGGCTCAGTTTGGCGTGATGACACGAAGAATGTCGTGCGAGTGCGATTCCTGCATCCGTCTTTTTCATGATTACCGAGTCGATTAGGGCTATGCACAACTGCTACAAAAATAATATTAGAGTGTGAGTGAAAAACTGGAGGTGGTATTATAGCATTCACTCATCTTTGGTAGATGAGCGGGTAAATTGTGAGGATTTGTCGAAACTGCATGCATGATGAAAAGTAAGAGCTCAAGTGAATGAGAAAAAGCATATAGAAAACCAGTTTTAACTTCAAGCTAATTAATGAAATAATGTAGAAGAAACATACCCTCCAAGTAATGATAGTAATAATATTCTTGACCCAGTTGACGACGACCATAGATTAATAAATCCAGTTATCAAAGCGTGAAACAAACGAATCTGAATAACGTAGGTATTATTTGTGATGAATTATTAGTTGTTGCTGTTTCCAAGCAGGATGAGTTGATGTTCACAAATTAGTAGATCATAAACAAACTTTTTTTTGGCTATTTGATATTTCACAGAAAAAAAAAACAACCTCGAGCCCGAACTGGTTTTGATTGGGATCAAGGTGGCCGTTGGATTTGCATCAAATTCAAAACCTCGCCAACGACTTATCATGCTCCTTACTGGTATCAATAGTCACTCAGGCTTCGTTTGGTTGGGATATAAGAGAAAATTAGCAGTATCAGGGATAAGTATAATTTTTAGAACAAGCTGGAACTATTATAAATTTGTGTTTGGTTGGGTTTTAGTTTAGTACCAGGTATAAAAAAAATAGTGTTTGGAAGTGATTGAAGAATAAGAGGAATAAAGAATTGACTTTTGTGTTAAATAACGAAAATACTATTGCTTTTAGTTAAGTATTATAATTGATAATTAATTTTTATTAATTTTAATATTTATAAAAATTTTAAGTGGGAGTAAAAATAAGTTAATTTTTAAATTTTAGGTGGGAGTAAAAATTTTAATTTTTAAATTTATATAAATTTTAAACGATTTATAAAAAATTGTATAAATTTTAAAATTTTAAAATTTTAAAATTAATTTTTTTTTACAAAAATAAAATAAAATAAAATAAAATATTTAAATTTATTAAAATAAAAAATTAAAAAAAATTTAAATTTATAAAATAAAAAAAAATTAAAATTAAATTTTATAAATTTAAATATCTTTTAAAAAAAAAGAGAAAAAAAAAAAAAAAAAAAAATTAGAAGCCACGGGAAGTGGAGGGTACCGTGGAGAGAGAAGAGGAGGGGGGTCTTATTCGGGAAGGCCCACGTGGGCTTATTCGGGCAGGGGGGAGGGGGGAATGAGATATTCCCTGTTAACGGGTTGTCCTGATTTTTACCGAAACAATCCGGTTTGGGGGGAATAGGTATACCAACCTATTCCCCCCCCCCCCCCCTCCCCCCCTATTCCAATAGCGTTTGGGTACAAAGATAATCCCCCTTTGTACCCAAACCAAACGCTGTGTCAGTGTCCTAATCTAATCCCATTTAATGGATCCAATTTTATTGTGCATCCACTCACCTCTATCAATTATCTCGCATTATCCTAATCTAAAACTCGTATCCGAACCTAATTTTATTGGAACTTCATTCTTTAGCATAAATCACATCCGCCTAATTCGGATTTGCATTCGGATACAATTTTGGATATCCATACCTATTAACATACATATTAGTACATTCCAATTGCGGACCCACCGGTTTGTGTTGGACGAACAACATTAGCTAAGAAAACTGTTGGCCCAATTTAAGTCCAAACTACTTTTGAGCCATAAAATTAATCCAGTAGAATGCAAAGATATATTAATTGCAGGGGTCGGCCCGTTGGGCGAAATGTACTGAAATCGAAACAAATATTTTCTGATCATTCAAGTTCTTCATTTTTTTGAGTTGTCTAAGAAAAACGGTTGCACTAAAAAGTAGTTATATTTTGTGGCAGTTTGATCTCAACCCTCTAATTTTTCGCAAATTTTATTTATTATGTTTATGTAAAAGCCTAATGATGCGTTTGACTCGACCGCAAAGCATGCATAGATTGTTCCAAAAGAGCATGCAGTGGTATTAATGTGATGTAGAGATGGTTCTAGATGTGAAGGACAGTATTAGGATGATGAGATTAGGTTTGACGTGATGGGTACTTATATATAAGAGAAGAGGTTAGGAATCAATGGGAAAAGATTAGGTACCTATGGTGCAATTAATCAACCTAGCTAGTTAGTGGTCTAATTGCAAGGAAAGAAAGATGGGGACAAATGGTGCAATTATTTTTTTTTTTTTTTTTTTTTTTTTTTTTTTTTTTTTTTTTGATGGTGTTGTTGCTAGCTATGGATGCGAATGCATGACTTAGGGCCGGCTTATTTATCATTGCTCTTTCACATGCATGACATAATTTTAGAACTTGAGTTGATTTTGTCTTCCAATGTAATCATTCTCTATTAGGAATTATCACTAATCTCACACTATATATAATAAGTTCTTTTTTCATATATATATATATATATATATATATATATATATATATATATATATATATATATTCTAAATAGGGTGTATATTATACACCTCACTCTATCCAAAAGTGAAACTTACTTATCGGTCACTTCGAAGCAGGGGTGTCAACAAGCCGAACACGAGCGAGCTGGGGTCGGCTCGTGTTCGGCTCGTTTAATAAACGAACCGAACATGAGCCGAATTTTTCAGCTCGATAAAAACGAACCGAACACGAGCTGGCTCGTTTAAATATCGAGCTGAAAAATTCGGCTCGTGTTCGGCTCGTTTATTAACGAGCCAAACACGAACTGGCTCGCGAACAACAATTTTGATTTTCATTCATACTATTAGGTGTAAAGTTGAAAGAAAATTTTAAAAATAAAATTTTAATCTAATAATTAAAATTCACAAAAAATTGATGGTCCAAAATCTAAATAATAATAATATATATATAAATATATATATATATATATATATATATATATATATATATATATATATATATATATATATATATATATATATATATATATATATATATATATATATTCGAGCTGTTATCGAGCCGAACACGAGCGAGCTGATCCCAGATCGTGTTCGGCTCGTTTATTAAACGAGCTGAAAAATTCGGCTCGAGTTCGGCTCGTTTACTAAACGAGCGATCCGATCTCGAGCTCATTTCGAGCCGAACACGAGCTGGCTCGCGAACAGTGAGCTGGATTGACACTTCTACTTCGAAGTGACCGATAAAATTCACATCATCCTTAAATAGATGGGGTGTAAGATGTACACCCCATTTGGAGTGTACACTTAGTATTAACATATATATATATATATATATATATATATATATATATATATATATATATATATATATATATATATATATATAATACTATAACTTTTGATTAATCCAAATTATTTCTTGGAACTCTAATTACCACTTTAAATTAGGTTTCCACTTCGATCTCTGCCTACTCAAGCTGAATTTCAGGTCTAAGTACGTACTTTAACACAATAACAAGGCCAAACTTCGTCTTCCTTAACTTGATTAGTTACTTTGGGAATTAGTATTCAATCCAATATATCAAAAAAAAAAAAAAAAAAAAATCACGCGACAGAATCAAAATGGCCTTTTGACTTCATGACCGGGCAATTAATATAAGCTAAAAATAATTTGCGCTTCTACATGCTAAGCCCATTCTCTTTTTCTTTTGTTCGAGGTACAAAAAAGTTTAGATGAATCTAATTAAATGTATTTATTACGTGAATAATATGATCAGATTTAATGCATCGTTTATTTAGATCGATAATAACTTGTGTGTTGTCGATAATTCTGCTCCAAGAAGTTAAGCCAATTTATTTGTAAGAGCAAAATCTTCCCCACTTCCTTAGACAAACCAATTAGCATGTTTTTAATTTAGTGCTCTCTTTAACTTTTCTTACCATTTCATTATGTTTTTAGTTAAAGCAATCACTCACCATCTCTCTCTCTCTCTCTCTCTCTCTCTCTCTCTTTCTCAAGTAAGTCAAAGTAGTATAAAGACATCCCCAAAATCCCGGGCGACCAATTGTGTTAACAACAATGGCATGCATGTGCTTTGGGAGCTGTGCATTATTCCACTTCCAAAACAAAATAGTAAGCTTAAGCACCTTACCACTACAATTTATGAAATTCCATTGCTCTTCAAAAGAAAATGTTTTGCTCAGCTCGCTTGCACCGAAAATTTATTTTATATGTTATGAAGTAAACAGAAATGAACATAGCATTACTCTTTCCCGCTCTAATAATTAAGGAACCACTAAACCCTAGAGATTATCTTCAATCATTTATTCACACTGTTTCTCCACATAAGACCCACCTTTACACACACACCTTTTCAGGCAGGCTTGACTTTGTTGTTGTTGTTGCACTGCATGCATGTTGTCTACAACCTATTTCTCTCACACATATATATATGACATACCAATACATACAAATTTCACATATAAAGCAAGATATCAAGCTATGATACTGCACAAGGAGAATAAATTTGTACTACTTGTAGATTCTAAAGGATTGTTAGGGCCTAAGAGCAAAGTAAGGTTCCTTTTTGTTCTGTTACTAGCTATTTGGGTGAGCATTGCCCAAACTGTGAGGTTGCTAAAGCAAGTAGAACTAATTATCATATTCAACTCCCGACTAAACTAAAAATTTGTTTGTCTCAGCTGAAGCTTCTAAAAAAGTCGTTTGAATAGAAATGTTCAAAATATACTATCAGTTCTGATGTTTTTTTTTTTTTTGTGGAAAGAAAAAGATAACATATTATTCGCTTCGGTTATTTTTTGAAATAAACTTAGCTGAAAATGTGAAGCAACTAAGTAGGGGATTTCAAAATCACCCGCTCAAATGTTTTAAGCTTGATCTTAACATTTTTCTTATAAAAATATGTAATATTGTAACTTCATGTGAGTGCCTTGGTGTTTTTTTTTTTTTTTTTTTTTGATAACATAATTTATTGGTACTTTGTCCTTCAATAGTGGGGCAAAGAGCGTTATAGTGACTTTGTGGGGGCACTAATAATTTTTTTTTGTATTAATTGCTAAAGGAAAAGGAGGGAAAGAAAATTGGAGTGGGGTCATTAGCTTAGTTAAGTTTGAATTTTTGGACTTCTTAAAAGCCCAAGTTTTGAGAAAGGTTGAACATAAAGGATGCCATGACAAATGCCATGTTTCCACTTAGCTTGTTCTTATTATGAGCTTCACATGAGACCCACTTAAATATATAGTTGATGCTATTTGCTTAGGCATTGAATTGTTGACCCTGTCTCCCACCTTTTGACCCATAAAATTAATTCCTTATTGCCCTTGCAAAACTGCTTTTGAACACACATGAAAGCTTATAGTTCACTTGTTTATCCACTTTGATATCATTAATTGTCTCTTAAATAATTGCTCATTAATTATCTGGACTTAACACTTGTGGAGCACAAATATACTAATAGATTTAGTTTCATGCACATGAAGGAGAGACACACAAAGTATGGATTTTATTGAGGGGGTCAAAGAGTGAAGGTCATTGAATTAAGCTATAGTCCATTCATATGAAGTTTTCATGCAATTTTGAGACCATCCTAATTAACTGCTCCACCCAAAGGTATCTAAAGAAGAGAAGGGAGCACCTGGGAGAAAATCTTACTTAGCTAGGAAATGGTGCAAATTAGAAATATATTTAAGCAACTCAACATGCATGGCTGCATGCAAATTAATTAATTCTATTGTTAAGTCACAGATTAATCCTTTCCTTTTCTTTTCTGAAAAACTAGAGCATGCAGTCATAAAACATAAAAGCATATCAGTAAATATTCCATTCTGATTTTGAGAGATTTGTGATCTTAACTATTCAATTTCCATGTATTTCATTCTGGATTTTGTTTAATCAAATAATACAACTCATAGTAGATGCAGATGCTAATTAAATTGCTAAGATCAGAGATTAGCTTAGTAGTACATGAATCCATATGTTCCCTTGAACTATCAATTTAACTTTAATTCAGAGCAGAGTCTAGTAAAGAAAAAAAAAAAAAAAAAAGTGATTTGACCCACTTCAAATATGAATTTATTATTAAAAAATGAACTACAGAGTCTCCCTTTTCCCTCCCAGGCCCCAGCACATCAAACAACACCCATTTAAATACCCCTCATGGCCCTCTCTCCCCCTCACTCCACCAAAACAACTTCACACACTCCCTCTAATCCCTTCTACTTCTCCTCTTCTCCCCACCAAAATGTCCTCCTCAAAAACCTCAAACCCAACTCCACAAAGCTCTCAAGGACCCAACAACAGCCCCACAATTATAAATCAAAATGAGACCAACCCAGCAAACTACTACTCATCACCACCACAATCATCATCATCAACCTCCCCCTCAAACTCAAATGAGAGAAGAGGGAGGAGGAAACCCATAGAGCCTGGGAGGTTCCTTGGAGTGAGGAGGAGGCCATGGGGGAGATATGCAGCTGAGATAAGAGACCCGACAACAAAAGAGAGGCATTGGCTTGGGACTTTTGACACTGCCCATGAAGCTGCTTTGGCTTATGATAGAGCTGCTCTCTCCATGAAAGGAACACAAGCCAAAACCAACTTCATCTACTCTACTGCAACTACTTCCCTCTACACTCCCTTCCACACTACTCAAACCTTGTTCACCCCACCATTAACAGTGGCCACTCCTCCTACTCCTACACTCCCCATGCAACCAACTAATCAGAACTTATTGCCAACTAGTCATAATCATGATCATCATAATCAAAATGACCATGATGGCACTGTTGCCAGTGACTTCTTTTTTTCTGATGATACCAAGTCTGGGTACTTAAGCAGCATAATCCCTGAGAGTTACCTCATTCCTCCTTCGTCGACGCGTGATTCTACTCAAAGCAAAGATACCACTAGCTATAGTTCCATCCCTCATACTCTAACAAGTGGGTCTGTTTTGGACTCACATAGTTGTGGTGAAATGAGTGCAATGAGCTTAGAGGAGTTCCCTACGTGGGTGGATCATAAGCCCTCGTGGGAGTATAACGATGCATGTGGGCTCCCTACATCACCAAGTGAACATGTTTGTATGGATCAGTTTGGCTCTTCCTTGATGCAGGGTAATGCTAATTATGGATCATATCCTCAGGGTATGGAGACATACTCCTCGTCCTTTTCGTCTTCGTCGTCGTCATCGACCGATTTCGTCGACTTGGGTTACTCTCTTTTCTGAGATTTAAATGGCATTTGGAGAGATCTTCATGGCTTTATCCAGTGTAAGGTGACTAGGAGGGGAGTTGGTTTTTTTGTTCCACCTTTTTTTTTTTTACCTAATATTCCTCAAAATGGTTCTTAACAAAGTAAGGCTATTAACAAAGTATATATGGCCCTTATGTTATATATATATATATATATATATATATATATATATATATATGTATATATTTATAAAACTATATTACTATACTATTAATATATAGCACCAAATCAACGGTACTATCAAATTATTTTTGATTCTTAAGTGAAATGATATGTAGTTAGAATAATAATAACTTTATAGAATTTAGTGAATGATTAGTAAAACAATATAATCTAAAAAATAAGAATAATTAAAAATATACATCGAACAACAAAAATATTAATAGCATCGAATACTATATATATATATATATATATATAAAGTTAATGCAGTGGGTTATTTAAAAAAATATTAATAGCATCGAATACTATATATATATATATATATATATATATATATATATATATATAAAGTTAATGCAGTGGGTTCTTTAATTAAATAATCTTTTCTTTATCTTAACCATCTCTTCTAGTTCAAAGTGGCATCATGGGACACAGCCTATATAGTGCAAGAGGAAATTTTTGCTATTTAGCCAAATAAAAAAAAAAAGAACCTAAGTATTAAACAATTTCTACAGCTTAATTAAGAAGCTATTATTCGTTCAAATTAAGAACTGGGAAAATAAATAAGTGCTACTAAGTGATAAAAAGATCCATATAATAGTAAATTGATCTTTTACACTACTATTGCGAGGAGAGCTTAAGAAGCTATATATGCTCGTTAATTAATTCAATTAGGAAAATAATTAATTGACCCTAAATGAGAAAAAGAGAACATTCTAAGTAACATAACAGATCTTCTGCATTATCATAAATTGAAGTTAAAATTTAATAAAAATAATCATCAATATATAATAAAAAAACTAATTATCGCTAGAAGAAGGGCTTGAACCTTCGACCTTGTGGTTAACAGCCACACGCTCTAACCATCTGAGCTATTCCAGCTTATTGATTATCATAAATTAATCACTAATTAAATATAAATAAATAGTGCTATTCGAAAAAAGATATTAAATTATACACTGAGAATGCTCCATTAATCATAAGTTCACTTACGAGTAGGGCTTCTGTACCAGTGCTTCGATCGAGCAGGTCAAATTAATTATCTTCAAAAAATTTACCAAATGAATAAACTTTTTATATAAATTATAATGATATTCTGAATAAGATATATATATTCATGCATCCAAATATGACCCAAATAATTGATATATTGAATTCAATATTTATTTCACAAACCTAATGGTAAAAGTTGGGACAGTCCCTGCACAATCCTGATATTTCAATTTGATTGCATTTGACAAGATTTATTGGGTCAGTGACTCATAACAGGGCCATAACAAGTTTGTTTGATAAATTTACACAGAAAAGAGGCTCATTGTGTAGTTACGGATCTGGATCTCGTGTTCGAATCCGGATTGAGTTTAAAATGAAATTTTAGTTTTTGACCAATAAAACCAATGGAATACACTAACTAAATGAAAAACTAGATTGACATTAATAGGTCAGAAACAATATTGGCACCTAACAATTAGACATTAATACACACACATAGCTCTACAAATTTTTCTTTACCAAAGTAAACAGCAAATAGTTGCTTTGATTAGAATTAACAAGCCGCGATAAGAAGTGGCTTTGAACTTATCAGAGCTTTTTCTTTTCAAGAAGATGTAAATAACTGGCTTCCTAGGGTGACTATAGCCGTTCCGTCGCCCATAACTGTCGTCAGTGTCATCTCCATCTCAAGAATCCTGTCCAGCTCCGCTACGATTTCTCTCATCTTCGGTCGGCCTCTTCCAGATGGATTCAAGCATCGAAGAGTCAACTGAATTAATTCTTTCATCCCTTCAGAAGTAAAACTGCTTCCTAATCTTCGGTCGACGATTTCGTTTGAACTGAAATGTGCTTCCACCTAGCAGTAATTAAAAAGTCAATACAAGTACACTTCAACAAGAAAGCAAATAATTGGAGCTAACAACATGCTATTGCTAGTTGCAACTTAATTTGGTCTTCGCCTCTCAATCATACAAATGAAAGAACTTTTGAAGTTCTTCGTCTTAACAAGCTACAAATGTTGCTTTCTGACGGTGAAAAACAGTAACATTCAAATGGTCAAAAGATTCATTATTGAGGAGCTTAGTGAGAGTGGTACATTCTCCAAATGTGCCCTTTTCCAAGGGGCAGTACGCGTGCAAGTTTTCGGGATCCAGACCAGTCCTTAGAGAGTTCGGGCGCCTTTCGATCTGGTCCGTTATTGCAAGTTGATTACATCACTCCGGTGGATGCTATTTACCAAACTTTCATCCTATTTTATATCTTGTCAGATTGTTACCGGAGATTTGTCCTAGTTTCTGTATTCTTTTTCTCATTTGTGATGAATCTTCAAGCTGTTATATCCTGTTAAATTGTGTCGCTAGTTGCTTCATCCTGTCACCTACCTTGCCATTATATTGCATCTCATATCAAGCGGTTTCAACTTCTCGGTACTTTTTGCTAAACTAGTTTCTAGATTTCAAGAAGAAGTATATTTTCAATTACTACAACCATGAAATAGTTTTACTGCAAAATATGAGAGTTTTGCTCCGTAGTCTCTGCTAAAGCCTCTTCATATTGGAAACTTCTAATCTGAGCTCAACTCAAGATGTTGGAACAAACTTTTCGCTTTAATTATTATTTGATGTGGCCACAAGAGAATAAACCTCACAGGCTCACACATCATCCTTAGCACATGCGGCAGAAGCAAAAACAAATGATCGAGTTGTCATTCAGTATATTCTGCAGTGCTTTCATTACGCTATATGAAAATATAAAGCAAAGGAAACATAAAACCAACATTTCATTACTAGAAAAAGGAATTTTTTTTTCGAGTGTTGCATTACCCACTGGACCAAGCATTCCTGTGGTTCTGGAGGGATATGGCGCACTACCTCTTGGCCAGTAATGAGCTCCAAAAGGAACACCCCGAAGCTGTAGACGTCACTGCTTTCAGATAGTTGCCCTGATGAATTTACCCTAAGAAAAATGATAGTAGTCATTTTACTGCATCAAAATTAGGACAATAACTGCTGAACTAGTGGTACATCAGTAAGTTTGTGTTATTCCAGCTTAACTAAATAAAGATTGTAAGATGTCTTTTTCTTTTTTTTGAGGGAAGACAGCATGCTGCCGCTTCATTTATAGATATATAAATTCGGCTACAAGGGTGAGGCAACTAGGCCTCGTAAGATGTCTTTTTCTTGAAATAGCTTTTGAGCGAAATTTGATATTTTTAGAAACCAAATCCCTGGTTTCTGGATGTTCTTTCCAGTGTATCAACCACAGACAAAAATGTGTAGTGCCAATTGAATAAGCCTCTCAACATTCCCTCAATCAAAAAGCAGAAGTTCAACTTAGGTTATCCTATACCTTGAAACCAAAAAAACCTGTACCAGCTGTTGAAATTCTACTTTGAAATCAGTTATTCTTTTGGTAGAAAAAATTCAAAAAAAAATCATGAATTTCAAACTTCAAATATTATCATTAACTATAATGCTCCGGCATTGATTCAAAGAAAGAATACCGCCTGGAATGTATCCTAGCCTCTCTTGTGTGTGCCTGTACATCTATGCCTGTGTTTGATGTGCGTTCGTGATTGAGTGCGTTGCTGTTGTGCGCATGTCACTGTTTATGTATGTTTCTATGTATACAAGCATACAAAGAAAGAGTGGCATATAGGCAAATTGATTTTATATGGTCTCTAGTTGTATCAGTGGAACTCACTCTGGATCCCGGAAGATATTGCGGCCAGATGTGTGGGATGAACCGACATCTTCTGACCTTTGAACTAATCTAACAATTCCAGCATCTGCTACCTTTGCAATGAAGTTCTCATCAACCAATACGTTACTTGTTTTGAAGTCCTTGTGTACCAATGGAGGTGCTAGACTATGTAGATGGAACAAACCTGCAGTTTAAGAGAGCATTAAAATGTCATTCGGATACATTAAGTGGCTTCGGTGAATCAGACATCAATGCCTTCTTTTCATTTTCTTTTTCTTTTTTTTCGGAAGGATGGAGCAAATAAAAAAAGGTTCTGTAGTCGGTTACCTTTGGCTACTCCTATGGCGATCGAAAGCCTTTGCTTGAACTCTAACCTTGTTACTGAATCTTTGCCGGTATCTGCTAAGCTCAAAGTGATTTAGAATGGAAAGTAAAATCTTAATTCAATGGTTTTGGCAAAGTAAATATTACCATATAGATGACCACATACACTTCCATTAGGCAAATATTCAGATACTACCATTTGCAGCCCCCCTTCCTGGCAATAACCAATGAGAGTAACGAGGTTGCGATGCCAAATATCTGCTAGTCTCTTAACCTGTTTATCATTTTCTTTTTTTTTTGATTAAACAAGGGTGGGTATACCCTATTCGAGAAACATACAAGTTAAAGTGAAAAGTAAGAGGAAAGGAACAAGAACTGGCTGGGCATCGGAGCAACTCAACCCAACAAAACAGAACTGGCAGAGGAACGACATACCTGTTTATCATTTTCACGCTGATGAGAAACAGATATAGCAGAGGCTAGAGGATATAAAATGCAACTCACTATTACATAATTCAGGTCTCCAACAAGCCGCGTTTTTGCAATTAATTGTGTTAATCTGAATCAAAAATCCCAACTCCAACCGTATTCTCAAGCTGATATATATTAACTGACAAATATAACCGAATACACTATAGTTGTGTTTATTATTGCTGCGAGCACATTCTCACACACTTGATAAGATGTCACAAGAGTGTAGTAGCTTTTTCTCCGATTTGTATACCGATTTTGTTTCTTAAAAAGCCCATAGATCTTATTCGAAACCATAAGCACAAAAATACTATTCACCAAACAAGAGAAGCAGTACGAACGAAGATGCGGGGAAGAAACAAAGCCTAGGGAATATAGCAAGAAACTTCCTTCAGTAGATTAGCATATACCTCTTCGACAAATTCCTGTTTCGGAGAGCCTAAACGCCGTTTGATTGCTACAATTGTACCATCAAGGAGTAAACCCTTGTACACCAAACCGAAACTACCGGCACCGACAAGATTGGCCTCGCTAAAATTCTTCGTCGCTTGTTCTAACTCTTCGAGCGTAAACGGCCTAGCACCTTGATGCTCAATCACCGGGCCACAACCGGCAGTCGATATCCGGCCCCCCCTATTCCATTCCACTGCCCATATTTGATCAGTAATATTAAAACCACTCGAATACGTAAGAAAGTTCAACAAGACTCTACAGCAAAAAGGATCAACAAAA
Source organism: Tillandsia leiboldiana (assembly GCA_029204045.2). Classification (NCBI taxonomy): domain Eukaryota; kingdom Viridiplantae; phylum Streptophyta; class Magnoliopsida; order Poales; family Bromeliaceae; genus Tillandsia; species Tillandsia leiboldiana. The sequence continues at coordinate 1,740,999 of CM055061.1, forward strand.
TTATGAAAATTGTTGTACCTAGAGTAGAAGGGTCGGAAGAACCGGTCTCGGAATTTCTATTGGAGGGGATTCTACGGCGTAACACATAACAACAATAAAGGCCAAGAAAAATGACTAGAAATGCAAAACCACCTGCAGTTGTTCCAGCTATGGCTGCAGAGGACCAAAACATCTGGCAGGGAGCTTTCTTCTGGGTTTGAAAAACTGAAACATTGAATCTGAGGGAGCAAGAAGAAAAACTGCGGCACCGGCAATGAACAGTCGAATTGAACGAATTTGTCCAAATATAAAGAGTTTTTAATAAGTACACTGCATTAACAGTAGACCAAACAAGAAACCCAATAACTGCAATGGCCCCCAAAATACACTGAGATGGAAAAAGAAAGAACTTATATGTAATTTAAACAGAAGAAAATGTCATGCAGTGTTACTCATGGAACAACAACTCAGAGAGGAGCAGTAGAAAGACCAATCCAGAGAGATTCTCAACCTGCATTCATTCATACATGCATATAGAATAGAGAGAGAGAGACAGAGAGAGAGAGAGAGAGAGAGAGAGAGAGAGAGAGAGAGAGAGAGAGAGAGAGAGAGAGAGAGAGAGAGAGAGAGAGGAATCAAGAGGGAACCAGTAGGAGAAAGAAGATGACACAGAGCTTCTTTTGAATTGATTGAACAGTGCCCACTTGAGGGATTCACTTTGGTGTGTCTTCTCTGGGTACTTAAAGGAGGGAGAAAAGAGAACAATCAACTCAAAGGGAGGCCAAAGAGATGCACATATGGGTTTCTCTCTACCCCACATGGCAAATGGATCACTGTACTCTTTATATGTCAAAGGTGATTCTCCCATGTGTGTGTGTGTGTGTGTGTGTGTTTGTGTGTGTGTGTGTGTTTAGTATACACCACCACCCTGAGGAATCTCCTATCCAGAATGAGAAGAGAGGGAGTGTTGTAATGTTACCAACTGTAAAAAATGTGGGGTTTTTTACCAGCAACAAGTGGACAGTGGGAGGGGACAGTGGTCTTTTAATTGGATCAGAGAAAGGATGGGTCTTTAAGAACACTGGGAAAATTTGATAGATGGTTTATACCCAGAATCTCTAAATCTCAAGATTACACTTCCCCACCAACATGATACTCTCTCTCTCTCTCTCTCTCTCTCCTCTCTCTCTCTCTCTCTCTCTCTCTCTCTCTCTCTGCCACTCTCCCATGGACTCATTTGGGAAAGAAAGGGGTTTTTCTTTTTCTAGTACTAAAGGTTGAGATTCTGCTGCCTTTGAGGTGATTGGGGGAGTGGGGAGCAATTAAAAAGCACTCCCCTTTCATGATGTTCTCATAGACTACAAGTATTGCTACCAATCCTGTGAGATTAGTGAGAGAGAGAGACACACACACACACACACACACACACACACACACACACACAAGGGTCTCCTTTTCAGTTGCAACATCCCCACTACACACTCCATTTGTCAATTGGTTGTGTACAGGTGGGGCCTCTGCTGAGGTGATGGCCTTGTTGTTTGCTGTCTTTTGCTGTAACTGTCCTCATTATTGTGTTGGTGATTCTGGCTACTGTTTTGTTACATTGGCTGTTGGTTGTTGTTGGTGGGAGGGAGGAGGGAGGAGGGAGATAGCTGGAAAGCCAGGGTGGTGTTGTCATGTAGTGCAGATATGCATACATGAAGAGAGAGAGAGAGAGAGAGAGAGAGAGAGAGAGAGGAGATTAAGAGCTTGTTTGTTTCACACAAAATGAACTTTAAGTTTAATGAATTTTGAATTAAAATAAAATTTAGATAAATATTAATTTTTCTCCTGTGCCTGTTTCTGTAGTTATAAGAGTGAAGTATTTTAAATTTTATTGTTTGTTTGGTAGAAAAATGAATGATGTAAAAATTATAATTTATATATAAATTATGAATAATTTAATAAATAAAAATTAATGTAATTATATTTTTATATAATTAAAAAATATAATATAAAACAACTAAAGTAAAACTTTTTTATACATAAATTATAATAATACAACAATATAATTATAGAGTAAAAAAAAATATTAATACACAACTAATTAATTTTATTATACTGTAAGTGTACAAACTAAATGTAAAAAATATTAAAATTTAAATAATTAATTTTCATTATATTGTAAATATATAAACTAAATAAAAGAATAATTAGTAGCACAATTAAATATATTTAAATATATCTAGCATTATTATTTGTATTTTTTTTTTTTCTTCACCTCTCTCTACCATATTTCACTTCGCTGCAGATTGAGCCGAAGTCGATTATATTGCTTTGAATAACTTGAATTTCGATAAGGAAATTTAAGATTTTCTCATAGAGATGGAATGGAGGACAGATCAATCTGTGCACCAGCTGACGCGGTGCAGCATGAGCAGTAAACTTTTTATGTAGAGAGAGATGCAAAAGTAGCAGAAAAAAGTTGGACAAGGTAAGCTTTTGGCTGGTGAAACTTTTCTGTCTCTTACAGTGGAAAGTGGGGCAATTTATGTGAACACTACAGGATGGTGGGAAGCTGGATATAATATTGTTTCCTCGGACAAAGACTCAGCATTGTTTAATATGACATGGTTTAGCCTCACATGGCAAAGTAAACTAATGTTTAGGAAAATATTGAGTACCCAATTATGCAGTAACCCTGAAGTTTGAAAATGGGAAGACAACAAAGTAATAATCCTTTTTTTAAGGTTTAGAACATGAGCATGAGCAAGAGCAAGAAGGGTAGTATAAAACCACTGATTAGCCGAAGCTAACGACAAATTAATCGGGCAGTTTGGGAACCATTAAGTCAGTTCTTAGGTGACCAGGTTAGAGATTACATGGACCAATTTCAGAACAGAACTGAAAAATGTTGTCAAGATAAAATGCAGGTTTGGTAATGAAGTTCAAACAAATTTTATTTCAATTTGGTTGCTACTCCCACTTTTAAGTAATACAACTGTTTGAAATTATTCTAAATCATCCAGTGTCATTCCTTGATGTGCGTGTGTATTCTCCATTCTTTCTTTCGTAGGAAAAACCGTTAAATATTATTTAGAGCATTGTAAATTAACATGCTCGGTATGAAATATAAATACGATTAGGAATGAAATATTCAGATAATATGCTATTAAATAAAATTAGTATTAATATTCTTATTAAATTTACAGCAAATGAGCTCATAATTAATCAATCAAGTTGCAGAGCCCTCATATATAACCTATCATTTGATCAACCTAGTTGGCATTTATTAAATTTCACATGAACAGTAACAGAGCCCACTGTTTAATTATTCAGTTGAGTTTCAGATGCTGTATAGCTTAGCTTGTGGTGGGACCAGAGTCCACAGAAGTATCCAAAGGTGATTTCAAGTTGACCAGAGAATATCATTGCTAAATAAAACTAAGACAAATTGAAACACAAAGAGAGGCATGTCCCACTGGAGAATCCAATGACTGCCACACCACAAATACTTATCAAAAAGGCCAACTTCCAGGCTGTAATTTAAAAAGAACATTGTCATGCAGTGACAGATAATGAGTCCAAGATGCAAATGTGTGTTTCAAACAAATTTTGGTGGGGTAAATTACACTACCAAGTACTGAACTTACGTCAGTTTTGTTTAGATCACTGAACTTTGATATCTACTTAATTAGGCCGCTTCATCAAACTTTTGCTTATCTGACAGAATAATGATCTGGTACTCAATTCAATTATCTCACCTAATTTACCCACACACTCACTATATTATCTCAAGACTATTAGTATTAGATAGCAAATACTTCCTAACGAGTTATTTTTATCACCGCGAAGCTGTCGGTGAATCGAAAACATAAAATCGAGACGATTTTTAATTTCGAAGCACATCTAACAGAGAATGTATCAAAAATAATAATAGTTAAATGATCAAAATGAGAAATTATACAAAATAGCTACCAAGTTAGATCTACCACGAAGTGTTATGAGAGAGAGAGAGAGAGAGAGAGAGAGAGAGAGAGAGAGAGAGAGAGAGAGAGAGAGAAGCCACCCACCAACAAGGTGAGCAGTTGAGATTAAGAACCATATCTTCCCTTTTGCAATGGACAGATCATAGCACATGGTTATAAACTGTTGATGGTCCCTGTAATTCTGCAGCCAATAACTAGGAGATTGCTCTCACAAAGGCATGTTTTTGATAGATATGTGGGCATAAGGAGTTATTTGATTTTTGTGCTACACTGCATCTCTATCAATCATGAGTTACAAAATAATGTGATATATATTACTCAATGTTTAAACAGTTATACAGATTCCTACTATTCACAAAACATTGGAATTCATTCCAAACCTTTTGCCTAGCAAAGAAAGAGAAAGATGCATTGCACATTGGCATGTGCAGTCAGCAAAAGTACCTGCAGGCATGAGTAAATTTTTGGACTAAAACTGTAGCAGTACTAGTATATTGAATGGGGGAACAGACAAACTGGTGTAGTATGCATGCTCTCTTGGACCTGTAACAGCTGAATAAATGCTACATTGGATGAGGGTCATGAGCTCTCTTAGATATTCTTATCATCTTCTAGACATAAAAAAGAGGGTTGTGATCATTTCCCCAATAACTGATTTTCACACCTGAATCAGTAATCACATCATCTTTAAGAAGTAAAGTACTAACCATGTTTTCGGCTCCATCTTTTCCTAAGCAAAACTATCAAAGCTTAATAAAATGATCTAATTGAAATAGAAATTTCATCTCTAATTGAAGCAATATAAAATTTGGGACCAAAATATTTCTTCATTGTAAATTCAGTGACCAATGATATAATAAAACCCTTGAGAGTTTGATGCAGCCAACAAAGACTACAACACAGTTGAAAGAGATAACTTTTAACTCAGATCCCTAATAAGCGTGGTTTCATATTAACTGCAGAATATGATAAAAATTCCAATGCTGACTAATTTGAAAATAAGAAAATGTTCTTTACACACCTAAAAGTTGAGTGTAAATTTCATACCCAACACATTCAGGAGTTTAGACTACTCTTTTGAATTAATAATACTAAAAAAATATGGGTGTCATAAGACAGTTATATTAAGCCAAAAAACATTTAAACATGCACACAATTATCTCAGTTTTGTATTACAGATGACTATCAATAAGTTAGCAATCACAAACTCAACAAGCAGTCACCTAAAAAATGACTCAGATACCAATTTCACATTCTGAACTCAAATCGCGCATAATCAAGATGTAACAACAAGAAGTCTGTAAGAAAATGGCAAGCTGCTAAATAACATCATTTATTGCAGTAACATGAAAACAGCGCAAGAAGCTGATTTATTTGCGTATGAGAATGAACCAATATAATTACAAAATTCTTCACACACATGTAGTAACAAGATCATTCTTCACACGCAGGGAATTATTAGAAAGATCGCCGTTGTTTTATCCTAATAAAAAGTAGAAAACCACCATCTATCAAGAAGAACAGCTCGTCGCTCTCATTATTTGAAATTAAACATGTGGATATTTATCCATCATCCCCTGCGTGCCCATCCAAAAAATATATAAGCAACTAAATAAATAATAAAACATAAGAAGAATCCATATTAAGCGGGTTCACTACCGTTCCCCTTCATTATCTTGTAGTATCAGAGACAAACACTGGAGTGATCTTACACTAAATCAAAATAGATAATAGTGTCCTTCGCCAAGATCAAAAGAAGCAACTTAAAGTATATCAGAACCCATTTCTGGGTAACTTCATGGTGGATGTAATCGAGAATAATCTCCTTGAAGAACCCGTATATCTGCCAATATACTGAGAGAACCAGTAAAGAAGTAAGCAAGTTCGTCTTCGAGACGAGAATCAATGCCGGTATAAGGGCATATGTGATCCTTTGAGAAAGCTCCATTCTCGTTATCTTGAGGCTTTCCTTTGCCAATCCACTGTGCCTACTTTTGCCAAGGCTTCCTTCCAATGGACTAAAAGCAATGACCTTTGATAAGTCGCCATTCTTTGGAGTCAAGAAATTTGGCTCTTCGATTCTAGCAGCTGCTTCACGAACATTCTTCAAAATCTGTTCGATTTACATTTAGATGATAAAAAATTGGGACTGAAGAACATGAATTATATTCTATCAAATCGATGAGAAACCTGTGTATTGTCTGCCTGATGTACCACAGCTCCACTATGTGCTCTCATACAGAAGAAACGTGGTAAACCTTGCGCCCCACTAAGCTGGGAATTTTGTTCATACCCTAAAATCTGCACGAGTGAGTAAGCATCAAAAACCTTAACATCAAGAAAAAAAAAAAGACCACTGAAACCAACATAATCTAGTAGTATAAACATCTACTGTGCCTTGATCTCAAAACTTCAATGTGGAAATTTTTGACTTAAGGTGCTTATCTTCGCTCCATTACTCTATACTATTGGTTTCATGAACACATGTGCATATACATATCTGAGATGGTAAAATTATACATTCCAACAGCATCTTCTATTCACAGTACTGCTCTAAGGAAAGGAAAATTTACCAACATAATTAGGGCATGCAAATAACCGAACAAAATTGAATTCACATAGTATAAGAGCATGAGATCCTAGCTAAGGACTCTAGTCCACCTCTCGGGCCAATTAAAGCTGACAAGCCCAGACACGTGAGAAGTGCTGATTTTGTCGAATATACAAGCTATATTATCCATTGTTCTCCAGCTTAAATGTATTGGAAAATGGTGATTTCAGCATAGACCATTTGAATGCCAGAAGCAACTCATAACCATCTACTAATAACGTACAACAAAATCAGATGTTTTAGTCATAGATGAGAACAATATCATGCAAGAGATAACGGAAAAAAAAAAAAAAAATTGAGATCCCAAATCAAGAGATACAACAAAAAAGAGAAAAATTTATTGAATAATGAAGGTTTCCCAGGTATTTTACAAAGAACTGGCTATTTGCAATGACTGGAACATATTTAGTTGAGCAATATATTATTTGTACAAAAAAGCAGAGCATTATAAGGAAACAAGCTACAAATATAAAAACAACGAGTAAAACGTTCTCCTAGTTCGCAAACCATGCAATAAACTAAAGAAGGGCTAGCAGTGCATGAAAGAGGTAATTGGATTAACCTTCTCATTTCCACTTCTCTAAATGGTGTAAACCTAAAGTTCCACAAACAAATCTTTGCTTAAAAAAGCATGTTTTTATTGATGTTTCCCCTCTCTCACATCTCCTTCAAATTATCACAACACCCAACACCCTAAATTCCTCACCTTTCCTTCATAAATGCATCATTAGGAGCAAAAGAACACCTCAATTCGATAAGAAGGAAGGGGAGACGCGTACCTTGCGGAGGCTAAGGGGGGAGCGGCGAGCGGTAGCGAGCAGCGGGGGAGTAGAGGCGGGGAATGAGGGCGACGGGGAGCATCCTGCGGCGGCGGCGGCTGCGGCGGATCGAGCGGGAGAGAGTAGAGGGCGCGGAGGGAGCGGGAGGAGGCGTGGGAGGGATCGGCGCGAGATAGGGTTAGGGTTAGGGTTTTGGAGCGGGTGAAGAGGCGACCGGCCATTGGAGTGTGAGCTTCGCTCCGTCGTCGTTACTCGGGGTTTAAGGAAGAAGAAGAAAAGAAAAGTAGAATTTTATATTTTACAGTAATAAATTGGTATTAAAATTTTATAATTTTATAAATTTTTATTTTGGATTTTTTATGTTGGGTTCAAATAAGAAAAAAAGAATTAATGTGAAAAAAAAAAAAAATATCAATCACCACTATTTTTTTTTATGAAAAATCTTACTTATACATCCTTTAGAGTGTACATTTCACACTCTATCCATTCAATAGATGGAATGTGATAAAAAATAACTTGAAGTGACACTTAAAAAATATCCTATTCTTAAATAGATGGATGTAGAATATACATTTTTTAGGATGTACATATAGCATTGCATTGCTCTAATAAAAGAAGAAGATAGAAGGTCGACGGCGAGGTCATAGGTGGTGGAGGATGATGTCGTATCGTTTGCTCCACCATTAATTCTAAAAGTTCAAACTATTAAAAATACGCAACTAATTGATTTAAAGCGTAATCTACAGATTTCGACTGTACTCAATCCAGCGTTCACATATATCAATCGGACTCAACCCATCTGGATTCACGCTAACCATTAATCCCAAATGGCATCTCGATCGGACTCAACCACTTATGCTAATCATTAATTCCAAAAACTAGAATTGTTAGAAATATGCAGCCAATTCATTTAAAGCGTACAAATACAACACCCACGAATCTCGACCAAACTCAACCTAGTGTTCATAGATCTCAACCGGACTCAACCAACTCAACTTATTAGTCTCCTAAGTCTATTGTCACAGGGTAGAAAAGTTAGATCTATTTTTAACCTATAAATAAATATCCTATTATCCCTCTCACAATACATGCACCATATGAGAATCGAATCCGTGCCACTAGTTTTGATACTACTTGTCGGATAGTTAACGCTAATCATTAATTCTAAAAGCTCGAACTATTAGAAATACGCAACTAATTCACTTAAAGCGTATGGACACAACGTTCACGGATCTCATCCGGACTCAACCCACATAAACGTTAGGTTTATTATTAGGCCTCTTGCCATTAGGTTTATAATAGATCGCAACCCCACTCAACTTATTAGTCTTTTGAAACGATAAATATTTTAATTTTAAAATACTCCTGTCTGATGCTAGTTTTCCGTTAGTTTTGATCCGAATCTTAATTCGACAAAATAAAATTTAGATAAAAAATATTTTACACTGGCCAACCGATCTTGTCATTCATTAAGGAGCTAGGATTATACAGCCAAATTATATATTACTTTCCGTCCTGCTTAGAAAATCACAAAAATTATATATTAATCGTGGATATAATATGCATTAAGTATACATTCGGAATAAATTAAACACAACCCAAAAAAACAGGAGGGAGAATAAATAAAACATAGTCTTAAGCTGGCAACAGTTTGTTATCTGGTTCTCAGATTGGGACATGTCATGCCCAGCATGTTGTCATTGATTTTGTGTTAAACCTTTGTCCTAAGAATGATGATTTATACATTTAAAGGTGTGACTAAGGAATTTTTACTAACCAAAAGCTATATTAAATTTAAAAGAGCTGAACATTTCGAACATAATTCCAAATTTCAACAGAATTTTCTAATGGAGCACATCTCTAGTGATGTGCATATGTTTTATGCGCATGCTTTTTTATGTGTAATGAGAGTTGGGTGTTAGTATGTTCATTAGTAGTGCATTTTTTTAATATCTTCTATTTTGAATTGCTTTATTCAAATTTTTAAATTTGTCATTATTAATTCTAACACTCAAATGTGGATTATGGAACGGGTATATATAAGTATACACCACTTTAGAGGTGTATATCTATAGATAAATACAAATTTGAATAAAGATTGAGTATACAAACAAAATTATGCTAAAAATGCGGAAAAAATTTCAGTGTATATTTTTAGCTAGACTGATTTTTGAATAATCTATTAATTTATATGAATTTTTAATATTTTTTATCATGTTGTAAGTTTTTTTTCACCCTCACCAATATAGCTTTTTACTTTTTTTTTTTCATCAAACTTTTAATTCTAATTAATCAATCACGACTCTTCGCCTTCCCCTTCACCTTCCACTTGTGATCTTTTTCTTTCTCCCACTAAACTTTCAATTAATGTATTCAAATAATTCTACTATCATGCATCTACAATCCTCATATCATTATCTCTAATTAATTTATTATGACTATTTTCCTTCTCTCTATCATACTTACAATTAATACATCCAAAATTATGACTATTTTCCTTATCTCTATCATACTTACAATTAATACATCCAAATGATTCGCTGCCATTTACAATTCTCACCTCTTCATCTCTAATTAATTTATCAATTCTTTCTTTCCTATTTTTTTTTTCTGTTGCCTCTCTTTCTTCTCTCTCAATAATGCGCGCTCACCTTTTCTCTCCGCCGCGGTCGAAAGGATTGTCGTCAACCGTTACTATCGCCGTCGCTAGAGAAGACGTCGTTCGGCCCATTCCTGCCGCCAACAATAAAAAATTTTTAATGGATGTGACAAATAAGACATATAAGACCGATCTTATATTATTTTCTATTGAATTAATTGTTTGAATGATGCAACTCATCTTCACATTACACTAGGACAAGATTAAAGCTAATTTATACTAAGAATAGAATCCAGAATGTTTTTAGATTTTTAGTTCTTAGATACTCTTCTTTGACCACCCTCGGATCATTCTATTTAATTTGGATTCAGTGTCCGCAGGTACGATAATACTGTTCTAAAAACCACCTATATTAAAATTTTTTTATTCAAGAAATAAAAAATTAAAAGTATCAAATAATTAATACTTCTACATATATTCTAGCTCAATTTTTATATAAAAAAATAAAATAATTAAGCAATAATTTTTTTTTACTATTGTTATTTTTAAATAAGATTCGAATTTCGGACTACTATTATAATTTCTCAAATTGGTAATAATTTGGATCAATCATTTTCAAGGGTCACATTGTGTGCCAATTGTTCACCTTCCAAGACATGCAGCACATATGAGAGTGACAAATATAGTCCCTAAACAAAACAGTGATTGGGAGTGGATGGAAAAGGAAAAGGAAAGCACCTTTGCTACTCCTCTCATTTTAAAACTAAATAAAAATTAGACTAATTTATCTAAATAATTTATTAATTTTTACGTACTGTAAAAAATATATATTTTTTTATTTTATATATTCAGTTCAGAGTTTTAAAAAATTCATCAAAATATTTTTATTTTTTTTTATTTTTATTCTCGTTTTTTTTTTCCGAGGTTTATATTCCCCATCTTCTCCTTCCTCGCTCTCACGCCCCAGACAACTTTCAAATCGCAGCTACCATAGACCTCATCGGAGTGCCGCCCCTTGACGCCACGCTTACTCCCGCCACGCCCACACATATTTGATAGGCACAACATCACGAGCGCAGGCATTGCAGAAGCGAGTGCTGCTTCGAGGGGCGTCACTCTGACTGGTTCACGACGGCGGCGAGGGTGTGGGAACGAGTGTAACACCCCAATAGTCCCACATGGGATGGGAATAGAATTGTGATTGAGTATATAAGAGACATGGACATTAGTAATAATAACTGGACTTAAGTATTTTAGGTTGTGATTTGGATGCAACGCGTTATTATTGCCGGTGGACCGGGTTGTGTTATTATTGCTGGTGCGCCGGGTTTGTGTTATTATTGCTGGTGGGCCGGATTGTTACATTTGGTATTGGAGCCAATCACCAGCCGGAAGTGTGTGATGAGTCTCAGCTGAGCCTGGGTCTAGATGACAGGGCTAGTAAGACAAGTTTCATATCGCTTGGTGATCTTGGGTTATGTGTGTGTTTGGGCTGGGCAAAGTCTGTGATTTTGGGTTGTGTGTATTTGGGCTGACGAGGATGTTATGCCTAAACGGGGGTTGTGTTATTATTGCTAGTGGGCCGGATTGTTACATTTGGTATTGTAGCCAATCACCGGTCGGAATTGTGTGATGAGTTTCAGCTGAGCCTGGGTCTAGATGACAGGGCCAGCGAGACAAGTTTTCATATCGCCTGGTGATCTTGGGTTGTGTGTGTTTGGGCCAACGAGGATGGTAGGCCTAAACGGAAAAAGTTTGTGATCTTAGGTTGTGTGTGTGTTTGGGCTGGAAAAAGTCTGTGATCTTGGATTGTGTGTGTATTTTGGCTGACGAGGACGTCATGCCTAAACGGGGGTTGTGTTATTATAGCTGGTGGGCCGGGTTGTTACATTTAGTATTGTAGCCAATCACCAGTTGGAAGTGCGTGATGAGTCTCAGCGGAGCCTGGGTCTAGATGACAGGGCTAGCGAGACAAGTTTCATATCGCCTGGTGATCTTGGGTTGTGTGTGTATTGGACTGACGAGGACGTCAAGCCTAAACGAGGAAAGTCTGTGATCTTGAGTTGTGTGTGTGTTTGGGCTGATGACGACGTCATGCCGAAACGGGAAAAGTCTGTGTCTGATGAGTCTCAGCGGAGCCTGGGTCTAGATGACAGGGCTAGCGAGACAAGTTTCATATCGCCTGGTGATCTTGGGTTGTGTGTGTGTTGGACTGACGAGGACGTCAAGCCTAAACGAGGAAAGTCTGTGATCTTGGGTTGTGTGTGTGTTTGGGCTGACGAGGACGTCATGCCGAAACGGGAAAAGTCTGTGATAGCCCAATAGTCCCACATCGGATAGGAATTAATATTAGGTTGTAATTTGAATGGAACGAGTTATTATAACTGGGCTTAAACATTTTAGGTTGTAATTTGAATGCAACGAGTTATTATTGGTTGTAATTTGGATGCAACGATTGTAATTTGGATGTAACGAGTTATTATTGCTGGTGGGTTTGTTACATCGAGACAGCAAAAAAAATGTGACCCACTTTTGTCAATACTCAAAATAAATGAATTTTTTTATACAAATATATATATATATATATATATATATATATATATATATATATATATATATATATATATATATATATATATATATATATATATATATATATATATATATATATATATTCATATCGGATGTGAATGGATTGTGATTGAATATGTAAGTATCTGTACGCTAATAATAATAATAATTTGGTTTAAATATTTTGAGCTGTCGTTTGGGCATAACAAGATATTATTGTTAGTGGATCAGATCGTTACATTTGGTATGAGAGCCAATCACCAACCGAAAGTGTGTGACGACTGAACTTGAGTCTAGATGACAGATAAAAATATATTTATTATTCGATATATTTACAGAAAATTATATAAAATTATTTCTTAAAAAAATATTTATTAATTCTTAATTTGAAGAAAAAAAACAAGTAAATTTTTGTCAGCTTTAACTTTTGTCGCCGCTCTCGTTTCAATCATTTTCCTTAGTTTTAATAATTTTCTCTATCAACAACAAATGATACAAAGATGCACGCTTCGTATTTCTCTGCGTTTAAAACTTGAAAATTCTCTTTAGAAGTCTCTCTCATGAGTTGCTTGTACGAAGTTAGCAAAGCATGTCACTTATTAAATGCTAGGCCAAAGTAACTACTTCTATCAAAATTTGAAATTTTTTAAATTTAAAATGTAATAATAATTAAATATTTGATAAATAAAAATTTTTAAGTCTAAATTATTGTCATGGTTAAAATTTAAAACGAGTTACAAATTCCGAAAACATATCTTTCGAAGTGTGAGGAAATGTTATCATTAGACTATCTTTCATTACAATTTAAATTTTAAGGAGAAATTGACATTGGAATTAGATTTGCGAATTGAATTGCTAAATTAAAATTCTAATGGCTAAGTTTAAATCAAAATTAGCCTTTAAAAACTAAACTAACTCTGGCCTGATCAAATACCAATAATAAAATAAGAAATTAGCGAAGTTTATATCTGTCATACAGAAAAATTGTAATAGAGGTCAAGTTTATATAATCTTTGTTAGAAATCTAGTATTCGTCTTGATACCAGATTTTGTGAATTCGCAATTCACTTTGATACTGATCGTTGTTGATCCGGTGCTTGCGTGGGTAACGATTGTTGGGATTTTACAATAAAAGTGCCAAATCGAATATTTATCGTAAACCCGTCTTCTCAATAAAAACTGAAATCTACACAACCATAAAGTGGAATCGACACAATCACAACGAGAAAAGATCAAAATAGAAAAACATATATGTGAAATAATATTTACTAACCAAAAAAAAAATTACACCTAACTCATCTTCTATATAGAATAACTTCAACTCGAGCTTTTGTTGAATCTCTCTCACCAATTTTTCGTCTTCTAAAAGCTCACTCTTCTCTCGTCTTCTAAGGTGCATATAAAATCATAAATATTTTGACCATGCCATATGACTGTGGCTACACCATACTATTACTATAATAATAATACCTATGCTATATTTATAGTTTACAATATCCAAATTTTAATTTAATTTAATTTCTAATCTAATTAATATTTAAATCTTAATAAATTTATTTTTACATATTTAAATATTTAATCTAATCTAATTATAATTTAATTACAAATCTAACTAACTATATTCTAATAAATTTTAAGTAATTTTGCTCTCTCTCTCTCTCTCTCCAACTCTCTCTTTAATTTCTAAAGACATAATACTTGGTGAAAAACCAAAAAAAATTCCAAAGCGATCCAACATTTCAATAAAAGGAATTAAACTACATGTTAATTAGAAGGATTTTAAAAAATGTAAAAGATAAAAAAGTTAAAGATGTTAACAGAACATTTTATATTTCATTTCAATATAAGAACCACAATCTTCTATAATTATAATTCATGGATACTATGTTTAGCATCATTTGAATGCTCGAATCTTAATTTAACTCCGAACATTAATTACAGAATATGAAGTGCTATATTTTAAATCACAACATTAGGGAATGATTAGTAAACTAAAAGGGGATCACATCACTAGTGTTTTTATTTATTTTTTCCAAGTATTTTCAGTAATTAAACTTATCCTTCCCGTAGATGTTGACTCCACATTGCATTTATTCCCCATCCTTATTTCTGAGCACAACAAGTTACTTATTTTGGTATTACATCAAAAGGATTAGGTGTGTTATATATTTACTTAAGCAATTAATGATGCTACTAAATTAGAAATTCCAATCCATTGCCTACAACTGCAAAGTGTAGTGAAACCAGATCTTGTACAGCTCTGGTTGTACAAAACACTGTGCTACTGCCAATCTCTCAAGAAAGTCTAGAAGGTCCTAATAAATGGCTGGTCAAATCTGTGACACATCTCCTATTAAAAAAAAAAATATATTTTTTTTTATATATTCTTATTCATTTTAGAATAAAATAAATTTTATTAATTATTTCAAAATAATCAGTAAAAAAATTTTACTTTAAAATAAATAAAATATATATCGTACCTCCGATTTCTAATATACGAATAACATTACTCTAATAAAATATAATAAAATTTATATTCTAATTAATTTAGAATATATTTATTATAAACCACTTGTTCAATATTTAGAGTATAATTTGTGAATAATTTTTATCACAGTACTCAACTGGCGTAACATATTTTACACAGCAAAATCACTGTTTACATATTTTTATTTTTATTTTTTTTTTTAAAAAATCTCAAGAATGTATACTTAAATAGTTAAAGGACTTGCATACAAATTTCTCACCAAAGTTTCTTGTCCAAAAAGGAAAGGTAAATTACCTACCTACGAATCTAGCCTTTTTCAAACTTTCCTCCAATAAAACACTGCCAAGTACTCCGGTCGTACAAAACATCTTCGAACAACTAACACATCAAATCCACAGCTCACACAGATCCTCATTTCACTGTCCCCCACTTCTGACTTTTTCGCCCCTCTCTCTCTCTCCTCTCTCTCTCTCTACTCTCTCTCTCTTTCTCTCTCCAATTGTCCAAAATTTCTTACTTTAATTTAAATTTAAATTTTTTTATTTTTGTTTTTTTTTTATTCTTGCGATCTCAATCTCTGCCCCTTTTCACCTCCTCTCCTCCCAAAATTTTTCCTTTTTTGTTTGTTTGATCCCATATTTTTTTTTAAATATTAATGTCGATATTAATTTCCCCAGTCGCAATTTGGCTCTTCCTCCTCTCTCTCTCCTGTCCAATTTTTACTTAATTTTTTTTTTTTTTTTGGCTCCTCGGATTTCTCCGATCGGGGGGTGAAATAGGGGGAGAGAGAGTGAGCGGGGGAGGAGGAGGAGGAGTCGGGGAATCGCGATCTAACTAGGGTTTTGAGTTTGGGGATTTGGGGATTTGGGGATGAGTTGCTTACCCTGCTGCGGATCCCGCGTGGAGGAGGAGGAGGAGGAGAAGAGGGGGAGTGGTGGAGGGGAGAAAGGGGACGGAGATCTCAAGAAGGAGGCTTCGGGCGACGCATCCTCTCGCCGCGTGTCGAGGATCGGATCGGGTATTCTGAAATTTAGGTCTTTTGTTTTCTTGGTGATTATTGTTGGATTTGTTGTTGGATTGTGAACCCTAGCTTGTTTTAATCCTCAGTTGTTGGTTTTGATCGAGTACTGTTGAGAAAATTTTCAGTTTTTTTTTTTCAATCCTGAGTTGTTTTTTTTTTTTCTTGGATCAAAGTTTGTTCATTTGTTTTTTTTCGGCAGTTTTTTTCTCCTATTAGAGAAGAAAAAAAAATAAATCTAATTACATCAATTAGAAACTTTGTAAACTATTAGCTCATAAATAGAAAAAAAAAGGAAACATTTTGATATAATTGCCTGGGTGGAGAATTAGAGGTGCGTTAGTCACTCTGCGTGTGAGAGATTTTATCTGTGCCATTTACATTTTTTGGTATAAGTAATAGCAGTTCAAATTTATCCAACACAATCTTCATGAGATGCTACTTAGTCATAATTTGAAAAATTGAGAATCATTGTATTAACAGTTGATTGCAACAGTGTGGTTCTTGTTGTAGGATTACTCAAGAATAATTGTATGTGTATGATCTTGACTTTGTCTGGTTATAGCAATCTGGTACTGGAGTTCAAACTTTATGAAGATTTTTGTTGAGTTTTGTAGGTTTGAATATTGATTTATGTTATTTTATTTTTTTCTGAATTTTAAATCCCTAAATTCGAAATAGACAAATCGAAATCGCGGGGCGGTTCGGATTCCAACAGGGAAGGATCAGTACGCAAAGATGGTAGTAATACGCATATTGCGGCGCAGACTTTCACTTTTCGCGAGCTTGTTGCTGTTACGAAGAACTTTAGGGAAGATTGCCTTTTAGGTGAGGGGGGTTTCGGCCGCGTGTATAAAGGACGTTTGGAGAACGGGCAGGTTAGTCTTTCTAACATTTGCTTACATTGTCAGCATTTTATGTTAGCTATACACGACTCTGACACCTGGGGATTTTAGTAAATTTAGCCTCAGAAATCAATGCCTATACATTTCTAGTTAAAGAGTTCGTCTTTTAACAGTGATTTTGGAGAAGTTTTATGTAATTTTTGTATGTAACCTTGTGGTGACTTGTGATTTGTCAAACTTGATATATGGGGTTGTGCTCTTTTTGGCAGGTAGTTGCTGTGAAAATGCTCGATCGAAATGGTCTTCAAGGAAATAGAGAGTTTCTTGTGGAGGTCCTCATGCTCAGTCTTCTACACCACCCTAATCTAGTCAATCTGATTGGTTACTGTGCTGATGGTGAGCAACGCCTTCTTGTTTATGAGTTCATGCCATTGGGATCATTAGAAGGCCATCTACATGGTGAGATTCTGCAATTCTTTATGCTGAAATTATCAAGTTAACTGTTGTCATTTATAGTACCTGCTGTTAAACCATGGCACTGATCAATTAGAACTTTAGAAAAGGAACTAACGATTTCCTATAGTTACACAAACCATCAGAAAATCAGTCTTATTAACTTATACTTTGAAATTCTGGGAAAAGAATGGCATGGCATAGTTAAATAAGAAAGAGTTTTTCACAATCAAACTATACACTTATATAAGTAACATGCTAGCCTGATGTCGAAGCACTTGTCTTGCTTAAAATAAAGTTTTCTATCAAGTGCTTAGGGTCCAGGGTGATCGTAACAGTTGGAGACTGTTGAAACTTAGCATTACATTAATTATTTACCTTGCGTTAATATGCAACACAAGTACATTTGAAATTTGTCATGTACTTCCAATAACCAGATCTTTAGCTATAGTTTATCAGTATTTAATATATATTAATCCAGTGAAGTGCTGGTTTGGATGACTTACAAAGCGAAAAACATACTATATTCTTCTTTTTATCACATTTCAACTATATTTTAAAGTGCACGCACATGCGCACTTAAAGGATGCAGACTAATGGACCTTTTCTTTCTTTAATAGACCTTCCACCTGATAAGGAACCTCTTGACTGGAATATGCGGATGAAGATTGCTGCTGGTGCAGCCAAGGGATTGGAGTACCTTCATGATAAGGCGAATCCGCCGGTTATTTGTAGAGACTTCAAATCATCGAACATCCTTCTTGGTGAAGGATACCATCCAAAACTGTCAGACTTTGGGCTCGCAAAGCTTGGTCCAGTTGGTGATAAGACCCACGTCTCAACCCGTGTCATGGGAACATATGGTTATTGCGCTCCTGAATATGCTATGACTGGGCAGTTGACGGTCAAATCTGATGTTTATAGTTTTGGGGTTGTATTTCTTGAACTGATTACGGGGCGCAAAGCAATCGACAACACCCGCCCAACTGGAGAGCAAAATTTAGTAGCATGGGTAAGTCTTCCTCCATATTTCAGTTCTTGAGCAAAGTTTTGTTTGACTTCCATTGCATTTTCATCCATGAAATTTTAATTTTTAACAAATTTGTCTCTGAAGTTTGACCCCAATTTCACCTTTTTCTCATTCTACTTGAACTGTACAAAGTATGGTGATGGCGCTGGTTTGACACCTTTTTCAAACACTGTTAACTAATCTTAGGGCTTGATTGTTACGCAAAAGAAGCTTGAGGGATTAAATTGTTATAATTGGTAATTGTGGATGATATTTTGGAGGTTAAACTTCAGAAACTAAATTTTTAATTAATGCCAAATTATTTGCCTCCTAGAACTTACGTAAGTGTTTCAATCAGTATGTTGTATCAACCCTCAGTGGATTTGGTGGGACTAATGAAACTACAAACATAGCCTTTCCTCTATAGTCTATTCAAATGATAATGCAAACTTCAAGGACTGAATAAATTGGAAAACACATGTTTTTTTAAGTTTCCCATCTTTATATATTGAATCACCATTGCACACAATTAATCTGATCTCTCAGGCTCGCCCTCTATTCAAGGACCGAAGAAAGTTTGCAAAAATGGCCGATCCATTACTTCAAGGCCGTTTTCCCATTAGGGGCCTATACCAAGCTTTAGCGGTCGCTGCAATGTGTCTACAAGAGCAAGCAGCAACCCGCCCCTTAATCGGAGATGTCGTGACTGCTCTCTCTTACCTCGCATTACAAACCTACGACCCAAATACTCATAATAATCGAACTGGTCCATCTACACCACGAGCTCGCGGCCATCACAGAACCATCAGCGGCCAGTCCGATAATAGTCACTATACTGTCAATTCGCCGAGTCAGAATTCTCCAGATGTGAGGGGGAGCCCACTCCGGACGGAAAGGGCTAGAGATGCTGCGAGGAATGTCAATAGGCAGCGAACACTCGCGGAGACCAAAGAGAACGGGAGAGAGAGAAAGAGGGGAAGTGCTCCAGGTAGCTTTGATAGCACGAATGAGTAGCTTCGTGCTTGTTTTTCTTAAAAGCCCCTTTGGACGAATGTATTTGGGTTTGATTATTCTCATAGCATAGATGAGTTATTCGTGGGAACTCGGTGCTCGGTGCGTTATTATTTTTTCCTTTACTTTGTAAATAATAACTGCTGCTCCATAATTGTTTTCGTTCATCAGAAAATAGGTACTTATATGTCAGGTATGTTCTGTGTGCAGCTGGTTGCACTTTGTATGTAGAGGTTTCTTAAATCTTCGGGTGCGGGAGAACAGATGAAATTTTTGTCCATAACATCTGAGCAAGAGTTTTCTTTAGACTTCTTTGAAAGTATATTTGTGTTTCGTGTTGTTATTGGATGGTACGAAAATCATATTTGTTGTGTTCTGATCTTGATGTGCACTTTTGCAGTTCGACTCTAATGCATGGACGCTTCATTTTATCTGCGATGTGCGTATAGAATACTTATTATAACTTCAAAGTGTGGCTTACTTATTTTAACAACTCTTTTCAAACTGAACGAATTTGATCTGCTTTGACAAGATGAACAGAACAGTAACATTTATTGACCCCAAGTGTTAAGTGGAATATACACACACAACTTTATTAGATGGTACCAAGCTAAAAGAACCGTATTTTCTATATACATTTTATTTTTTAAAATTTTGTATTGAACGACTGTGGAGTGGATTCTATTTAAGTATACATTTCTAATTCTGAACATTACTCCTGGTATTATCTTCTTGACTAATGGGTTGTATAATTGATGGAGCAACTGGATCCTTGGATACGACGATATTGCCGTCGAGGTCCATCTGGTATTGAAGGACACTGTAATCCATTACAATTCTGCATGATCCCCATGTATCTGCCTGCATATCGATGCCCAGGTACTTCATATGGTCCGTAATGCTATCTCCGCTTACCGACCTTTGAAAGGGGTAGTGAAGGATTAATAATTTGCTCAGAGAGAGAGAGAGAGAGAGAGAGAGAGAGAGAGAGAGAGAGAGAGAGAGTACCTGCTACAAGATGGATCTTCACCAGAACCATCGCAAATCTGCTCGCTCATGTATATAAGAGTACCTATTCCAATGTTGTGTATCCATACCTGAAAATGTGAATCCCAAATGGTGCAAATGAATATGATTGAATACAAGTTACAGAAGTTATACAAATGTCGGTGCAGACTCTAGAACACTAACCATATTTCTTTGAAAATAAAATTACACGTTATGAGAAAAGCAAACTTGAGCTGTAATAACCTGTCACTGTGAAATTGTTATTACCGAACAAAAGATAGCTTTTCACACTCTTAATGTAGGGGCACTGTTGAATTAGTTGATACTTAAGAAGGCTAAGAAGGTTGGATACACTACCTCTCTTGGGAAGTGATGATATGTTTTCTGTGGAAAGAGGGAGTAGTATGGGGGTAAATGAGGTACAATATCATTCCCATTAGTAACCCGAATTGTCTTCGGTACGTGTTTCCTGAAGTACGAAGCAAAAGCAGCGTTTCCAACACGAGGTTGCCCGAATGTTGTAAGTTGTACATTGTGTATTCCACAATTGACCTACAAAGAATACAAACTCTTCATGATTGTGATTTATTGACACAAAAATTCCAATATCCCATGAGATGAAAAGGTGTAAGATAACCAAACAGCAAATCTAAGGTATAACTCTCCCTTTAATGAAATACCTGGCTAAAACAACTTTGCTCATGATAAGTTAATGAAGAATAGATATATACACCCCGGCAAAATTACCCGTTTACATACATAAAAGTTTGAGCTTTCAAATATGCCCTTCTATACGTAATTTTCTTACATAATCATCGTCGTACTTATAATAGCGCCCCAACTTCTAGAAAGCATTTTCTAATGCAAGCCAACTTTCACCCATATTAATCGAGTCCCCAATTTGCAATAAACATAATTTTGTGAAAAATCATATTATCAAATGCTACATGCTAAAATTCAAATTTTACAGATGCAGACAGCAAAAAGAAAAGCGGTCAAACTTCGTCATTTGGTATCACATTGTTAAAGTTAATTAACAGATGTTATGTGATTAAAAACAGATTTTAACAGCTGGAAATCTGTAAATTTACAATTTGAGCTGATCTTAAGAAAACAACCCTGTAAAATGTTTCCTTCGTGTCCTTGTTTAAATTTTGAAATGCATAAATCTTATTAGACACACTCATGCAAACACACAAATGTATATGTACAATGAAGAGTATGGAATAGCAGTAACTGAAAGTGAGCTTGAGAGAATCTAATCATACTTACAGCAAGATCAAGTGCACAAAAGGAAGCCATAGCGCCTCCCATAGAATGCCCGGTTACCATTACCGGAATTTTCCCATATATCTTCCTAGTCCTTTTAACAGCATTTATAACCACAGGCCGTACTGTTGTGTTATGATATGCAAAGTAAAAGCCACGGTGCACCTTCACTCAAAGCAGAACATACGTAAAGAGTAATAAGTGTCCTACTCATATTTGAAATTTCCAGAATAAAATATGACACCAACCATTGCATCGGAGATGTTTGGATAGTTCAGATCAAGCTGTTTCCAGAGAAGATCCTCTATCCAGTTCTGGATGCTGAGTATAAGTAAACAGCCAAATATAAGATAATCTCAGGAAATTGGAAAACAACTTATTCATGTAGAAATATAAGTATCTTTCTACAAAATGATACAGCACTAACTTCCATATGTAATAATTCTTCACTAGAGGACGAGATATAACAGTTCGCAAAAGTGAGAAATTGGAAACTAAATTAGTACCTGTTTTCTTGAGTTCCTCTGAAAGCTATTATGATGGCATTAAGATCATGAGCAACACCAACAAATGCCTGCAAAATATATTTAATTAACAAGAAATTAAGTAACTAGACATATCAGGGAAGCTAGATTCAAGACAATACAGACCTGTAAGCAGTTCTGGACATCAACAATCAGCTCTATCATCTCAAAGCCCTGTTTCAATAAGACTAAAAATGTTTACCATCTATTCCATATTATTGAAAAAAAAAAAATGAATAATCTTGACTACAGCACCATCTCAAAGCAAGGAATGTACGCATAAAATTATTTGCTTCTACCTTTGTCAGATCATTACATCTTGTGCACGTCCACGTAAATAGTGCTGTCAGATCTGTCATGTACACCTGCAAATCATCACATAAAATAAGGTTCGATCCAAGGACTAATCAGTTTATAGGATAAAAGTGCTAAGAGAACACTTACAGCAGAGGCATATTCGGCGAGTATCTTGACAAGAGTCTTGTTATAAATATGACTATAGTCTCGATGCTTGAACTTAAATGCTGTGATCATGCAAATATAACATAAAAGACTGGTCAAAATTGCAGGAACCGAACTTTTGACGCCCAAAAAAACAAAAGAAGATAAAAATCACCACAATAAAACAATAAGGGCATAACCTTCCATTGACAAAAGAAGAGCATTAACAAAACAAACAGCCATATATCAATGATGCTACTGTTTCCGACCATCCTCTACCACCGCAATTTTGTCACAATTTTCATAGCATAATTGCAGACAACAACAAAGCAAATAGTTGATTGAACCCTTTTACCAAAATTTAATCTAAAAAATGCATCTTTCCAATTATCAAATTCTCTCTTTCTAAAATGCGATGATTTAAATCACCTATAACAATGTAAACTTTGATCAATTCCTTCCATTCAAAGCATCTTCTCGCCCGATAAGATGACTCATCCTTACTGATTAATGTACTATATGGTCTCCATTTTCTAACAAGTACATCCTATTTCTTACTCATTTCACTATACAAACCCTATCCACTCTCTCCTCCAATCAAATCCAAACATAAATAGCAAAATAAATAACAAGAAATGCGATTGACAGTTTATAACGAATTCCATAATAAAAAAATCTGATTTTTTTTTTAAAAAAAAAACAGAAAATCCGGACAGGATAATTACCTAAATTAGTTCTCCCCTGACAAAGCATCAACAAGCTGATCAAGAACACCAATTTCAACCATCTCGGCCGATCCATAACCTAAATATACCCCAAAAAGGCAAAAAAAAAAAAACCATATAAACCCACAAATCACATCTCTAATCAATCGAAAGAGATCAAATTTAGGACACGGAGATTCGCAAAGAGGCGAAATACAACTCACGAAACCCTAGCTTTTGGATTCGGATTAGGCGCCGTGTTGTCGGTGATCGAAGTTTCTGGGAATGGTCGAAGAATAGGACGAAGAAAAAGACACATAAAGCGATCTAAGATATATATATATAATTACTCTCAAAAAAAAAAAGATATATATATATATTATTATATATTTTTTATATTAATTTAAAATACCGATAATACCCCTCTTAACCGTTGTGCGCGAGAGATATCGTTATTTTGGATTTGGGCCATTTGCAACATGATATTGAATTTCTCGTTTTTAATTTTTTTTTAGTTATTCTCAATTAAGCCTCATCAATGTCCATATATACGGGTTCGAATCCTAAAATCAGGACGAAAACATCTTTGGTCTCGGATTCAGATCCAAATTTCAAATTCGATACATTATCCGGTCACGGTTGTTATCGGGTTATAGGTTACGGGTAATTAACACAAAAGTGCAACCCATTTTCGTAATTTTAACTCCCGCCTCGTTCGCGAGATGCCGAATCTCTTATCCGTATCATTTTTAATAATTTTTTTCGTGCGGAGATGAATCAACAACTCTGACCGAAAAGTTCAAAAGGAAAGTAAACGAGTTGCCACGTATGATCATGTTGACCGAGAACTCCGAAAGCATCTCGTCCGTTTGATTTCAAATGAACGGCGACGATGCAATTCCAAAGAAGAACTTGGGGCCGTATGATCTGAATCCCACTATAGGGGATAAACATATATTGACGTTACTGCATATAATAATAATAATAATAATAATAATAATAATGAACAAGCCATGTATAGAGAGAGGGAAAAGGACTACTGTTTGATATACGTCTCTTGCACTTTTTTTTATATTATTTTAAGTGAAATTATTGATATATTATATAATTATTTTGTGATCTCCAACATAGAAATTTAGATTATTATAAATTTTAAAATAAATTATCAGCACAACTTTTGAATGGTTTAATTTGCTTGTGAAAAAATTACAACCTTTAAAAGCATATTATTCTTAAACCAAAGAGTCGTGGAAATCAACTTATTCAAACATGATTATATTTTTTACATGAAAATTAGATAATGACAATATTTTGATTTTTATAAGACAATGACTTTTCAAGTAATACCGTAAACCAAGTTAACTACATTTCAATTCGAGAATATTCAAATTTTTTCGTTGCATAGTTGATGATAGATGCAATAAATTTCTCTTTTTTTTCTTTCTTTTTTTTTTCTCTTAAAGATGTAAATATCACAGCTTAAATTGGAATTGGAATTAAAATTTTATATATAGAAGTTCTAATTAAGTAGTAGTAGTAGTGGTTGAGCCAATGAATGTGCTTTAGTTTCCAAAGGCCACATGAATTCCATGTAGGAGTTAACTTAGGCAAGTGCATGGCAACACATCGTACTCATTGGCTAGTTATCCTCAGCACTGACCGAATAATGCTATTCCCTCTTATTGGCTAGTTATCTACTGCATATCAAAACTATATCTTTTTGTTTTTTCTACATAGATAAGTAATTAAGCATAAATACCTCACAAAACTAATTCTCTCTCAACTCACAACAATGGCACTTGTCATTTTAGCTTTATCATTCCTCCTCCTAAACCCCACCCATGCATCTCCTTCCAAGAAGGGGCTCAGCCTGGAGTTCATCCACAGGGACTCCATCCACTCTCCACTCTACTCTGAAAATCTAAACCCCACCACAGGGCGATTCTGGCGGCTCCTCGCACTCTCCGAGTCCCGCCTACAGCGGATGATGATCTCCGATCGATCGCTCGGGGTGAACGAGGGCGAGGGGATGTACGTGGTGAAGGTCGGGATCGGGAGCCCGGCCGTCGACCTTTACCTCTTCTTCGACACCGCCGGCAGCATCACGTGGACGCAGTGCGCGCCGTGCCATCCGTGCTTCCCGCAGGTGCCGCCAATATACGATCCTGCCAAGTCCGCATCGTACCGTGCTGTTGCGTGCGGCCACCCTATGTGCGCACGTAACGGATGCAAAGATGGCGAGTGCAAGTATGAAATAAGGTAGTTGTTTTTATTTAATTTCTTAATAACATATTTAAGAGCTAGTAATTAAATTGCACCATTAATTTATTATAAAACTTTTCTAATGATATTTAAATTTTGTCTTCAATCTTTAATTTTTTTGAATTACATGCGTTCTATGAAATGATTTTTTGTGACATTTCAATAGTCTTGCTGATATTAATAAATCAGATAAATCTTTATAAATGATATTATTTAATATCTTTTATTTCTATTCTAGATACGGAGATGATACTTACACGAACGGCACCCTCGCGGGAGAGCAGTTCGCCTTCGCATCGTCACACTCCGGTGGGACGGAGACGATCCAGGGCCTGGTCTTCGGCTGTTCGAACAAAACCAGCCGGCACATGTTCGACACGCTGAGCCCGAAGGCAGCCGGAATCCTCGCTTTAGACCGATCGCCGACTTCCTTTGCGACCCAAATGTCCGACCACATCGGTGGCCGCTTCTCCTACTGCATCCCCCCAGCCCACGCCCCTGCAGGCACGGCCTACCTCCGTTTCGGCGACGACATCGGCGACACCCGCAACATGCTAAGCACCCCGTTCGTGCGCAACGGAGCAGGTTCGTTACCGCACTACTACTTGAAACTCAACGACATAAGCATAGCCGACGCACGCTTAAACCTCCCGGCCGGAACCTTCGATATCAAATCGGACGGCTCGGGGGGTTGCATCATCGACTCCGGCTCAGCGTACACGTTTCTATCTGACGCTGCATTCGCACCGGTTAAGTTGGCAATCGAGAAACACTTTGCGAGGACGTCGAAGATGACACCGGTCGACATGAAGCCGTACGGGATGAACAGTACTATATGCTACCGCAACCCTGGCACCGGGGGTTTGAGGAACTACCCGGGGATGACGCTCCACTTCGAGGGGGCTGATCTCCGGGTCGACACCGCGAACTTGTTCGAAGTTGTGCCGGAGCGCGGCATGGTGTGCTTCACGATGGTGCCCGCGAGTTTGACATTACTCGGGGCCAATTTGCAGCGTAATGTGAAATTTGTGTTTGATGTAAGGAAGGGGGAGCTTGAGTTCGCTCCGGAAAAGTGTGGTGAAGTGTAAAGTGATGTGTACAAATTAATTTTTCTTTTAATAAAGTCTTTCGCAAAAATAGTTCAGTTTTTATTTTATATATTCTGAATTTGTGATATCGCTTTGATTTTTTTGAGAAAAAAAAAGTTTGAATCTTGTGAAATTTAGCATGCATCGGCTTCGTATCGTATTACGCCCTGCAGCCACACACTTTGAGAGCGATACAAATTCATCAAAACACAAATGTCGTTACAAAGAAAGGTTATTCAGATGATTGAACGTGGAGAAATTACTTGCTCTTTCATAAAATGATACTTATAAAGTATTTTCATCTTGATATTATTTATGAAATAGGAAAGATCAACTTTTAGGTACTTTCTAAATATATATATATATATATTTTTTATCTATATAATGATTATAAATTCTAGTGCTCTTGTTCAATTTTGGTTTGTATCAGGTACCTTGATATATAATAGCTTTACGAGAGGCACCTTATCAACGGAGGTATTCACCTTTGCAGAAGTTTCCATCAGGTGAAAATATGTTAGAGAGAGAAAGTGCGAGTTCGCGAGAGAGAGGACGTGCGAGAGAGCGAGAGAGAGTGCGTCGAAGAGTGCGAGTTAGAGAGAGAGAGAAGCGTGAGAGGGCGGTTGCGGGAGAGCGAGGTCGAGAGCGTTCGAGGGAGCGTGGGAGATCTCGTGAGCGTGCGGTCGGGCGTAACCGCTCGAGGTTTGGCGAGCGTCCTCGGCCGGGACGCTCAGTGGCCTCGAGTGTTCACGGGTGTGAGCGTGGGTGTGGTGTCACCACCCCCTACTCCCCTGCCCATGTGGGAGCGAGGGAGTGGGTGCCCGCCCGTGCCCGGCACCCCCGGGACCCCACGCGTACCACCTGGGCTCGATCGTGCCCCACGCCCCGCAGGATGTCTGTTAGTGCTGGCCCTCGGCCTAGGCAGACCCGGCATGGCTTGCCCCGCCCTCTGCCCGTTGACCTCGGGCCTCCGAGTAGACTGGGAAGGCGATGGGACAAACGCCAGCGCCCCGGTACGGCAGATTCCAACTCCAGGGCATCTACGTCCACTCGACCTCCTCGCGCCGCCCGCGCCTGCCGACGTGCTGAGCACGCTGGCCCATCACCTCCTCTGCGCCCGGCTGTCAAGGTGGTGTGGGCAGATCACCTTGGGAAGCCTCTCTGCTCCTCCAGCCCCCCTCATGTGCTGTCTGCCCCCATCCCCGCCAACCCCGACTGCCTGACGGGACCCGGGAATGGCCGATCCCAATCCTGTGCCGCGCATCCGATCCTCCCGCCCCCCAACGTCGATCCGCGGTCGCCTCAGGGGATCGACTCCCGCTCCTTTAAAGAGGCATTGCTCCGTCCCCTCCCTACACCTCAGCTCACCTCTCGGACACGCTCCAAGAAGCAACCTGCCACCTCTCCCGCATCCGGACGAAGAAGGTGTTTTCGCTGCCTCGCAGAAGACCACCTCGTGCGCGACTGCCGCGACCCTGTCCGCTGTGCGGTCTGTCTCTGCACCGGACACAGGGCCACCTCCCTCCGCTGTCCAGCGCGCCGACAACGGGCCTCCATGCAGCACGGCCACGGCTTCCGCCCAACCTTTTTGAAAGTCTTCGTCCCCTTGACGGAAGGCTTCCGGGAGCGACAGAACCAGCGCAAGCACGCTGTCCTGGCCGATGTCGTCGGCCGCTCGAACCTGGGGATATTCCCCGGGGGGGCTATCGCCGCGGACATGGCGGCGCGGTTCGGTGGTCTCACCACTGACTTTGTGGCCGCGCGACACTCGGATCACCACTACGCCATCCTGTTGCCCGAATGGGTGCGGCCCGACGACCTAATCGGCCATGGCCTCATAGCGCTTCGCCACTGCTGACTTAGTGCTATCCTTGGGAACCTTTCAGTGATGCGCCCAGATCCAGGCTGACCTTCAAGGCATGGATCAAGATCAAGCACCTCCCGTTCGAGTGCTGGTCCGCTGATCGCGTCTGCGCCATCGTCGGCTGCTTTGGCCGGTACATCTACGCCGACGACAACAGCCTTAATCTGGTAGACTTCACCGGCTTCCGCTGCCAAGTTGCGGTCGACGACTTGTCGGACATCCCGGAGACGCTCTCGATCTCGCTGGGGGACCACGTCGTCTCCTGCGAAGTAAGGATCGAAACCACCTCCCCGTTCGGCGGCGACGACCGAGGCATCCCCCTTGCGGGTGGGGGGCCCGACGAGGGCGGCGACCAAACCGATCCCCAAGGCGCCCGCCTGGCTCGCAGGGTGGCCGCTGTGGGCATTGGTGGCTCTGATTCGCGGGACGCCACTCGTGCGGGCTCGAGCGACACCTGGAACTCCTCGGAGATCCGGGACCGTCGCCGTCGGCCCTCCTCCCCCCCGGCCGGGTGCTCTGGGCCGCCGGCGCCTGTAGTTGGGCCGGTGACCCCAGGTGCGGGCCCCCGCGACGCGTGCTCCTCTCCTCTTCAGCCTGGCGCGACTCCCTGCCCGGCGGGCCGGCCCTGCAGCCCCGCCGCCGCCCCGCTGGCGGCACGACCGTTGCAACCTGCTGCCAGGGACTGCCACCCCCCCGTCCTCGGGCCGCCCCCGCGTACTCCTGCCGGTTTTTTTTCAAAATCCTTGCACGTCTCTGGCCCGCCGTACCGCTGCTCTGGACGGCCCCTACAGGGTGACGCAAGTCTCACCCTCGACGTTAAGGGGCTGCTACTGCGCCTCTCCCCGTGCGTCCCTCGAGCCCCGCGAGCCACCTTTTGGACCCTGCTCCTGTCCGTGCCGCCCCTGGGTGATCGTTGGGCGCTGCCAGGCCCACCCTTCACTGCCGGATTTGACCCGGTGCCAGCCCCGGTCTCCTCGCTGGGCCTCCTCTGGGGCCCCTCTGGGTCCGCCCCCCACCTCTGGGCCCTGTCGCCGACGCTGGCCCAGGCCCTGGGCCCCCCTACAACTGGCGCGCTGCTTGGCCGTGGGCCCATCCGCGGGCCCCCGATCCTCTTGGGCCCCTCACCTGGGCCGCGAAGCCCGCCTCCCCTGCCCTGGCAAGAGGAGCACCTCGGGCCCCCTCTTTTGTCTTGGGCCGCTGTGGGCCCATCCGAGGGCCCTATCTTTCTTGACCCCGGGCCTCTGGGAGCCGCCCCGCTCCAAGCCGGGCATGGCCCACTGACCCCCAGCCTCTCCGACCTCGTCGGAGGGGAGCCGCCTCTCGGGGGGGGGCCTCGACCCCCTGGGGCCTTCCCTGGGCTGCCCTCTCTCCCCCGCCCTGGGACCTGCCGGCGGGCCGGGGTCGCCCAAGGTTGTTACCTCCAACCTTGCAGCGCTGGAGGCTGCCCCCCCTCGCCCGGGCTCGGCCGGGCTGCTGCTGACCGAGGCCTCGCCGCCTTCCTCCCCGGAGCACGTCGGAAATGGCCGGCGCCCGCCGCATCCGCCCCTAAAGTCCGGACCCCTCTTGGGCGCTAGCCCCCCATCCCCGGCTGTCAGAAGAAGCTCCCGACTCGCTAAGATGGCGGGCACTCTTGCGCTTGACCGTGCCGTCGCCCGTAAATCTCTGCTCCTTGGTCAGGGATTGCCCGACTCCACTTGCCCCGGCATCAGCGGATCTCCGGCCATCTCCTCGCTCATCTCGAAATCGGCGAAGCTTGGCATTCTGCTCAGTGAAGGGGATGCCCGCTCCCTCCTTGGCTCTTCTGGCCCTGTGTGCTGACTGCACGGCCGCTTGACTTTCGTCGTTAGGTGTCTTGTCTTTTTTTATGTTTCAGCTCTGCTCTTGGAATGTCAAAGGGTTGAACGACCCTACCAAGCGCGCCCTCGTCAAGTCTGTCGTCTGTAATCTTAAGGTGTCTGTACTTTGCTTCCTAGAAACGAAAGTCAGTTCGTTCCCTCGTCACTTCCTCTCCTCTGTCGCCGGGAATGGCTTTGACAAATGCCACTTCATCCCTGCTGCGGGGGCGTCGGGCGGACTTTCTACTTGCTGGAACTCCAGATTCTTCAACTGCTCTGAAGTTTTGGTGCGTAATTACTCTATCACGCTACGCCTGACATACGTTTCAAGCGGTTCATCCTTCTTCCTTACCAACGTCTACGGGCCGCCGTCCTGGGAAGGGAAGGATGACTTCTGCCGCGAACTCCGAGCACTCAAACCTGCTTGCCCTGGTCCGTGGGCTATCTGCGGGGACTTCAACCTTACCCGCTCCCAGGCTGAAAGACAGGGCCGCCGCTGGTGCAACCGCCTGATGACCTTATTCTCCAATCTGATCAATGAGTTGGAATTGGTGGATCTCCCGCTAACCAATCAACGCTTCACGTGGTCCAGCATGCAGAACCCTCCCTCCCTTGCTAAACTGGACCGCTTCCTGGTCTCCACCGAGTGGGACCTTTCCTTTCCCCTATCCTCGGTCTCGGCACTTCCCAGAGTTACTTCGGACCACTGCCCTCTCCTCCTCAAAACGCAGATTACCAGACCCCCCTGCCCCTTCAGATTCGAAATTGTCTGGCTCACCAGACCCGACTTCATCTCACTGGTCCCGATCTGGTGGCAGAAAATCGGTGCCAGGCAGGGGAGACAGGGAAGTATCCTCACCTTCACCGCGAAGCTGCGACACTGTCGCAAACGTATCAGGGAGTGGCAGGCCACAAACTTCCATAGCATCCGTAACGCATCGAGGGCAGCTTCGGAGGAGATTCAAAGGCTCGACTCTCTCGATGAGCTCCGGTGCCTAACTAACGATGAGCTTGCACAAAGGACCCAGCTTAGAGACCACCTGAAGGGCATCATTGTGGAAGAGGAATTGCTCTGGAAAGCCAGAGCCAAGCAGCACTGGCTTAAAGAAGGGGATGGCAACACAAAATTCTTTCACGCTATGGCTAACGGCAGGCAAAGAGCCAACCGCATCGGGACTATCTCGGTTGAGGGCGCAACGATTGATAGAGAAAAGGATAAGTGCGACTATTTTTTCCAACAGTTCAAGAACCGCTTTGCGCCAAACAACCTCCCCTCCATTGGGGGCGGGGATTGGAGCTGCCTCTTCCCTGACAACTCGGCGCTTAGCTCGGAGCACCTCACCTCCCCTTTCACCTTGGAGGAAATCCGCTTAGCAACCTTCCAGTTGGGCGGAGACAAAGCGCCAGGACCAGACGGCTTTAGCATGTCCTTCTACCAAAAGTTCTGGGATGTCTTCAAGGTCGACCTTCTCAGAGTGTTCGACGATCTCTTCGAGGGCTCCCTAAATACGGGACCAATTGACTACGCCCACATCTGCCTGATTCCAAAAACTGAAGGGGCGAGCTCGGCGAACGACTTCCGGCCTTTCAGCCTACTCAACTGCATCCAGAAGATTATCTCCAAGGTCCTCACGAACAGGCTTCTGACCGTGTTGGACAGGATCATCTCCCCGACCCAGTCAGCCTTCGTAAAAGGCAGGTTTATCCTCGACTCCTTTGTCACGGCCAGCGAACTTCTTAGCTGGGGAGCCAGTAGGCACACCGAGTGTGTCGGAGTCAAGGCGGACTTCGAAAAAGCCTTCGACTGCGTGAGCTGGAGCTACCTTAAACATATAATGCTCTGCCTTGGCGCCAACCAGAAATGGTGTGGGTGGATCGATCAATGCACCGCCAACGGCAAACTCGCCGTTCTGGTCAACGGCACCGCCACCTGCTGGTTCAAAATGAAGAGGGGGCTCCGACAGGGCGACCCCCTTTCACCCTTCCTCTACCTGCTTGTCGCTGAAGGGCTGGCGCGTTTGACAAACAGAGCCGTTCAGAAGAACCTCCTAACTGGAGTCGGGCCTTCGCGGGACTCTGAAACCTCCCTGATCCAATTCGCGGACGACACTTTCTTCTTCTGCCAGGCTAGAGCCAGACAAATCCGCAACCTGCGATTTATTTGGGAGATCTTCGCATGGGCGTCCGGGCTCAAAGTCAACCCGTCTAAGTCGGAGCTTCTTTATTTGGGCAGCAATATCAACAAAGGTGAGCGACTTGCAAGACTGCTGAATTGCAAACTTGGAACGCTCCCGATCAAGTACCTTGGCCTGCCACTCGTTAAGGGCACCATCCCCAACCAAGATTGGCAAGTCTTAATCGCCAGGATAGAACGGAGGATTGCCGGCTGGCAAGCTAAACTGCTCTCCTATGGGGGCAGGCTCACTCTTGTCAACTCGGTGCTTTCTAACCTTCCGCTATACTTCTTCTCGGTCTTCCGTGCCCCAGCCTGGGTCATCAAAAGAATCGACTCGCTACGACGTGTCTTCTTCTGGAGCAGCCAGAGAACCACGTCGGGGGGAAGGTGTCTGGTCAACTGGAAAACGGCCTGCAGACCCAAGAAAGACGGGGGACTTGGCATCTTGAGTTTGGACAGCATGAACTTTGCTCTTCTAGCCAAATGGTGGTGGAGATTCTTCTCCACGAAAGCACCCATCTGGGCTACGCTCGTCAGGGAACTCTACTACGCCCGCCGAAGACCACTTAGTGAGGGAACATCCTTCAAACCTTACTCGCACTGGTGGAGAAGCGTGCTACGCACGAGGGAAGTCTTCAAATGCAGCTCGACCCGCTCGGTAGGGAACGGCGCACTAACTAACTTCTGGACTGACCAATGGGTTGGAAACTCATCGCTTTCGACCCAATTCCCGAGTATCTTCGCCCTGGCTATCAACAAAGACCTTCGGGTAAAGGATTGCTTTGACCAGTTCGGTTGGAACTGGGCCAGGATTCTTGAGGCCGTACAAGGGGGGACTACAGGCACCGACGACTCTATCCGGGACCTGCAGAGGGCTACAGCCCACCTGTCCCTAAACGACACCATTGACGAATTCATTTGGCGATGGACCTCCACGGGGCTTTTCACGGTCAAATCCCTCTACCACTTCCTACAGAACAGCGGGGTAACTGACGACCGGTTCAACCAACTCTGGAGCATCAAGCTGCCGCTCAAAGTCAAAATCTTCGTCTGGCTCGTGATCCGGGGAAGGGTCCTGACCAGAGACATCCTCCTCCAAAGGAACTGGACCGGACCTACCTGCTGCGCCATCTGCCTCGGTCCACCCGAAAACGCTGACCACCTGTTCCTTTCTTGCCCCTTCACCAGCGCCCTGCTTCAGACCCTGCTCCCTAATAAAGCTGGGCTCCGGAGCTGCTCAACCGCCGCTTTTCTTTGGGCTACGGGATCGCATTTGGGTGGGGCCTGGGGCAAAGGGACGCTCACCACAGTCGCGGCCACATGGTGGACTATTTGGCTCGAAAGGAACAGGCGGGTATTCGACAACAAGAGCAGTACACTGGCCGCTATCCTCGCCGATGTTAGATCTTCTCGCTCGGCTTGGGGTCTCTCCTGCTCCTAGCGTTTTTTTTTTTTTTTTTTTTTTTTTTTCGGGCCACCCTCCGGCGACCCAACTGCTAAATTCATTTTCGCCATGAATGAAGCGGCAGCATGCTGTCTTTCTCTCAAAAAAGGTATTCACCTTTGCCTTGTCGAAAAGTGGTGGCGCGACGGAATCGATCCGGGGTTCCGTATGTTCAAAGGATGAAGCAACGTGGTCGACGGTATGCTGGGCATGAACATGGAAAGCATATCCTTTGCTGTGCAAATCGTGGGACACCCGCTTCTCATACTGTCTCCGCCACCGGAACACCTTCCTGCAGTTCGGGGACGACATTCAAGAGGGCCCGCATTTCGCCCTGACACCAATTGTAAGAAGCCTAGAGGGCAAGAAAAACTACCTTTTAAAGCTGCACTATATAAGTGTCGACGGCAAAAGGTTGAACCTTCCGCCGAGCATCTTTGAGCGGAAACCGACGGAAGCGGCGGCTGCATCATAGACTCCGGTACAGCAATAACTTATCTGCAAGAGAATGCGCTCGGGCGGGTGGAGGAGGCAATAGTAACATATTTTGAGAGATTTAAAAACGTAAAGTGTATTTTTAATTTGCCGAGAAGTATAAGCTGAAGCGGTGCCACCGCATGCCCAAGAACTACAGCGAATGGTCTTCGATAACTTTTCATTTCGAAAATACTGATCTACGTTCATAATAAAAGAAGAATGGCAGCACGTTTTTTGCTTTACTAC
This sequence comes from Tillandsia leiboldiana, assembly GCA_029204045.2. NCBI lineage: Eukaryota > Viridiplantae > Streptophyta > Magnoliopsida > Poales > Bromeliaceae > Tillandsia > Tillandsia leiboldiana. The sequence continues at coordinate 1,775,671 of CM055061.1, forward strand.
GTAGTTGAGAATAGCATTACAATTCTTGGAGCCGCATTGCAGTAAAAATTTAAATTCGTGTTTGATATTGCAAAACAACAATTAAGATTTGCTCCCAATAATTATGGTAGATATTAGTAAGAGAAGTGCTAGGTGTACACCCCCAAATGGGGTGTACATCCTACACCCACCCATCCTAGGGTGAGTATTCATTCACTCGTCACTCGACGTGACGAATGAAATTCACCCACCCCTAACCCCTAGGATGGGACGGGTGTAAGATGTACACCCCATTTGGGGTGTACATCTAGCATTTTCCTATTAGTAAGTGATGATACTTTAATTCATATTTTTATCTAATTTAAAAGTCAAAATAATGTAAGTTCATTTTCGAAGCGAGTGCCTCTCGCTTTTTTTTTTTTTCTCTCTACTTTTGTGTGCGGGGAATGAAGAAGATAGAGATCACCTGAATACAAAATATGAGTTGTATTAGACGAATATTTCTATAAATTTTATGTGTTTAATACGGACATTATAAACGTGCAGTCAACGCAAATGTATAGCACAAATTATTAAAAAATTAGAGAAAAACTTTAATACACCATAAATATTGAAATATGAGTGGAGCTCTGGTCCATAATAAATTTAATGACAAGAGACTCAATAATAGATTCAACGTTTATGTGGATTGAGTTCAATCGAGATCTGTGAACGCTGTATCTATACGTTTTAAATAAATTAGTTGCATATTTCTATAATTAGTAATCGATTTAGATTAGTTCATATGACAGTATTGAGAAAAAATTAACATCATATACCTTATAAATTTTAAATTTTTTTTATATAATTTGTTACTCTTCAAATTAGATAATATCCAATCTGTTAAGTATCTAACTAAAAAATTATTGATTTTAATTTTTTTTGAAATAAAATTTTAATTTTAAAATTTAAATTCAACTTTTAAATTTTGAATCTAAATTGTACTTTTAATCTTAAAGCCAAATTTAAAATTTTGATTTAAATTAAAAGTATGAATTTAAATTAAAAGTTTTATTTAAAATTTGCGTTTATATTTAAAAAAATTAAATTTGATTCATAACTAAGTTTTTTTGTATGTTCTTTCCAAATTAAATCTTGTTTTAAATATTATAATTAAGATCGAGAGTATAAATTTTATTTTAAATAGTTTTAAAAAATTCCTAATTAAAATTCAATTAATTTATATTTTTTTTACATTGTACGTTAAACGAGTAAACATCTCATATCTATCATTAAAATTACAAATTTTGTAACCATTTGATCATCAGGTCAATGATGTCGAAAGGATTTAAAATTTGATTTCTAAATAGTTTCAGTGGTTTAGTTCATGTTCAACCATGCCGATCATCGATTCGAAAACTTCATCATTGAAAAAAAAATTAATAGTAACAATAAAACACTCACACTCTCTCTCTCTCTCTCTCTTTATTTATATACGAGGAGTCACCCACTTCGGAAACCGATGAAGGCATAGGGCGAACCGAGGAGTCAGAGGGCCGGTTAGGGAACAGAGAAGTCACCCAGGATGGCAAATGAAAGAAAACCACGTTAGCATAAGACATCACCCAATGCACAATATTACGACACGTCAGCAAAATACACACAATTGCGACATGTCAGACTGGAGGGACCGCCAAATTATATTTTGTATTGATATATATATATATATATATATATATATATATTGGATCTACAACCCATAGTAGAATATCAAAAAATATATGCATATAAAAAAGCACTTGTTTTTTTTGGCAAAGCTAGATCTGCAACCCATATTAAATTATAATTTTATATTCTAGGCCATCAAAAGGTCAAGCCGGCCATTTTTTTTCCTAATTAAAAATTCGAAAACATGATTTGAATTAAGAATTATAAAAAATACAAATCTTGGATTGATGCATTTCTCTTCATTTTATTGGCCAGTTATCCAAAACATAATGAAGTAAATATATTTTTTTATATAATAGTTAATAAATATCTCAACTATTTAACTCAAAGTCGTATCCAAACCGCAAGCACATCCTGCAATGGCTCCTTTCCTTTTAGCTATTATCGCTCTCCTACATAGCACTGCCGCTTTTGCAAACCCTTCTACAAAAAGGGGCTTCACTTTAGAACTCATCCACAGAGACTCCATTCACTCTCCCCTCTACCCCGGAAACCTCACCGCCGCCGAGAGAATCCGGCGGTTTGTGGATCTTTCCGAGTCCCGCCTCCGCCAGCTCAAATTATCGGTCGCCGCTGGCATATACAACTACACAGTCTTACGACCAGAGATTGATCAAGACAATGGCATGTACTTCGTCAAGATCGGCATCGGCATCCCCCCAACAACGCAGCATTTGGCACTCAACACAGCGGCCGATCTCACGTGGGTGCAATGCCATCCGTGCAAAATTTGCTTCACACAAAGCCCACCCCACTACGAGCCGGACAAATCGGAGTCGCATGAAATTCCGCCCTGCGAACAACAACCGGGTTGCGCGGGATACAAATGCGTAAAAAAAACATGTCATTACGAAATCAGGTTATATATATATATATATATATATATATATATATATATATGGAGCAATCCCTTTTAGTTATAGACTTGGCATTTCTCGTGTTTAATACATATAAGTTAATTAGTTTATCTATGTGAATTACAGTATGTTGTTCGTTGGTTTTGATAGTTATATGTGGAGAAATTATTGGCTCTTTCATAAAATGATACTTAGAGAGTATTTTCATCTCAATATTATTTATGAAATAAAAAATACCAAGTTTTAGGTTTCTTAATATATATATATATATATTTTTATCTTATAGTGATTATAAATATATTTTAATGCTTTTGTTCAATTTTGATTCGCACTAGGTACCATGATGATAGCTTTACGATGGGCACCTTATCAAGGGAGGCATTCACCTTCGCCGCATCTGACGGTAACGGCACGATAATGCCGCTCGCGGGTTTAGTTTTTGGGTGCTCGACGAGGTCAAGCAAGCGTATATTTAAAGCAGGATTAATCAAGGTGATCGGCGGTATGCTGGGCATGAACATGGAAAGAATATCCTTCGCTTCGCAAATTGGGAGAAAAATCAAGGACAACCGCTTCTCATACTGCCTTGCTCGGGTTAATCAACACGATCACAGAAAAACCTTCCTGCAGATCGGGGGCGACATTCAGGAAGGCCCGCATTTCGCCGCGACACCGATTGTAAGAAGCCCAATTGGAAAAAAAAACTACTACTTGAAGCTGCACGATATAAGCGTCGACCACAAAAGGTTGAACCTTCCGCCGAGCATCTTCGTGCAGAAACCTGACGGGAGTGGTGGTTGCATCATAGACTCCAGCACGGGGATAACTTACCTGCAAGAACACGCGTTCGGGCGGGTGGAGGCGGCACTAGTAACATATATTGAGAGAATTGCTCCCGTAAAACGTTTTTCTGGAAGAAACTATAAGCTGAAGTTGTGCTACCACGTGCCGGAGAACTTCAGCGAATGGCCTTCTATGACTCTTCACTTCGAAGGGGCTGATCTTCTTCTAAATTCCGTGAATATGTTCATGCTAAAAGAAGCACGGAGGAACATCTTTTGCTTTACTATGATGCCAGATAATAGCATGACAATTCTTGGAGCCGCATTACAAGAGAAATTTAGATTCGTGTTTGATATTGCGAAGCAACAACTAAGATTTGCTCCGGAGAATTGTGGTTGAGATTAGTAAATGATGGTACTAAAATTCATATCTTTGTTCGATTTGAAAGCCAAAATAATATAAGCTCATTTTGGAAGCAAGTGTTTCTTGTACTCTCTTTCTCTCTTTGTGTATGTGATGAAGAAGATGGAGATACCAGAATATCAAATATGAGTTGTATTAGGCGGACATCGATAAGTCTGGTTGCGTGTCTAACATGGACATTGTATACGTGCGTTCGACACGGATGTACAGCGCAAACCTTTAAAAAAAAAATAGAGGAATGCTCCAATACGCCAAAAATATTGAAATATAGCTTGTTAATTAGCAAATGCATGGTATAGTTGAGTTTCACATAAAAATATTGGCTATTTATTTATGGATTAGAAATAGATTCAAATTTTTATCTCTCGACAATAAGCTTAAGAGATTAATAAGCTGAGTTGGATGAGTACAGTAAGTTGAGTGGAATTACAGTCCATAACAAACCTAACAGCAAGATGCTCAACAATAGACCCAATGTCTAGATATGTTGAGTCCGATCAATATTCGTAAGTGTTGTTTCTATACGCCTTAAGTAAATTGATTACGTATTTATAACATTTCGAGTATTTGAGATTAATGATTAGCGCCAACGATCAAATAGTATTAGAGGGGGTGCTGTTGGTTATTTATTTATTGATTAAAAATAGATCTAACTTTCTATTCCGTGACAATAGGTCCAAAAGACTAATAAGTTGAGTTGGGTTAGCCTAATAAATTAAGTATCACTAGAGTTCACAATAAACCTAACGGTAAGAGACCCAACAATAAATCCAACGTTCAGATAGATAGAGTCCGATCGAGATCCGTGGACACTGTGTCTGTACGTTTTAAATTAATTGGTTGCGTATTTCTATAATTGGTTATCAATTTAGATTAGTTCATATGACAGTATTGAAAAAGAATTAATAATGTATATCTTATAAATTTTAAATTTTTTATTTAATTTGTTACTTGCCAAATTAGATAATATCAAATATGTTAAGTATTTAATTCAAAATTTATTAATTTTAAATTTATTTTTTGAATTTGGTATTATAGTGTAAAATTTAAATTCAACTTTTAAATTCTGAATCTAAATTTTACTTTTAATCTTAAAGCCAAATTTAAAATTTTGTTTTAAATTGAAAGTATGAATTTAAACTGCAAGTTTTATTTTAAATTCGTGTTTATATTTTTTTTAAAAATAATTTGATTCATAACTAAGTTTCATGTTCTTTCCAAATTAAATTTATAGTATAGATATAATTCAAATTCCAATTATTGTTATAGGTATTTGAAAAGTTCATAGTATCTTTAGTTGGATAAAATCAGTCTTATGGACCAAAATAACCTGCAAAAACCAAAATACCCTCTAAATAAGTATTTAGTAAATAATACCTATGCCTCGACAGTCAGTGCTATATGGTGTATTGAAGTATGACTCAAAAAATTAAAAATATTTTTAATATTTATTTTTTTTATACATATATAATATTAGATAATAAATATTTTGTCTTTTCAATTAATATATGGATTTTTTTTTTTGGATAATATAAATAAATTATGTATGATGAAAATTTCTTTTTTTAAAATATATAAACTACCAATAAAAATTTTATTAACTTTCATTTATATAAAAAATATAATAATATTTTAATAAAATTAATATTTTATATATACTAAATAAATATTATTATATTAATGATATTATATATATCTTATTAATAGTATTAATGTGGTATTTGGGCCCTAAGTATTTGGGAGACGCTAAATTGCTATGTTGGAATCATATATTATTGGTGTCTCGTGTTTGTGTCTTGATAATCATACTTTGTTTGGTTGTGCAATAAGAGAGAACTAATTATTTCAGAAATAAATATAAATATGGAAACTAGTTGGAACTATTATAAAAATGTATTTGGTTGAGTATTAGATTAGTACCAGGTATAAGAGAATTTGTATTTGGTGTGATAATAAGTAATAAGAGGAACAGAGAATAGTAGTTGTATGATTTTTTAAAACAAATAAAATTTTTATTGGTATGATTTTAAATATTTAATTTAAAATATTTATTAAAATTTATATTATACTTGTATATAAAAAGAAATTATTAAAAAATTTTAAAATTTTGAAACTATATAAATTTTTAAAAATTTAAAATTTTGTATATAAAAATTGGTATAAATTATAAAATTTTAAAAATTTGGTATAAATTTATTAAAATTAAAGTTAAAAATTTAAAAATTTATATAAATTTTAAAATTTTAAAATTAATAAATTTTAAATTTGTATAAATTTTTAATTTTAATTTTTAATAAATTTAAAAATTTATTAAATTTTAAAGGGAACATGCTTTTCCATAATTAATGCATATTAAAAAAAAAATAATTAACCGTTTATAGTGCAAGTGGCAAAAGATTTGATGGTTGATATTCGAAATTTCTGAATTAAAAACCTAGTTGCTCCACATTTCCAATTTCAAACCTATTTTTCTTTTATTATTATTATTATTATTATTATTATTATTATGAGAATAATACTAGATCTACGACCCATATTAGCATATCAAAAAAATATGGAAAATGCTATGTGTACACCCCTTTCGGGGTGTACATCATACACCCCACCCATCTAAGGGTGGGGGTGTGATGATGGGTCACTTGATGTGACCTGTAAAAAATATCGCCACCATTAAAATGATGGAGGTGTATGATGTACACCCCTTCGGGGTGTACATGTAGCATTGCTCAAAAAATATATACACATAAAAAAGTGTTTGGGAAAAAGGTTAAGCCCTTTTGGTCGGCAACCCATATTAAATTATAATTTTATATTCTAGGCCATCAAGAGGTCAAGCAGGCTACAGTACTAGTCTTCTCTTCTTTTTTTATTGTTCTTAATTAAAACTTAAAAAAATGATTTGATTAAGAATTACAAAAATTAAAAATCTTGGATTAACGCACTTCTCTTCTTTTTATTGGCTAATTATTCAAAGCATAATGAAGTAACTACATTTTTTTTATTTTTTATTTTTTTTATATACATAACCTATTTAACTCAAAGCCGTACTCAAACCGCAAGCATATCCTCCAATAGCTCTTTTCCTTTTAACTATTATCACTCTCCTATATATATATATATATATATATATATATTTTTGAATAAACAGGGCTTCATTTTAGAACTCATTCATAGAGACTCCATCCACTCTCCTCTCTACCCCGGAAACCTCACCGCCGTCGAGAGAATTCTCGGCGGTTTGTGAATCTTTCCGAGTCCCGCCTCCGCCGGCTCAAATTATCAGTCGTCGCTGGCAAATACAACGACACTGCATTAATACCAGAGCTTGATCAAGACAATGGCATGCACTTCGTCAAGATCGGTTTTGGCACACCCCCAACGACGCAGCATTTGGTAGTCGACACCGCGGCCGATCTCACGTGGGCGCAATGCCATCCGTGCAAACCTTGCTTCGGACAAAACCCGCCCTTCTACGAACCAGCCAAATCGGCCTCGCATGAAATTGTGCCCTGCGAACACCCACGTTGCGCACGATACAAATGCATCAGAGAAAAATGTCACTACGAAATCAGGTTATATATATATATATATATATATATATATATATGTGGAGCAATCCCTTTTAGTTATAAACTTTGCATTTCTCGTGTTTAATACATATAACTTAGTTTACGTATGTGAATAACAATTTGTGTTCGTTGGTTTTGATGATTGTATGGGGAGAAATTATTTGTTCTTTCATAAAATGATACTTACAAAATATTTTCATCTCAATATTATTTATGAAATAAAAAATACCAAGTTTTAGGCTTCTTAATTATTTCCTATTTATCTATATATAGTGATTATAAATTTTAGTGCTTTTGTTCGTTTTTGGTTTGCACTAGGTACGTTGATGAAAGCTTCACGAGAGGCACCTTATCATTTCAATAGTCTTGCTAATATTAATAAATCAGATATCTTTTATTTCTATTCTAGATACGGAGATGATACTTACACGAACGGCACCCTCGCGGGAGAGCAGTTCGCCTTCGCATCGTCACACTCCGGCGGGACGGAGACGATCCAGGGCCTGGTCTTCGGCTGTTCGAACAAAACCAGCCGGCACATGTTCGACACGTTGAGCCCGAAGGCAGCCGGAATACTCGCTTTAGACCGATCGCCGACTTCCTTTGCGACCCAAATGTCCGACCACATGCATCGGTGGCCGCTTCTCCTACTGCATCCCCCCAGCCCACGCCCCTGCAGGCACGGCCTACCTCCGTTTCGGCGACGACATCGGCGACACCCGCAACATGCTAAGCACCCCGTTCGTGCGCAACGGAGCAGGTTCGTTACCGCACTACTACTTGAAACTCAACGACATAAGCATAGCCGACGCGCGCTTAAACCTCCCGGCCGGAACCTTCGATATCAAATCGGACGGCTCGGGGGGGTGCATCATCGACTCCGGCTCAGCGTACACGTTTCTATCTGAAGCTGCATTCGCACCGGTGAAGTTGGCAATCGAGAAACACTTGGCGAGGACGTCGAAGATGACACCGGTCGACATGAAGCCGTACGGGATGAACAGTACTCTATGCTACCGCAACCCTGGCACCGGGGGTTTGAGGAGGTACCCGGGGATGACGCTCCACTTCGAGGGGGCTGATCTCCGGGTCGACACCGCGAACTTGTTTGAAGTTGTGCCGGAGCGCGGCATGGTGTGCTTCACGATGGTGCCCGCGAGTTTGACACACACTCTCTCTCTCTTTTTATATATATATATATATATATATATATATATATATATATATATATATATATATATATATATATATATATATAGGAATATGCTATGTGTACATTCCTTTCGGGGTGTACATCATACATCCCACCCATCTAAGGGTGGGGGTGTGATGATGGGTCACTTGATGTGACCCGTAAAAATTATCGCCACCATTAAAATGGTGGAGGTGTATGATGTACACCCCTTCGGGGTGTACATGTAGCATTGCTCATATATATATATATTGGATCTACCACCCATATTAGAATATCAAAAAAAATATATGCATATAAGGAAAATGCTACTTGTACACCCGTAAGGGGTGTATATCTCACACCCCAATCCATCTAAGGGTGGGGGTATGATGAAGGGTCACTTGATGTGACCCGTAAAAAATATCGACACCATAAAAAAAGTGGAGGTATAGGATGTACACCCCTTCGGAGTGTACATGTAGTATTACTCTGCATATAAAAAAGCACTTGTCTTTTTGACAAAGCTAGATCTGCCACCCATATTAAATAATAATTTTATAAAAAAGCACTTGTCTTTTTGACAAAGCTAGATCTGCCATCCATATTAAATAATAATTTTATATTCTAGGCCATCAAAAGTCAAGCCGGCTACACTAGTCTTATACATTTTTTTTCTTAATTAAAACTCCGAAAACATGATTTGAATTAAGAATTATAAAAAATACAAATCTGGGATTGATGCATTTCTCTTCTTTTTATTGGCCAGTTATCCAAAACATAATGAAGTAAATATATTTTTTTATATAATAGTTAATAAATATCTCAACTATTTAACTCAAAGCCGCATCCAAACCACAAGCATATCTTACAAGAGCAATGCTATATGTACACCCCGAAGGGGTATATATCATACATCTCCACCATTTTAATGGTGGCGATATTTTTTACGGGTCACATCGATTGACCCATCATCACACCCCACCCATTGGATGGATGGGGTGTGTGATATACACCCCGTTTTGGGTGTACAAGTATCATTTCCCATCTTACAATGGCTCCTTTCCTTTTAGCTATTATCGCTCTCCTACATAGCACTGCCGCTTTTGCAAACCCTTCTACAAAAAGGGGCTTCACTTTAGAACTCATCCACAGAGACTCCATCCACTCTCCCCTCTACCCCGGAAACCTCACCGCCGCCGAGAGAATCCGGCGGTTTGTGGATCTTTCCGAGTCCCGCCTCCGCCAGCTCAAATTATCGGTCGCCGCTGGCATATACAACTACACAGTCTTACGACCAGAGATTGATCAAGACAATGGCATGTACTTCGTCAAGATTGGCATCGGCTTCCCCCCAACAACGCAGCATTTGGCACTCAACACAGCGGCCGATCTCACATGGGTGCAATGCTATCCGTGCAAAGTTTGCTTCACACAAAGCCCACCCTACTACGAGCCCGACAAATCGGAGTCGCATGAAATTACGCCCTGCGAACAAGAACCGGGTTGCGAGGGATACAAATGCATAAAAAAAACATGTCATTACGAAATCAGGTTATATATATATATATATATATATATATATATATATATATATATATATATATATATATATATATATATATATATATATATATATATGGAGCAATAATCCCTTTTAGTTATATAGACTTGGCATTTCTCGTGTTTAATACATATAACTTAATTAGTTTATCTATGTGAATAACAGTATGCTGTTCGTTGGTTTTGATGGTTGTATGTGGAGAAATTATTGGCTCTTTCATAAAATGATACTTAGAGAGTATTCTCATCTCGATATTATTTATGAAATAAAAAATACCAAGTTTTAGGTTTCTTAATTTTTTTTTTTTTTTTATCTTATAGTGATTATAAATTTTAATGCTTTTGTTCAATTTTGATTCGCACTAGGTACCCTGATGATAGCTTTACGAAAGGCACCTTATCAACGGAGGCATTCACCTTCGCCTCATCTGCCGGTAACGGCACGATAATGCCGCTCGCGGGTTTAGTTTTTGGGTGCTCGAGGAGGTCAAGCAAGCGTCTGTTTAAAGCAGGATTAATCAACGTAATCGGCGGTATGCTGGGCATGAACATGGAAAGAATATCCTTCGCTTCGCAAATTGGGAGAAAAATCAATGACAACCGCTTCTCATACTGCCTTGCTCGGGTTAATCAACCCGATCACAGGAAAACCTTCCTACAGATCGGGGGCGTCATTCAGGAAGGCCCGCATTTGGCCGCGACGCCGATTGTAAGAAGCCCAATTGGAAAAAAAAACTACTACTTGAAGCTGCACGATATAAGTGTCGACCACAAAAGGTTGAACCTTCCGCCGAGCATCTTCATGCAGAAACCTGACGGGAGTGGTGGTTGCATCATAGACTCCAGCACGGGGATAACTTACCTGCAAGAAAATGCGTTCGAGAGGGTGGAGGCGGCACTAGGAACATATTTTGTGAGAATTGCTACCGTAAAACGTGCTTTTGGAAGAAAGTATAAGCTGAAGGTGTGCTACCGCGTGCCGGAGAACTTCAGCGAATGGCCTTCTATGACTCTTCACTTTGAAGGGGCTGATCTTCTTCTAAGACCCGTGAATATGTTCATGATAAAAGACAAACAGAAGCACATCTTTTGCTTTACTATGCTGCCAGATGATAGCATCACAATTCTTGGAGCCGCATTACAAGAGAAATTTAGATTCGTGTTTGATATTGCAAAGCAGCAACTAAGATTTGCTCCGGAGAATTGTGGTGGAGATTAGTAAATGATGGTACTAAAATTTATATCTTTGTTCGATTTGAAAGCCAAAATAATATAAGCTCATTTTGGAAGCAAGTGTTTCTTGTACTCTCTTTCTCTCTTTGTGTATGTGATGAAGAAGATGGAGATACCAGAATATCAAATATGAGTTGTATTAGGCGAACATTTGTATAAGTCTGGTTGTGTGTCTAACACGGACATTGTATATGTGCGTTGGACACGGATGTATAGCGCATACCAGTAAAAAAAAAAAAAATAGAGAAATGCTCCAATGCGCCAAAAATATTAAAATATTAATTAGTAAATGGTATAGTTGAGTTTCACATAAAAATATTGGTTATTTATTTATGGACTAGAAATATATTTAATTTTTTATTTTTTGATAATAATTTCAAGAGACTAATAAGTTAAATTGGATGAGTACAATAAGTTGAGTGGAACTGCGGTCCACAACAAACCTAACGGCAAGATGCCCAACAAAAAATTCAATGTACATAGATTTATTTGCCGACACTTTTAATTCCATTTGCCGACACTTTTTTGTTGGGATAATTAATTGAAAAAACTATAATTTTAAAATTATTTTGGCACTTATGAGTGCCATTAAAAATAATAGAGGCTGGCGGTTTTGAGTGTCGGAAATAATTGTTTTCCTGGCACTTACGAGTGCCACTAAAAATAATAGAGGCTGGCGGTTTGGAGTGCCGATACAGATTATTTTCCTGGCACTTATGAGTGCCACTAAAAAGGGATATGCTGGCGGTTTGGAGTGCCGATACAGATCGTTTTTCTGTCACTGATGAGTGCCACTAAAAAGGAATATGCTGGCGGTTTGGAGTGCCGATACAGATCGTTTTTCTGGCACTTATGAGTGCCACTAAAAAGGGATATGCTTGCGGTTGAAAGCGCCGGCTTTTCATTCTATGCTGGCGGTTTGATATAAGTGCCAGTAAAAGAAATGCCGACGGAGTTTTAGCCGGCACTTTTGACTGCCACAAAAAAAGCCGGGAAAAATAATTACCGGCACTTTTTTGATGTTTTCTGGCAGTTTAAAGTGCAGCTAAAAGCCAGTATTGGTGTAGTGCTTCTACAAGCCAGCCGAATCGTCCACGCATCAGACTGCCCCCTGCAGCCACCCACTCTGCGCGCGATACAAATGCATCAAAGGCAAATGGATTTAAAATTTGATTTCTAAATTATTCTAGTGGTTTAGTTCATGTTCAACGATACCGATCATCGATTCGAAAACTTCATTATCGAAAAAAAAATAATAGTAACAATAAAATTTTACTACTGAAGCACGTACCACACACACACTCACACACACACACTCTCTCTCTCTCTCTTTATATATATATATATATATATATATATATATATATATATATATATATATATATATATATATATATATATATATATATATATATATATATATATATAGAGTCCGGCTAGAATACTATCGATAGCACCAAGCAATTGGTGCTATCAAGTTTTCTGTCGTTGGATGAAAAGATATGCGATTGGAATTATAGTAGTTCCCTAAGATTTTTACTATTCAACCAACCACCTAGTAAACTCTAGGGGACCACTATCATCTTAACCATATATTTTTTAATCCAATGGCTAAAAACTTGATAGCACCAATGACTTGGTGCTATCGATAGTATTCTAGCCTAATTATATATATATATATATATATATTGGATCTACAGCCCATATTAGAATATCAAAAAATATATGCATATAAAAAAGCACTTGTCTTTTTGGCAAAGCTAGATCTGCAACCCATATTAAATTATAATTTTATATTCTAGGCCATCAAAAGGTCTAAGCCGGCTACACTAGTTTTATACATTTTTTTTTCTTAATTAAAACTTCGAAAACATGATTTGAATTAAGAATTATAAAAAATACAAATCTTGGATTGATGCATTTCTCTTCTTTTGATTGGTCAGTTATCCAAAACATAATGAAGTAAATATTTTTTTTTATATAATAGTTAATAAATATCTCAACTATTTAACTCAAAGCCGTATCCAAACCGCAAGCATATCCTGCAATGGCTTTTTTCCTTTTAGCTATTATCGCTCTCCTACATAGCACTGCCGCTTTTGCAAACCCTTCTACAAAAAGGGGCTTCACTTTAGAACTCATCCACAGAGACTCCATTCACTCTCCCCTCTACCCCGGAAACCTCACCGCCGCCGAGAGAATCCGGCGGTTTGTGGATCTTTCCGAGTCCCGCCTCCGCCAGCTCAAATTATCGGTCGCCGCTGGCATATACAACTACACAGTCTTACGACCAGAGATTGATCAAGACAATGGCATGTACTTCGTCAAGATCGGCATCGGCATCCCCCCAACAACGCAGCATTTGGCACTCAACACAGCGGCCGATCTCACGTGGGTGCAATGCTATCCGTGCAAAATTTGCTTCACACAAAGCCCACCCCACTACGAGCCGGACAAATCGGCGTCGCATGAAATTACGCCCTGCGAACAAGAACCGGATTGCGAGGGATACAAATGCATAAAAAAAACATGTCATTACGTAATCAGGTTAGCAATCCCTTTTAGTTATAGACTTGGCATTTCTCGTTTAATACATATAACTTAATTAGTTTATCTATGTGAATAACAGTATGTTGTTCTTTGGTTTTGATGGTTATATGTGGAGAAATTATTGTCTCTTTCATAAAATGATACTTAGAGAGTATTTTCATCTCAATATTATTTATGAAATAAAAAATACCAAGTTTTAGGTTTCTTCTTATTATTATTTTTTTATCTTATAGTGATTATAAATTTTAATGCTTTTGTTCGATTTTGATTCGCACTAGGTACCTTGATGATAGCTTTACGATAGGCACCTTATCAACGGAGGCATTCACCTTCGCCTCATCTACCGGTAACGGCACGGTAATGCCGCTCGCGGGTTTAGTTTTCGGGTGCTCGACGAGGTCAAGCAAGCGTATGTTTAAAGCAGGATTAATCAACGTGATCGGCGGTATGCTGGGCATGAACATGGAAAGAATATCCTTCGCTTCGCAAATTGGGAGAAAAATCATGGACAACCGCTTCTCATACTGCCTTTCTCGGGTTAATCAACCCGATCACAGGAAAACCTTCCTGCAGATCGGGGGCGATATTCAGGAAGGCCCGCATTTCGCCGCGACACCGATTGTAAGAAGCTCAATTGGAAAACAAAACTACTACTTGAAGCTGCACGATATAAGCGTCGACCACAAAAGGTTGAACATTCCGCCAAACATCTTCGGGCGGAAAGCTGACGGGAGTGGTGGTTGCATCATAGACTCCAACACGGGGATAACTTACCTGCAAGAAAACGCGTTCGGGCGGGTGGAGGCGGCACTAGTAACATATTTTGAGAGAATTGCTACCGTAAAACGTTTTTCTGGAAGAAAGTATAAGCTGAAGTTGTGCTACCGCGTGCCGGAAAACTTCAGCGAATGGCCTTCTATGACTCTTCACTTCGAAGGGGCTGATCTTCTTCTAAATTTCGTGAATATGTTCATGATAAAAGAAGCACGGAGGAACATCTTTTGCTTTACTATGCTGCCAGATAGTAGCAACACAATTCTTGGAGCCGCATTACAAGAGAAATTTAGATTCGTGTTTGATATTGCGAAGCAGCAACTAAGATTTGCTCCGGAGAATTGTGGTGGAGATTAGTAAATGATGGTACTAAAATTCATATCTTTGTTCGATTTGAAAGCCAAAATAATATAAGCTCATTTTGGAAGCAAGTGTTTCTTGTACTTTCTCTCTCTCTCTCTTGTGAAAAAGATGGAGATATCAGAATATCAAATATGAGTTTGTACTAGGCGGACATCGATAAGTCTGGTTGCGTGTCTAACACTGACATTGTATACGTGCGTTCGACACGGATGTACAGCGCAAACCTTACAAAAAATAGAGGAATGCTCCAATACGTCAAAAATATTGAAATATAGCTGGTTAATTAGCAAATGATTAAGTTTCACATAAAAACATTGACTATTTATTTATGAATTAAAAATAGATTTAATATTTTATTTTTTGACAATAAGCTTAAGAGATTAATAAGTTGAGTTGGATGAGTACAGTAAGTTGAGTGAAACTACGGTCCACAACAAATCTAACGACAATATGCTCAACAATAAACTCAATGTCTAGATACGTTGAGTTCGATCAATATTCGTAAGTGTTGTTTCTATATGTTTTAAGTAAATTGATTACGTATTTATAACATTTTGAGTATGTGAAATTAATGATTAGCACTAACGATCAAATTGTATTAGAGGGGGTGTTCTTAGTTATTTATTTATTGGTTAAAAATAAATCCAACTTTCTATTCCGTGACAATAGGTCCAAAAAACTAATAAGTTGAGTTGGGTTAGCCTAATAAATTAAGTATCACTAGAGTTGACAATAAATCTAGGGGCAATTTCCTACGTACCCCTAAAAATTTTTCTGTTTTCAGATTTACCCTTCTTAGAAAGCTAATATTAAAACTACCCTTCTTACGTTCCAACTTCTTTCCAAAATACCCCTGAAGTTAAACTCTATTAGTGTACCATTTGGAACTGCCGTTATCTGTGTGTAATTACTATTTTGCCTTTTCAAATATACCCTAAACCCTAAAACCCTAAACCCCTAAACCCTAAACCCTAAACCCTAAACCCTAAAACCCTAAAAAATCCTAAACCCTAAACCCTAAACCCTAGAACCCTAAAAAACCCTAAACCCTAAACCCTAAAACCTTAACCCCTAAACCTAAAACCCTAAGGCACTGTTTGGTTCGGGTACAAAGGGGGTTATCCCCCCCTTTGTACCCAAACGCTTTGGAACAGGGGGGATTCGAATCCCCCCTTTTCCCTTTTGTCCCGGTATAAACACGATCGGTGATTCCACCCCCCAGGAATTACTCCAACTTTCTCTCTCCTCTATTATTACCCTTCTCTCCTTCTCCCCTCTCATCTCTCCTCTTCTCCCATCTCCTCCCCGTCGAGCTCTTCGGTGCCGCCCCCGCCTCCGCCCCCGCCCCGGGCCCCGCCGCCGCCGCCTCCCCAGCCCCGGCGCACGCCCCGGCTCCCAAGGCGAAGGCCCCCTCGCCCGCCCACGCTCGGCACCGCGCCCACCACGCCTCTCCGCCGGCGCCGCCCGCGGCCACCCCGGCGGAGTCCCCGGCGGACGGGCCCGCGGCCGAGTCGGACAAGGCCGACGTGAAGAATGCTGCGGCGACGCCCGCGAGGGCCGCCGGGACCCTAGCGACGGCGGCGCTTGCCTTGGCGGTGCACGCCTTCGCCATGTTCTTGTAAACGAGTTAGATGATCTACGCGGATCCGATGATGAGACCATTTACCATATCGTTATCTCTCTCTATTGCTTTACCTCTCATCTATTTTTTCTTACTTTTTTTTTTTATTATTATTTTTGGTTTGTTGGGCTCTCATGGCACTTTTGTTGATTGGATGGATGGTGATGATGCTCTCTCTTTTTTTTTTTTTTTTTTTTTTTTTTGTCGCTCTCATTTGGACGTTGTTGTGGGGAGCGTCGATTTGTTGATTGCTGTTTTGTTTTTTAGAGCTACTATTTTCCTGCTGTAGTTAAAAAAAAGAAAATAAAGATGATTTCTACTCATCTCTTTGCATAGTTATTTCTTCTTCCCTCTCTCTTGTTGGATGGAAAGTGAAATTCAAAGTGCAGATTGAAGTAGAATTTCGGATGACTTTAATTTTAACACTAATTAACACTAATTATTAATTTTTTAAAATTTTATATATTATCAGAAAAAATTATTTTAATGTTAAGATAATATTAATCTATTTTTAAATATAAATAATTAACAATAATTTTATATACTATTTAATTTATTAATTAATAGATAAGTACAATAATTATTAAAAAATACAAAATTAATATTAAATATAAACAATTAACACTATTTTTATTTAACACTAATTAACACTAATTATTGATTTTTTAAAATTATATATCTTACCAGAAATATTTATTATAATTTTTATATAAAATTAATCATTTTTTACCTATAAATAATTAACACTAATTTTAAAAAGTTATAATACAATATATAATTACCAATTTTTACCCACACATAAAAAGGTAAAAGGGCATTTTGGTCTTTTTACTCAAAAGTCAACTATTTATACCCTCTTATTCTTCAATCCCAACCAAACACTATTTTTCTTATACCTGAATTATCTTATATCCCAACCAAACACTTTTTTTATTTATCCTACCTTATACTCAACTTTATACTTATACCTGGTACTACTAATTCTCACTAATTCCCGAACCAAACGATACCTAAAAAATCCAAAACCCTAAACCCTAAACCCTAAGCAAAATAGGTATATCTGATAGTTTTCAACTCCGATTATTATTTAACTCTAGTTTAACCCTAGTTAACTTAACAAAGGAAAACGGTAGGGATATTTTTAATAACGGTGGAACGTATGAAGGGTATATTGGAAAGAAAAAAATAAGAGGGGTAAATCAGATATTTCTTCATATTTCAGGGGTACACAGGCAATTATCCCATAAATCTAATGGTAAGAGGCCCAACAATAAATCCAACGTTCAGATGGGTTAAGTCCGATCGAGATCCGTGGATACTGTGTCTGTACATTTTAAATTAATTAATTGCTTATTTCTATAATTGGTTATCGATTTAGATTAGTTCATATGACAGTATTGAAAAAAAATTAATAATGTATATCTTATAAATTTTAAATTTTTTATTTAATTTGTTACTTGTCAAATTAGATAATATCCAATATGTTAAGTATTCAATTCAAAATTTATTAATTTTAAATTTATTTTTTGAATTTGGTATTATAGTTTAAAATTTAAATTCAACTTTTAAATTCTGAATCTAAATTTTACTTTTAATCTTAAAGCCAAATTTAAAATTTTGATTTAAATTGAAAGCATGAATTTAAACTGCAAGTTTTATTTTAAATTTGTGTTTATATTTTTTTAAAAAATAATTTGATTCATAACTAAGTTTCATGTTCTTTCCAAATTAAATTTATAGTATAGATATAATTCAAATTCCAATTATTGTTATAGGTATTTGAAAAGTTCATAGTATCTTTAGTTGGATAAAATCAGTCTTATATGGACCAAAATAACCTGCAAAAACCAAAATACCCTCTAAATAAGTATTTAGTAAATAATACCTATGCCTCGACAGTCAGTGCTAAAGTCATATTACGTCTCAAACACTTAATTATTTAGAAAAATAAATTGTCAAAATTTATATGGTGTATTGAAGTATGACTCAAAAAATTAAAAATATTTTTAATATTTATTTTTTTATACATATATAATATTAGATAATAAATATTTTGTCTTTTTAATTAATATATAAATTTTATTTTTTAGATAATATAAATAAATTATGTATGATGAAATTTTTTTTTCTTAAAATATAAAAACTACCAATGAAAATTTTATTAACTTTCATTTATATAAAAAATATAATAATATTTTAATAAAATTAATATTTTATATATACTAAATAAATATTTTTATATTAATGATATTATATATATCTTATTAATAGTATTAATGTGGTATTTGGGTCCTAAGTATTTGGGAGAGGCTAAATTGCTATGCTGGAATCATATATTATTGGTGTCACGTGTTTGTGTCTTGATAATTATATTTTGTTTGGTTGTGGAATAAAAAAAAATTAATTATTTCAGAAATAAATATAAATTGGAAACTAGTTGGAACTATTATAAAAATGTATTTGGTTGAATATTAGATTAGTACCAGGTATAAGAGAATTTATATTTGGTGTGATAATAAGGAATAAGAGGAATAGAGAATAGTAGTTGTATAATTTTTTAAAACAAATAAAAAATTTTATTGGTATGATTTTAAATATTTAATTTAAAATATTTATTAAAAAAATTTATTAAAATTTATATTATACTTGTATATAAAAAGAAATTATTACAAAATTTTAAAATTTTAAAATTTTATAAATTTTTAAAAATTCAAAATTTTGTATATAAAAAATGGTATAAATTTTAAAATTTTAAAAATTTGGTATAAATTTATTAAAATTCACTACAACAAAATTAGGTTATAGGGACACATGTTTGTGACACTTTTGTATAAGTGTCCTATCTATATTCCATCTATATCCAAAATTAGGTTATAGGGACATATTTTTGGGACACATTACAAAAATGTGTCGCTATACACCCTAGCGACGGCACATATAGCAACACTTATAATAAGTGTCTGTATTTTTGTCAGCGATACTTTTTTTAGATTTTAGAAACACTTAAAAGTGTCGCTATAGCCTAATTTTGTTATAGTGATTAAAATTAAAAATTTTAAAATTTATATAAATTTTTAAATTTTAAAATTAATAAATTTTAAATTTGTATAAATTTTTAATTTTAATTTTTAATAAATTTAAAAATTTATAAAATTTTAAAGGGAACATGCTTTTCCATAATTAATGCATATTAAAAAAAAAATTAATTATTCCTAATGCAAGTGGCAAAAGATTTAGTGGTTGATATTTGAAATTTCTGAATTAAAAATCTTGTTGCTTCACATTTCCAATTTCAAATCTATTTTTCTTTTATTATTATTATTATTATTATTATTATGAGAATAATACTAGATCTACAACCCATATGAGGATTAGCGGTATGCTGGGCATGAACATGGAAAGCATATCACTACAACAAAATTAGGCTATAGCGACACTTTTAAGTGTTTCTAAAATCTAAAAAAAGTGTCGCTGACACTTATTGTAAATGTTGCTATATGTGCCGTCGCTAGGGTGTATAGCGGCACACTTTTGTAATGTGTCCCAAAAATGTGTCCCTATAATCTAATTTTGGATATAGATGAAATATAGATAGGACACTTATACAAAAGTATCACAAACATGTGTCCGTATAACCTAATTTTGTTGTAGTGTATCCTTCGCTTCGCAAATCACAAGCCAAATTGGGGACGCCCGTTTGTCGTATTGCCTCCCCTAGTTTAACCTAGCTCCCTGATCACCGGAACACCTTCCTGCAGTTCGGGGGCGACATACGAGAGGGCCCGCATTTTGCCGCTACACCGATTGTAAGAAGCCGGGTGGGAACAAAAGACTACAACTTGAAGCTGCACGACATAAGCGTCGACCACAAAAGGTTGAACCTTCCGCCAAGCATCTTTAAGCGAAAACCCGACGGGAGCGGCGACTGCATCATAGACTCTGGCGCGGTGATAACTTATTTGCAGGAAAACGCGTTTGGGCCGGTGTAGGCGGCAATAGTATCATTTTTTGAGAGATTTAAGAATGTAAAGCGTGTTTCTGCGAAGAAGTATAAGCTGGAGCTCTGCTACCGCACGCTGGAGAACTTCAGCGAATGGCCTTCGATGACTCTTCATTTCGAAAGGGCTGATCTTCTTCTAAGACCCGTGAATATATTTATGACAGATGAAAAATGGAAGCACGTCTTTTGCTTTAGTATGCGGCCAGAGAATAGCATGACAATTCTTGAAGCCACATTACAGCAGAAATTTAGATTCGTGTTTGATATTGCGAAGCAACAATTAAGATTTGCTCCGGAGGCTAGGATTGTGATTGAGCTTAGTATATTTTCTCTAATTTTAAAGTCAAATAATATATGCCCATTTTTAAAGGAACTGGCTCTCGTTCTTTCACTAAATAAACATATAAATATATATATATATATATATATATATATATATATATATATATATATATATATATATATATATATATATATATATATAAAGTTCGGCTATTATGTTATCGATAGCACAAAGTATTTGGTGTTATCAAATTTTTTACTCTTAGATCAATCTCTTTGATTATTTTTACTAGTTAAATTTTACTATTTTTCTAACCACCCATTAAACCTAAGAGGCCCACCATCATTTCAACCACACATCTTCTAATCAAAGGGTTAAAAACTTAATAGCACTAATGACTTGGTGCTACTAATAGCATTCGATCCTAGCTCTCAACCACACATCTTTTAATCAAAGGGTTAAAAACTTAACAGCACTAATGATTTGGTGCTACTAATAGCATTCGAGCCTAGCTCTCTCTCTCTATAAATAAATAAATAAATAAATAAATAAATAAATATATATATATATATATATATATATAAGATAATAAATAGTTTGATTTTATATATACATATAGTTTGGCTACTATGTTATCGATAGCACCAATCAATTGGTACTACCAAATTTTCTTCCGTTATTTATTTTTTTGTTCATTTTTATATTTTTAATTATATTATTTTTCTAACTACCCACTTAATTCTAGGGACCAACTATCATAACAGCTAGACTTGACAATTTCTACCCATACACGCGGGTATCCACGTGTTACTCGCAAATTTATGAATATGGATATTAGTTTTTCTTATCTAAAAAATTATAGGTAAAACGAGTAGACACTCATTTAATCGTGGATATTTTGGACAATCTGCAGGTGGTCGATCACGAGCACCCGCATAATTTTTTTTAACTAAAATTACATATTATTTTTATTTATATATTCTTAAAAATTTTAACCATAACTCTCCCCGCATTATTTTTATCTTTGTGGATTGAGTTTTTATAGTTTATTTTTATGGTATTTGACTCTAAAATTATGAAAACTTTATTAATTTTGTATCATATAATTTTGGGATGATAAAATATTTTTACATTATATAATTTATGTACTTAAAAAGTTTATATTATTTATTATTGGCTGTGATATTTTCAATAAATTATATTATACTTTTAAAATTATATATTTTATATTTTACATTGGAAAAGTATAAAAGGAAAAAAAAATCTTTAAATTAATATCTAAATTATAATTCGAAAAAATTTTAAATAAATTATATTATACATTTTAAATGAATGACTAAATTGTAATCTTAAATTTTTAAAAATTAAACTTTTTAAATTAATATGTAAATTATAATTCTAAAACTCTTTAAATTAATATCTAAATTGTAATTCCAAAATTTTTTAAATTAATACCTAAACTGTAATTCATTTTTTTTAAAAAAATAATAATATCTAAATTAGTGCAAAATTAATGTGTCTAAATTTGTAAAAAGTATATGAATCAAAACTTTCATCATATGTTGAATTTAAAAGTTTACCCATTTTCAAATTTTTTACAATAGTGATACAAAATTAATTTCTAAATTAGAAAAAATTTTAAAATTCTTTATACATATTAAATATATTGAATTTGATTATTAATGGACGTTCAAATTTTTTTAAAAAATATTAATATAAATTAATGACTAAATTGTAATTCTAATACTCCTTAAATTAATATTTAAATTGTAATTCTAAATTTTTTTAAATTAATGATTAAATTGTAATTTTAAAATATTTTAAATTAAATTCTTTAAATTAATGTCTAAATTGTAATTGTAAAACTCTTTAAATTAATGCATAAATTTTAATTCTAAATTTTTTTAAATTAATACGTAAATTGTAATTCAAAATTTTTTAAATTAAAGTCCTTAAATTTTTATTACAAAATTAATGGTTAAATTTATAAAAGGTATTTTCATTGATTTTTTTTAAAAAAAATTTTGATGTTTAATTATAAAAATACCCTTTTATAAAATTATCTCTTAATAAGAAAAATTATTTTTTTATTTTTTCTCAATCAATAATTATTATTATTTTTATTTATAAAAATAAGTTCGGGGTAATTATTCTATTAGATTACGATTCAATAATCTAGGCCCGCTAAAGGCTAAGTAGACTACGTGCACTAATCTTATCACTCTATTTTTGAATAAAAGCTAATAAAAAGTTTATTTGAATTAAGGATTATAAAGATTACAAATCTTGGGTTGATGCATTTCTCTTCGTCTTATTGGCCAGTTATCCAAAGCATAAAGTAAATACTCTTTCTTCCTATAATAATAAATATCTCGAAGATTTAACTCGAAGGCACACTCAAACCACATTCATATCCTCCCATGGCTCATTTCCTTTTAGCTATTATAGCTATCCTACATAACATTGCCGCTCTTGCAAACCCTTCTACAATGAAGGGCTTCACCTTAGAACTCATCCACAGAGACTCCGTCCACTCTCCACTCTATTCCGGAAACCTCACCGCCGTCGAGAGAATCCGGCGGTTTGTGGATCTTTCTGAGTCCCGCCTCCGCCGGCTCAAATTATCGGTTGCCGCTAGCGAATACAACGACACTACCTTACAATCGGAGCTTGATGAAGACAATGGCATGTACTTCGTCAAGATCGGCATTGGCACGCCCCCGACGATGCAGCATTTGGTAGTCGACACCGCCACCGATATCACGTGGGTACAATGCCATCCGTGCCATCCTTGCTTCAAACAAAATCCGCCCTTCTACAAGCCAGCCGAATCCACCACACATCAGACTGCGCCCTGCAGCCACCCACTTTGTGCACGATACAAATGCATCAGAGGCAATTGTCGTTACAAAGAAAGGTTATTTCGATGATTGTATGTTGAGAAATTATTTGCTCTTTCATAAAATGATACTTAGAGAGTATTTTCATCTAGATATTATTTATGAAATAGATAATACCAAGTTTTAGGTTTCTTAATAATTTTATATATATATATATATATATATATATATATATATATATAGTGATTATAAATTTTAGTGCTTTTGTTCGATTTTGGTTCGCACTAGGTACCTTGATAATAGCTTTACGAGAGGCACCTTATCAATGGAGGTATTCACCTTCGCCTCATCTAACGGTGGTGGCACGACAGAGTCGGTCCGGGGTTTAGTTTTCGGGTGCTCGACGGTGTCGAGCAAGCGTATTTTCAAAGGAGGAATTAGCAACATGCTCGGCGGTATGCTGGGCATGAACATGGAAAGCATATCCTTCGCTTCGCAAATCGCAGGCCAAATTGGGGACGCCCGCTTCTCGTACTGTCTTCCCCAGGATAAGCTCCCTGATCACCGGAACACCTTCCTGCAGTTCGGGGGCGACATACAAGAGGGCCCGCATTTCGCCGTGACTCCGATTGTAAGAAGTCGGGTGGGAACGAAAGTCTACCACTTGAAGCTGCACGATGTAAGCGTCGACCACAAAAGGTTGAACCTTCCGCCAAGCATCTTCGAGCGGAAACCCGAAGGGAGGAGCGGCTGCATCATAGACTCCGGCACGGCGTTAACTTATCTGCAAGAGAATGCGTTCGGGCGGGTGGAGGCAGCACTAGTAACATATTTTGAGAGATTTAAGAATGTAAAGCGTGTTTCTGCGAAGAAGTATAAGCTGGAGCTCTGCTACCGCACGCTGGAGAACTTTAGCGAATGGCCTTCGATGACTCTTCATTTCGAAGGGGCTGATCTTCTTCTAAGACCCGTGAATATGTTCATGACAGATGAAAAATGGAAGCACGTCTTTTGCTTTAGTATGCTGCCAGAGAATAACATAACAATTCTTGGAGCCACATTGCAGCAGAAATTTAGATTCGTGTTTGATATTGCGAAGCAACAATTAAGATTTGCTCCGGAGGATTGTGGTTAAGTTTAGTATACTTTTAACTCATATTTTTCTCTAATTTTATAATTAAATAATATAAGTCCAATGAAACGGCAACATACTGTTTTTTTCTCAAAAAAAAAAAAATATAAACCCATTTTCGAAGGAAGTTTCTCTCGTTCTTTTACTAAATATATACATAAGTATTTATTTTATTTTATTATATATATATATATATATATATATATATATATATATATATATATATATATATATATATATATATATATATATATATATATAATGAAACTACAATAAAATTATACTATAACTCATATTTTTCTCTAATAAATAAAATTATACTATGGTTAAGTTTAGTATACTTTTAACTCATATTTTTCTCTAATTTTATAATTAAATAATATAAGTCCAATGAAACGGTAACATACTGTTTTTTTCTCAAAAAAAAAAAAATATAAACCCATTTTCGAAGGAAGTTTCTCTCGTTCTTTTACTAAATATATACATAAGTATTTATTTTATTTTATTATATATATATATATATATATATATATATATATATATATATATATATATATATATATATATATATATATATATATATATATATAATGAAACTACAATAAAATTATACTATAGCGACGCTTTTAAGTATTTCTAAAATATAAAAAAAAGTGCCGCTAGCAAAAATACCGACACTTATAAATAGTGTCGCTATATGTGCAGTCGCTAGAGTGTATAGCGACACATTTACTACAACAAAATTAGGCTATAGCGATACTTTTAAGTATTTCTAAAATCTAAAAAAAATGTCGCTGATAAAAATACCGACACTTATTGTAAGTGTTGCTATATGTGTCGTCGCAAGGGTGCATAGTGACACATTTTTGTAATGTGTCCCTATAACCTAATTTTGAATATAGGTGGAATATAGATATGACACTTATACAAAAGTGTCACAAACATGTGTCCCTATAACTTAATTTTGTTGTAGTGATTATTGTAATGTGTCAAAAAAATGTGTCGCTATAACCTAATTTTGGAAATATAAGAAATATAGATATGATACTTGTATAAAAGTGTCACAAAAATGTGTCCCTATTGTCACGCCCCGGGGTTGAAACTGCGACCCGGGCTCACCAACAGATCCGCCACCTATGCAAAATCCCGCATAGGCGAAGCGTCTAACCTGCAAAAGATAGTACTATAGCTACGCAAATATCAGAGCGGAAAATAAAATGCTGTAATATGAAATCCAATCACTGTACAACATGAAATAGAGTACAATATCCATTTCCCACGAATACAGATAATCATCATACAATGTCCTCAGTACAGCATCTCTCAACTATAAAAGGAGATAACTAAAACTATAGTACATCAGTCCCAACATCAGTCTCTCTAAATACAAAAGATCTCTCTCCAAAGTAAACAGTAAAAACCAGCTGACAGCTACAAGAAAACTCCAACCAGGGGATACAGCTACACTCCTCGGGCGGTAAGGATCTAGCTCGTGACTCCCTCGCCTCGGACAACGACCGAAGATCAGCAACTCCCGCAGAGGACTCTGCAAAACAGGGGAAAGAAAAAGGGGAAACAACAATGGGGGTGAGAACCACTAGTAAACCAGTAGCCTCCCCATGTGGGTAAAGCCTCAAACTCCGATGTACCCACTAAGTCTACCAGAGGTAAGAAAAGGGGTGAGTGGTAAAGCTATGAACAGAACTGCTGAATAAAGGAAAACCACAACAAGTATGCCTCTAAATGCAATACCGAAAGAAATGACGGTAGGAATGCATCAGAAAACAGTATCTGACCAAATAGACCCAATCTAGTGCCACCAGTAAAAACTGGTACTGCCTGCTCTGTCATCAATCTCATGAACCCAGTATCTCCACTGTCCAAATGACCGGAACCCAACACGGTCTGACCGGCACCCAACACGGTCTAAAGCCTACTCCGGAGTGGCACTCGAGGGGAGCGACCCACACGAGTAAAGTATCTCTGTAACCAATGTCTCACAATAGCAGGACTGGATCATGACTATGATCAAAGTGGGAAAACTCCGCCCACTAATGAAACCCCGATCTGATGCAATAGTACTCAAAAAGTGGGAAACACCATCCACTAGAGAAATCTGATACCCAATCTGATGCAATAGTAAACATCCGGTCGACCGCCCAAAGTCCGCGGTCACCGCAACACCCCACAAGACCCAAAATCTGACAAAGTAATCAACATATGGCTAACCGCCTAATATCCGCGGTCGCCACGATAACCCACAATCCCCAGTCGGGTAAAATAACCAATATCCGATCAACCGCCTACTGTCCGCGGTTGCCGCAATAATCCACAACCCAACATCAAGTACACCCTATCTCTGACCCTAAGGTCCCGGCTACACTATTCCAAACCTCTGCTCGAACCCGAGCAACATGACTCAAAAAGTCTAAATAAGAAGGAGAAAGAAAGCAATCATGGTTTCTCCTAAGTCAAATCCCCAATATGATAGTGTAGCAATAAAATAGTGGCCTATCTAGATGTCCAAACAAGCATGCAAAAGTCCTCATGCAATGTGAAAGAGGGAATATCAAATAACCGTTCTACAGGTGTAACAAATAATAAATCCACATAATTATAACAATCATGCTAAAATCATCAGTCAACTGCACATGTATATTGTCACGCCCCGGAACCCGGGCTCGCCAACAGATCCGCCGTGCACACGGGATTTCCCGAGTACACGAAGCGCTGGTAACCTACTCCGATATAATATGAACAATAAAAGAGCATAATACAGAGCTGAAGTAGAATAACCACATAGTATTTCAGACTGGAACTACAAATAAAGCAGTAATAAGTACAATAATCTCTCAGCTCACCAAATAGTACACCCTGCTGGCAGAAGCCAGACCAAAATAAAAGGAGAATACCACAGTCTGAGTGAAGGGTACAACGTCTATTTACAGCTCTCAATCTCACAGGAGATCTATCTATTCGGCGATCCCCTTACCTCGATCCGCTGCCGAAGGCCTAGCAGCTCCTGCAGATGACTCTGCAAAATAAAGGAGAAGAAAGAAACAGAAAATAACAATGGGGGGTGAGAACTACCAGATAAACCAGCAGCCTCCCCTAGTGGGTAAAACCTCAACTCTGACGCACCCACTAGGACTACTAGAGGCAAAAGGGAGAAGTGGTAAAATATATAAGATGCTGAAACAGGAAAACTACCACTACTATGCTGTCAAAACTGTATGCATGCATCAGAAATGGTATCTATCCAAATAAATCCAATCTAGACACCAGTAACAACTGGTACTGCCTGCTCAGCGGAATCTGCACACACGGCTCGAAACCGCGGGATCGGCTCGCACGGCTCGCATCCCAACATAAGTATCAGACCGGCACACACGGCTGGGTCTGAAAAAGCCCACCTCCGGAGTGGCACTCGAGGGGTGCGACCCACACGAGTAAAGCATCTCTGTCATCAGTATCTCAAGTATCTCTGTAGCACATATCTCAATATAGCAGGACTGGATCATAACTATGATCAAAGTGGGAAACTCCATCCACTACAGAAACCCAATCCCCAGCTGATGCAATAAACCAGACTCAACCCCAATCTGATGCAAGGGTAAACATCTGGTCGACCGCCTACTGTCCGCGGTTACCGCAATACCCCACAAATCCACAATCTAATGCAATCTCGACTACACTATCCCAAACCCCTGCTCACACTTGAGCAACAAACCTCTGGATGCACAGGACAACAATGAAACATGTACAAATCCCAAGATGATAGTGTAGCAATAAATAGTGGCTAACTAGATGAGCAAGAGAGCATGCCATTATTTAAAAGCTGTAGAAAAGTGTCAAATATTTCTTTTAAAAAGATTGATTGTTATAAAAGTTATTGCATGCGAGATTATAGCCTTTGTCCCAATCACAGTGTCCCAATATAAGTCATCATATAATTTGTGGGGTTATATTAAATTTTAGGAGAGTTCGTCCCAGCGGTTCTCATCAATTGTCCTGTTAGTTGTCCTGTTAGTAGTCCTGTTAGTTGTCCTGTTAGTTGTCCCAATAGTTCTTATCAATTATCATATTAGTTTGTCTCAGTGGTTCTCATCAATTGTCATATTAAATTTTAGGGGAGTTCCAGTAATCCCAGTGAGCTTGTCAAAAATGAGGTAAGCAACAACCGCCCACCTCGAACAGCTCAAATCACACCCAGATAGTCTCCTGGCTGTCCACAGTCCCCTAGAACTGCTGTCTGCCGAAAACGGTACCCTACAGCAACACACATTGCACAGGGTGTAACTATATTATTCATAAAAATACAGCTTTTGCTGTTTTTCAAATAGCACGAAAAGAGAGGAGTTTTTCACCTCTGTATAGTGCTCAGAAAAATCCAGAAAAATTACGGTTGCGTTCCTTGCGAAGAGTAGATCAAAATCGACTCTTTAAACGTCTCGATCTGATGCTCCTACACCAAGATAAAAATCGGAGAAGTCGATGCTGTCCAGAAATTTCCACAGCAAAAAGGGGGGTCAAAGAGACCTCGGGAATCATGCCAAAAGTACGAAATGGAGCAAAGTGATCAACACAAAAATCAAAGCCTTACCTCTTAGGAACGCGCTGCCGTGAAAATCGTCCAAAAATTCCTCCTGGTTAGCACACAGGGAATTTTCGACGGAACTGCGACGGGAAATAGGCCGAAAAAGAAAACCGTCGCAGTGCGCCGCGTCGCAGATAACTCACTAACTGTAACTCCAAAAATTCTAAAATCTTGAGGAGAGAGAGAGGAATATTTTTCCTAAAGGGCCCAACCTCAGATTCTCTCTCTACGGCACGCAAACTGAGGTGGGAATGAGGAGGGGTGGGGGGCCCTATTTATAATGGGCTGGGGCTCCACACAGGATCGGATCCGAACAGGAAACACCGAAACGGGCCAACCAAAACACGCCACGTGTCCACATAACAGGAAACAGCCTGTGCAAGGGCCCCTCAGAAGCTGCCACGTGTCCACGTGGTGCACGGGCCCGGTCCCCGCGCCGGGTCTTCCGGAAGATGTCAGCCAATAGGAGAGCGCCACGTGTCACCTTCCCACGTGCTTCTAGAAGCCGGCCGGCCAATGGGGAAGCGCCACGTGGCAAGGGGAGACTTCGGTGCACCCGGTGCACGCCATGCCGTGGACCGCGCACCAGCGCCCCCTGCCCGCGCCTGCCCGGGCCGCGCGCCTCCGCACTCCGCCGCTGTGCCGCCGCTGCGCCGCTGCCCGCCGCCGTGCGCCGCCGCCCGCCGCCGCTCGCCGGTCGCCGGAACAGTAATTCCGGCGGCCGGAGTTACTGTTCCGGCGTGAACAGTAATTTTGCGCCGAAAAATTAAAGTAAATATACCGTTTCGATCGTTTTCGTGCGCTGAGTCCAAATACGACGTCCATTTCGCCAAATTCTCATCCGAAATTTTGCCGAAAGCCCCCGGAAAATCCCATTTGCTCCGATTTTTGCGCAGAGTCTATTTTAAATGTCTAATTTCGATTCTACAAGCTCTGTTTCACCGAATAAGCTCCATACAGTCACTGTTTAATGTTGCACGGTTCCTGCGGGAGTCCGGATCATCACATATATGATCCCTGATCCATAATAAATCCCAAGGTGGAACCCGCACATAGATAAGTCATCATGTCCCGATAATTAGTCCATTTAACCAATTTCCATAAGATTTATGTGCTAATACGGCATGTTAACTATCACTATTAAATTATTCCAATGATCATGTTCCAACAGCAATATTATCCCAATAGTATCTCCAACATGCTATATCCACAAAATTAATCTCAGATGATAGGCTCACATTTATATCAGTCAATCATGCATGATACTCAATCAATATGTTCAATAGTGGGGTTCTCTAATAAACTTAGTGAGTAAATCAGATGTTGAGGCATGCAACAACCACCCACCTCGAAAAGCGCGCACAGCACCAAAAGAAACCTCCTTGCTGCCCGCAGCCCTCTAACACAGCAATCCACCAAAAACTGTGTCCCACTGCACAGAACAATGCGCACAATTAATCCCAAAACTGCACAAATACCTACTGTCCAAAATCAGCCCCAAAAATGGCTAAATATCACCTCTGTCCAGTCCTCAAAAAAATCCAGAAAATTCACGGTCGCGTTCCTCGCGAAGAGTAGCCCCAAAACGACTGTTTATACGCCCAGATCCGATACCTGTAGGCCAAGATAAAAATAAAACACCGCTGCATACTCAAAACCTTCCAATCAAAATTCCTGTAGCAACCTGTCCAAGAAAAGCTTAATTATCACCTTTGAAACAATTTCCAAAAATCCCAGAAAAATCAGCCCTGTGTTCCTCGCGACGAGTAGATCAAAATCGAGTCCTTAAACGCCTTGATCCGATGCTCCTAGGCTGAGATATAAAATCGACAAGCCGGTGCTGTCCAGAATCCAACATAGAAAAATGGGGGTCAAAGATGCCTCGGGAAACGTGCCAAAAGTGCGAAACAGAGTGAAGCGATCAACATGAAAATCGAAGCCTTACCTCTTAGGAACACGCTGTCGAAGAAATCGTCCAAAAACTCCTCCTGGTTTGCTCACAGCGAATTTCCGACTGAACTGTGACGGCAATGGGCCGAAACGGGGGAAAACCGAGGCGAACTGTAAAATCGATATCGCCGTTGCCGAGCTTCCAAAAATTCCGGGGATCCACCACGAGCTCAAGAACATCAAGGGGAACAACTTTCATAGAGAACTCTCCCTTCCATTCACTTTCTACAGCTCGAAAAAAGGGGAAGAAAGAGGGAGGTGAGGGGGTATTTATAGGCCCAACCAAACATTTGGAATAATTCCCAAATTATCCCCGGTTTCGGGCGCCCGAAAGATTCGGGCGCCCGAAAGATTCGGGCCCCCGAAAGATTCGGGCCCCGAAACCACACAGTAGCCCGGCCCACAAGGCCCACTCCCGCACACCCGATCCGGCCGGACCGCGCACCCGTCCGACCCGCTCCGCGCCCCGACACGTGTCCCTGAACACGGAACAGCCGATCCAGCCAATCATCTCGCGCCGCGTGGCCCTAACCCGGTCAACGCTGCAGTTGGCACCCGCCAATGGCGGGCCGCCACGTGGCGCACGCGTGCGCCACGTCGGCGCCGTGGCCGCCACGCCAGCTGCCACCGCCACCTGCCGCGCCCAATCCCCGCGCGCCACGTGTCCAGGCCACGCGCTCGCTGCACCCGATGCACGACACTCCAAACACCGAACCAATGACGTGCTGCCACGTGTCTTCCCGCCCAGTCCACCAAACACCGCGCTGCTCCGTAGACCGCGACCTGTAAACCACCCAATGGGAAGACGCCACGTGGCACCCGCTCCGGTGCACGCCGGCCGCGTTGACCGCGCGCCTGCCCGCGCCCACGCGCCCTGCCCGCCGCCGCTCTCCGCCTGCCCGAGGCCGCGCCGCCGCTCTCCGCCGTTGCCCGCCGCCGCCGCGTCGCCGGCCGGTCGCCGGAGTTACTGTTCCGGCAGTGAACAGTAACTTTACTGTAGCAAACTCCGAAAAATACAAGTAAATAGCCCATTTTGACCGTTTTCGCGCGCTGAGTCCAAATCCGGCGTCCAATTTGCCAAATTCCAATCCTAAAAATTGCCGAAGGCTCCTGGAAAGGCGTTCTTAATCCGAATTTCGCGCTGAGTCCAAATTTGATATCTGTTTTGCGCGAAAACACCTCTAAACATCCGACGGGATCCCCCGATTACCCACGCGATCCATTTAAGCTCGGAGTCCATCACTTGCGTCCAAATTGGCGCACAAACACCGCCGACATGCCCCATAGGCCTCCAAAAGCTGCCGATCACACTGTAGAAGCCCTGCAAAGATCCGGGTCACCACATCCTCCCCCACTAAAAGAAAGTTTCGTCATCGAAACTAAAGCAACTCCCAAGAAGTCTCAGGAACCAGGGGTAAGTACCCAACACCGCCGTCTTCCGCTCCCAAGTCGCCTATCACTCCCCGTGATTACCCCTCAGCAACAACAACAGTAACAACCAGTACGGCATAGCCCGATTGCGCAATTCCCTCATCACACAAACCAGCATTTGCAATGGGCGTCCCTCGTACTCCAAATATTTACCGATCTCAAATGGAGCGAGTCAAACACGGGCGAGGGATCCAAAAGCACATCACTCCCGTGCTGAGACGTGGAAAAACCTCAGGGACTCCAACAAAGAGCTGGGGGAAAGGGTTCGGGAAAAGGGCCTAAAGGCCCAAGAACCCGGCTTATTTATAGGTCTTAACAAAAAAAAGTAAAAAATCCACATAATTGGGCTTTCGGGCCCAATTTTCGGGCACTCGGGGGGTTTCGGGCGGCTATAGTGAGCCCAGCCCACTCCTCGGCCCGGCCCACGACCCGAGCCCGGAACGCACACACGCCGCCACGTGTCCCTTCCGCGCCCCGCATGCCCACCAATCGCAGCGCGCCGCGTGGCAGCGCGGTCCACGGCGGGGACCGTGGGCCGCGGTTCACGGCGGGCTGCCCGGGTCAGTGCTCTCGTCAATGAGCGGGCAACACGTGGCCCGGCGCGGTCCACCGTGCGCCGCGCCCGGCGCGGAACGTGCACTGTCGCGCGTGCGTTGACCCGCCAATCGGCGCACGCCACGTGGCAGCTCCCCCCCGTTGGCTGCTCCATGTGCACGCCAAGTGGGTCGTGGACCGGTCCACCCGCGAAATCGGCCCGTTTGGCCCGTTTAGCCCGAAAATAGTCGATTTTTAACGTTTTCACGCGCTGAGTCCGTTTTTGGCATCCGTTTGACGCACAACGGGCTCGATACACCAATAATAGGTGTTTTCTCACCGCCGACCACCCAAACATGTCGTACGGAAAAACCGGGACACCATATGAGGGATCATATTTTGCGTGGTTTTGAGATCGGATCTCAAGTTTTTTAAATATTTGTTTATTTGATTTTTTTTTCCGCTGCGTTTATTTATGTGCAAATCCTAACAGAGTCAACCTTCGGTTGATCAAGTCGAAAGAGGGAAAACCCACGTCTTATTTCAGATCGGTTGTGGGTGCGTGACAGTACAATACGAGACGCGCGCCATCAAACGAAGACACCAACCATCGGGGGGACGGGTCAGCCGAAGAAGGGTCTACGTCCCGATCCTGACCAACCCTAGTCAAGACGGCCATCGGCTGAGGACGTCAGCCAACGGGAGAATCAGCCGACGGAAGAGACGATCGACCGGAGGATTACCGTCTTATCCAGGACCACTTCTCGACCAAAGACAGATGTCAGATCGCCTCAGTCAAACGACAGAAGAGGCGAAGTCAAGGTCAATCCTCAGCTGCCCTGAACTGCAGAAGGAAAGATCTTGAAAGGAAGGAGCGCGAGTTTTGGGCGCGAATTTCGCAATTAACCCAGAAAGGTAAGCAACGCCAAGCTCCGGAAAGCGCCGAAAATCATGTTCTGGCGCAATGAGTGAGGGGATGAACTTAGACAGAAAACATCTTTTATCACATCGACTCAAAAGAAAGTCGTTGAGAATTTCACGATGACTCCCTTCGAATCACGCCGATAATTCAAATCGGCGCCTAATAGTATGATTCGGGATGTGTATAAATATCCGAACCATCGAAGGAAAATGGGTCCGGCAACCTTGTCGTTTTAAGTAATGACATATTCTGCGAAAAATTGTTGGGAATAATGACGTATTCTTCAAAAAAAATTTGTGTATTCCTTGGTTGCTTTCCCTTTGGAATTTTTTCAACTAGATTGTGACGCATTTCCGCCTACGTTCATCCCTGAATATTGCGCACGGTGACGTGATTCTCGGTAATCGTTGATGTTGGCTATTTATTTATGGGTTAAAAATAGTTCCAACTTTCTGTCCCGTGACAATAGGCTCAGGAGACTGATAAGTTGAGTTGGGTGAGCCTAATAAGTTGAGTGGGGCTGCAGTTCATAATAGATCTAATGGCAAAAGGCCCAACAATAGATCTAACATCCAGATGGGTTGAGTCCGGTCGAGACCCGTGGGCGCTGTGTCTGTACGCTTTAAGTGAATTGGTTGTGTATTTCTAACAACTCGAGTTTTTGGGATTAATGGTTAGCGCCAACGATCCGACAAGTGGTATCAGAGCCAGTGGCACAGATTCGATTCCCACTTGGTGTAGGTGTTAATTGGGAAGGGGATTGTTGGCTATTTATTTATCGGTTAAAAATAGTTTCAACTTCCTGCCCCGTGACAATAGGCCCAAGAGATTAATAAGTTGAGTTAGGTGACCGCAATAAGTTGAAAGGGGCTACGGTTCACAATAGACCTAATGGCAAAAGGCCCAACATTAGATCTAACGTCCAGGTGATTTGAGTCCGGTCGAGACCCGTAGGCGCTGTGTCTGTACGCTTTAAGTGAATTGTTGCGTATTTCTAACAGGTTAGCCCCAACGATCCGACAGTCGATAAGGGACGTTATTTGCCAAACTTGCGTCGGTTGCGGGTTCTGCGTCATATGATTTCGCCTATTTAATCTTAGGCGTTATTTATCTATATCTTTTTATCTCGGTTCTTATTCTTAATCGGCTTATAAGACGATAACCGATTCTTTATTTCGGTCCTTATCATCAATCGGCTTATAAAGCCAATGACCAATTCTTTACTTCGGTCCTTATCCTCAATCGTCTTATAAAGTCGATGACCTATTATTTACCGTGGTTATTATTCTCAATCGGTTTATAAAGTCGATGACCGATTCTTTACTTAAACGGTCAATATCTACCCACCCTCGGTTAAGGTTTAGATGTCTTTTCTCGACTCTTATTCCATTTCGATTCATTCAAATCGGTTGATTCGTTGACCGACTTTCACACTACTTATCACTTTTTAATTTAGTTCAACCGGATCGATCACATCAACTGTTCTCTACTTGCCACATGACGAATTTTTTTTATTTCAACAACTATATTATAGAGACGGTTGGAAATATATATTTTTTCAAACGTCGTCTAAAAAATATTTTTATATTAAAAAAAAAATTGAAAAAAAAATACATACTATCCGCTTTATTTATTTTGAAATAAATTTTTATATTAAAATTTTATTACGTTTGTTTCAGTAATGTGCGGTGAAGAGTGAAAAGAGTAATGTGTGCAAATTAATATTTTTTTAATAAAATTTATTTAATTTATATATATATATATATATATATATATATATATATATATTCTGAATTTGTGATCACGCTCTGATTATTTGAAAAAAAAAAAAAAAAAAAGGTTTTGAACCTCATGAAATTTAGTAATGAGTTGTGCTAGCCATCCAATTCAAGAGGGGTTATAATCCACTTCGACGTTGTTTCGTTGTTTCATATAGAAGTTTTTTTTTTTTTTTTTTTTTTTTTTTTCACATTTGTTTAAAGAGCGACAGTAATGTCAAACCAGGTTAAGTATTTTTTTTCTCCCATTACAATATCTAAGATACACTATAAAAAATCAGTTCTTTTATATATGTCTGATTTTGGCTTAAGCACACAAACAATAAAAATTTACTATAAAAAATTAATATTTAAAAATATTTTTTTATTTAATAATATTTAGAAATGTCTAAATATAATTTGACGTTATATTTAAAAATATTGATTAAATCGTACGTAAATAAATAGCCGTTACGTATATATTTATATTTATACCAAGTGTCAATAAAATTTATTCTAACGCTTTAAAACATCAATTTTTTTAAAAAAATCTGGCCTTTCAAAATATTAAATAATTAAAAATAATAGTAAAAATATAATAAAAAGTTTATATCATGATAATTAATTTTTGAAACATCAATATTTATTATATTACAGAAATACTTGGAGATATTTTTCTCAAGTGTCATCTAAAATGCATCCTCATATTTATTTATTTATTTTTTAGTGGTTGAAAGAATGAATCACAATAATTTATTCATAACTTGTTAACATATGGAAAGCATGGCAAAATAAATATTAAATTATAATACAATTAAAATGAAAATAAAATAAATAAAATAAAATAAAATATTTAATTTTTAGGTTTATCTTATCCAATAGATGCATGCATTCGCTCTTCAACAATTGATGCCTATCAGAAATGCATATACGCATGAAAAAAATACTTTTCTTTTTGGGAAATATATTATTATGATACGTCTACAATTCATATTAAATTATAATTTTATAAACAAGGCTATCTAAAAATCACGCCGGCTACACTATTCTTATCACTTTATTTTTTAAATTAAAACTTAAGAAAAATGGATTTGAATAAAGAATTATCTAAATTACAAATCTTGGATTAATGTATTTCTATTCTTTTTATTGGCCAGTTATCCAAAGCATAATGAAGTAACTACTCTTCCTTTCTATAACAGTAAATAAATATATCAACTATTTAATTCAAAGTCATACTCAAACCACATTCATATCCTCCCATGGCTCCTTTCCTTTTAGCTATTATAGCTATCCTACATAGCTCTGCCACTCTTGCAAACCCTTCTAGGACGAAGGGCTTTACCATAGAACTCATCCACAGAGACTCCATCCACTCTCCACTCTATCCCGGAAACCTCACCGCCGTTGAGAGAATCCGGCGGTTTGTGGATCTTTCCGAGTCCCGTCTCCGCCGGCTCAAGTTATCAGTCACTACTGGCAAATACAACGACACTGCCTTACAACCGGAGCTTGATCATGACAATGGCATGTACTTCGTCAAGATCGGCATCGGCACACCCCCGACGATGCAACATTTGGTAGTCGACACCGCCACCGATATCACGTGGGTGCAATGCCATCCGTGTCATCCTTGCTTCAAACAAAACCCGCCCTTCTACAAGCCGGCCGAATCGATCACGCATCAGACTGCGCCCTGTAGCCACCCGCTTTGCGCGCGATACAAATGCATCGGAGGCAAATGTCGTTACCAAGAAAGGTTATTTAGATGATTGTATATGGAGAAATTATTTGCTCTTTCATAAAATGATACTTAGAGAGTATTTTCATCCAGATATTATTTATGAAATAGAAAATACCAAGTTTTAGGTTTCTTAATAATATTTTTTTAATCTATATATATATATATATATAGTGATTATAAATTTTAGTGCTTTTGTTCGATTTTGGTTCGCACTAGGTACCTTGATAATAGCTTTACGAGAGGCACCTTATCAATGGAGGTATTCACCTTCGCCTCATCTAACGGTGGTGGCGCGACAGAGTCGATCCGCGGTTTAGTTTTCGGGTGCTCGACGGTGTCGAGCAAGCGTACTTTCAAAGCAGGAATTAGCAACATGCTCGGCGGTATGCTGGGCATGAACATGGAAAGCATATCCTTCGCTTCGCAAATTGCAGGCCAAATTGGGGACGCCCGCTTCTCGTACTGTCTTTCCCAGGATAATCTCCCTGATCACCGGAACACCTTCCTGCAATTCGGGGGCAACATACAAGAGGGCCGGCATTTCGCCGTGACACCGATTGTAAGAAGCCGGGTGGGAACGAAAGATTACTACTTGAAGCTGCACGATATAAGCGTCGACCACAAAAGGTTGAACCTTCCGCCAAACATCTTCGAGCAGAAACCCGACGGGAGCGGCGGCTGCATCATAGACTCCGGCACGGCGATAACTTATCTGCAGGAGAACGTGTTTGGGCCAGTGGAGGCGGCACTAGTAACATATTTTGAGAGATTTAAGAACATAAAGCGTGTTTCTGCAAAGAAGTATAAGCTGAAACTGTGCTACCGCATGCCGGAGAACTTTAGCGAATGGCCTTCGATGACTCTTCATTTCGAAGGGGCTGATCTTCTTCTAAGACCCGTGAATATGTTCATAATAGGAAAAAAATGGAAGCACATCTTTTGCTTTAGTATGCAGCCAGATAATAGCCTGACAATTCTTGGAGCCACATTACAGCAAAATTTTAAATTCGTGTTTGATATTGCGAAGCAACAATTAAGATTTGCTCCGGAGAATTGTGATGGAGCTTAGTATACTTTTAACTCATATTTTTTTCTAATTTTAAAGTCATTAATTTCCAAGAAAGTATATATATATATATATATATATATATATATAGTCGGGTACTATGTTATAATAATACCAATAATTCGTGCTATCAAATTTTTTCATATTACATATATTCCTTTACATATATTCTTTTGATTATTTTTATTTTTTAAATTATATTATTTGTCTAACTATTCACTAAATTCTAAAAATTTACTATAATCCTAACAGCACATCATTTCATTCAAAAATCAAAACCTAATAGCATCAATAACTTAGTGTGTGTTATTTTTATACCACCGGAAATGAAAAAGAAAAAATATAATTAAGGATGAATCACATTCATATATTAACGGCCTGTTAAGATGGAAAGCATAGTAAACTACGGCGAGCATGGCGAAACAGATATTGAATGACAAGAAAAATAAAGTGTGACGCTGCGCGCTTCTCTTCTAACCCTAATATATTTAATTTTTTTAACATTTTGGGACTAGTCACTAGTTAAAATATTATAATATGATTAAAAGATTTAGTTCTGTTATACATTATATATAAGATTAATTCAAATTTTTGGAATGTCACATTCATCCCCCTTTAAGCTTTAACATTCTCGTTAGGCTCATACATATAATGTGAGACTAGTCTCGTTATAATTTTAGCCGACCTTATAAGGACTGCACTCTATTCACAATAGTTATTAGTCATAGAATCGAGAACCGCGCACTGCCTATTGTATGCTCCCCTTTTACTCATCCAAAACTCATTTTATAATTCCAGATGGTGATCCTAGAACTACTCGAGTCCTAATACGCTTAACTCCATTAATTTTTTATGACTAGTCACTGTTCAAAATACTATAGTCCTAATACGCTAATTAACTCTATTAATTTTTTAAAATAGTCACAGTTTAAAATACTATAGTGATTAAAAAATTTAATACTATTATATCTTATATTTAGAACTAATTTAAATCCTAAAAAATTTATGTAAAGTGGCTAGAAATTAAAATAAAATTTTTAATTTTAAATTTGTTAGTGCATTCTTATCTTGTGGGATACATACATGCGCATATATGCTCTTTTTGGGCAATGCTTGCTAGCTCTGCAATCCATATTAGATCACGATCCTATAATCTAGGCCCTCAAAAGGCTAATTAGTAGGTAAATATTATTTAGAAATTTTAAAATTAAAA
The DNA here is from genome assembly GCA_029204045.2 of Tillandsia leiboldiana. Lineage (NCBI taxonomy): Eukaryota > Viridiplantae > Streptophyta > Magnoliopsida > Poales > Bromeliaceae > Tillandsia > Tillandsia leiboldiana. The sequence continues at coordinate 1,815,733 of CM055061.1, forward strand.
TTTTAAAATTTAAATAATATTTGATTATATTTAAAAGTATTGATCATCCATTAGAATATCTCATTATCAAAAACAAAGTAAAAGCATTAAATTTACTTGTAGTTGTTATGCCACATGCATGAACTAATTTATCAAAAATGTTTTTAAGTAAATTCTTCAATTACATGTGTGCGCATTAATGTTTTTTTTTTTTGAGAGAAAGGTAGCACGCTACCCGCTTGCGCATTAATGTTCATGTGAAATGGTAAACAAGCACTCTTTATACAAAAAAAGAGTTATAGTGGTAGATTCGTAATTCTAGAACTCTACGTATCGAATAAGTCATCATGTATGTAAAATGTATATATATAAAGTGAAAACAAAATTATAAAAATAAAAATTTAATGGGCTAGTAGGTCCAGTGGGCCATAGATATTGAAAACTACAAGTAAATAGAATATGCGGGCTATTGGGCCCACTAAGAAGATCCGAATGGGCCCGTTATATATTGGGCCCATAATAGGCCCAAAAGTGAGCTTATTAGTTTTTTTAATTTCATGCGACAAAAAAGGTTTGAGCGTGTTGGCAATCACAAAACACGCGAAGTCACAACTACTCAAAAAAGTGTAGCAAAACGGTGGAGTCTGATGTTAAAAGTTCGTGTAATATAGTATTACAAATTATTTCGACATAATTAGATATTTGAGATTTTTAAATCTGTTTGATGTCAAGAGTTTGTGTTACATAGTATTATAGATTATTTCAATATAATTAAATTTTTGAAATTTCTAAATTAAATTATCACAAATATCGTTTGGTTTAATACAGTAATATAATACTGGATTATGGATTATAATACATGTAGAATTATTATATTTAGTTTGGTTTATTTTATAGAATTCACTAATTCTGACAATAAGATATAGTCTATTCAAAAATTATTTTATGATCATATTTAATATTATTTTTTACTAAACTATCACTTAATATAATTTGTATTTGAATTGATTTATAAATAAGTAATATAAATTTAAAACCTAAACAAAAATATAAATTTTAATATTTTAATTTAAAAATTAATAATTTTAAAATCTAAAATCTAAAATTTAAAATTTTGACAATTCAAAATTTTAAATTTAAATCCTAAAAATGTCGCATTGAAAGAATTTGGAGGGGTTGTAACGGCATACTTATAATTTTATATAATATGAAAGATAATTCGTTAACGAAAAATATTTATTTTCGCTCAGTAAAATTTTTAAAATAATATATTACTGATCAAATTAGAGACTGATTAAATCAAACCCAATAATTTCGACATAATTATCCGTAATCCTAATAATTCGAACCAAACAACATAACTATAACTCGTTATACATTATCGCTTTATTAGATATTTTTATTGGAAAACATTTATTATAAAAAAGGGAAATGATACTTGTACACCCATTTCGGGGTGTATATCACACACCCCACCCATCCAATGGGTGGGGTGTGATGATGGTTCAATCGATGTGACCCGTAAAAGATATCGCCACCATTAAAATGGTGGAGGTGTATGATATACACCCCTTCGGGATGTACATGTAGCATTGCTCTATAAAAAAAGGCATGTTGTGGTACTTTTTTATATTTTAAATTCAGTTGGAGCTGGTTTGATTTATCCGTATATAAGTTTTTAATAGGCAATTTGGAGATGAATTCTTCTTCCTTTAATTTTTTTAACTTTAATATAATATTATTTATGATCGTTGCTCCATTATTTCTACGATTGCATGTGCATGAACAATAATTCATGGGGAGCTTTTGCCAACTATAAAAAAAGGAAACTTAGCTTTTGGAGTAAACGCTTTTGTTAGGTATATAGTGGCACCAATTTCTATGGGGTGTACCCTAATCAACAATTGAATACTCTTCGATTTTGCTTTTTCTAATGGCCATTCTTTCTCAACTTCTGTGGAATAAACTCTGTCAACTGATTAAAAGCCTCTTTTTAAGTTCTTAAGTTCTTGCATGTTGGGAAACCCACAGAATAAGCTGCCTAAAAAGGGGAAAACAGAGAAAAACTAAGAAGAAAAAGAAAAGAGTTGTGAATTGAGAGAATCAAGAACAGGGAGCTGCTGCTAAGGATGAAGATAACTCTAAAACCCAAAAGAACAAAAAAAAAAAGAAAAAGAAAAGAAGAAGCTGATTTCAGGAAGAAGTAAAATCTACTGTAAATAAAAAAGGAAGCAAAATCAAAGAGGAGGCATTAGATAATGTTACGACGAGCGCACAAATGAAAACGTAATCAATAGACGATTGTCATACAAAAACAAATATCAAATGTATGGCAAAATAAAAACATACAGATTTACGAAAAATTCTTTTCTAGAGAATATTTTCTCGTCGCACCGCGAAACCGTCGAAAATCAAGACAACTTTCAATTTCCAGTCAAGCAATCTTTGCTAGTTCATAATTTGTTCATTTATCTTCCTCTTGTTTAATAAATTTGGTTTGATTTTATTATTTTTATGCTAATTTTATTTCTGAATTCTTGTTGTAGCTCGAAAGTCAGGAGAAGAACTCATCTCTTAACTGACACAATTAACATCTTTTAACTGCTACTCCCATAATTTTGTTACAATTTCATGGCAAGCTAATAATTTAATCATGTCAGAAGCTTATTACCCCCTTTTTTTTTTCTTTTTTTTTTTTTCTAACAGAGAGAGATTTTAGCCTACAAATATCAAATTTTGTACCCACAACCAAGATAACAGTTTACAATTTTCCAACATAGTGAAACAAGAAGATTTATTGAGGAAAAGATAGAGAGAGACAATGAAGCAGTGCCAAACTTGGCTAACACAATAACGACGACGTTCCACTCAGATTCATGTTTGCATGTAATCTGAAAGAAGAGCAGAACCAAACCAATCAAACATTTGTTGCGGAGTCGCGGTGGCGCCTTAGCAGCGCGGATAGTATCGCGGATAACATCTGACCACCGTAGGCCGGCGACGGGTGGTGCAGAGGAGCAGCAAGACCAGCGCAATCACTGCCGCCACGAGGAGCCCGAGAAAACTGAACCCCTCTTCGTCGTCCTCCTGAGAACAACAAACTTTCCCCATGAAGAGGAAGAGAAAGAGAAATAAAAGAGTTAGTGGATTCTGATGATGAAAATTGCTGGAGCAGAGAGTTCTAATGGTTAGGAATGGAGATGGAAAGGCGCCTTAGGTACGAAGAATCTGCTTTATGGACCAGTGGAGACAGTTGCTCGAACATCACTATCAATTGTTCAATAAACACCCACCCACCGCAAATTGAAGGCGCATGCATTACTATTTACTAGTTTACTACTCCTAAGTTGGAATTTCGTTCTGTTACATTTCTCACCCTATATCAGTCAAAAGTTCAATAACTACCATTGCTGTTCAGATTTATTTTGTATATAGTATTTTGGAAGCAGAAGTTTCAAGAGAAATCAAATAATACAGTTGAAAAGTAAGGAAAATGATTTTTTGTAAATTCGATCTTACATCCTATCCACTTTAGAATGAATAAATTTTACTGATCATTACAAAATAATTTTTATTTTAAAATAAATAAAATATATATCATACTTTTCAAATAAAATATACGAAACCTAGATAAGTAATTTAAATTTACTCTCTTCGAAGGTACAGCTGAAACAGTAGTCACTTTGTACAACAAAAAAGTCCCTTTATAAACTCGGTCCAAGTCAATCTATTCTATCAAAATATATTGTGGAACTCGTGGACAATTCTAGTCTTAAGTCTTTTATTAAAGACGTCCTCAACACGCCAGTTTATACGATCCATCGACGTATAATTTGCGCGATCTCCTACTCTGCTTACGGGAGGGTGTCCGGTCCCTTTCGTGAAAAATTCAGAAAACAAAAAAAAGCATTGATGAAAAATCCTTTTTTTTTTTTTTGAAAAAGCAAACAAAGCCAACAAATTATTTTCTGTAATATTTTTAGGAGAACCAAACACCCCTTTTCCTCTTACATTTTACTCCAAGATCAACCGTGTCTAACGTAAGTGGCAAAGGACTTCATGTTTGATATTCGAGATCTGAATTCGAAAGCTAGTTGCTTCACATTTTCAGCTAAAGTTTATTTTAAAAATAATCACATACTATCTTTCTCTCTCTCACAAAAAAAAGAAAAAAAAAAAAAGAGAGAAAAAAACATTTTACTTCAAGAAGTTACTCCACGACAAGATTGGCAGGAAAAAAAAAAAAAAACATTTTACTCCAAGAAGTTACTACACGACAATATTGGCAGGAAAAACACCCAAGACATTTGAAAAAATAGTTGCAGATACAGTGAAACATACATATAAGATGACTTGACAATAATTTAAATAAAATTTGGCAACATAAAAATCATGCCTTTTTTTTTCCTCTTATGTATTATTCAGAATAACAAGCATTTTACCACAACAACAGTAGAAATGAATGAAGATGTTCCAGCAACAAATGCGCTAATAGGAACCGATCGCAGCAGAACAGATGGTCGCCAATGGAATGGCCACAAAAAAGGGACCACCAAATTCCCCAACCAATTGAATCAAAATTTAGATGAAGCTCTCCTTCTAAGACAAAGCTCGCCAGCTAATGATTGTCCCGGGTTGGCGGTAATTTCCACATTTAAGCTTCCTGGCAAGCGAGCTCTTCTATATTAACCTTAACGTCAAGGCCCATGTTTAACAGTGAATTGATCATAGCCGGAATGTCAGATTTCAGGGATTCTGATAGAACCTGCTCACCAAGATTTAAGGGTTTGACAGTTCATACAGAACATTTCACAAAAGAACGATAAACAAAACGACAAAATATTATCAAAGGGTGTTTTCATATAAAACGATAAACAAAAAACCAAAAAATTGGAACCAGAACAGGATTATGAGCAATATGATAGGAAATTACCTTCCTCTCATCTTTCTTTTGTCTTTTTACAACCTCCTGCGGCCACTCATTGACCAGCTTTTGCAGTTCATCCCCAATTTTTTCCTTTTTCGGATCAGGCAAACTCTGCAACATAAATCCAGTCAAAGATGTAGCTTAGGGTATAATTGGATAATTTGATGTCCAGGTTCTAATACTAAAATTATCCTTTGAATTCAGATATGATAGTCAATGATAGTTTTAGTCCCTCCAGAGTTTTATTCAATAAATATTAGCATAATGATGTTTTATTAACAATTTGTACAGCTGAAGTACCTCAAATATTTCCTTTCCATTTTCTCAAAAAAACTATAAACAAACTTCTAGTTCTAGAAAGTTACAATGTAGGTATATATTAATAAGCTGTAACCAAATTCTAATATACTTTATATCAATATTTCAAGTATCAATAATAAATAATCCATTGATTAAATCAAACTTGTTGCTAGCTGTCCAACCTGGAAAAGAAGATGTATGGCTGTAGCAGCACTCTCTGGTTTACGTTCAAGTAGAAACCCCTGCAAAACATTTGAATAGAAATCTGTTAGTTGCATAATTGTACTAGTTATCCAAGCTTGCATGAATCTACAAAATGAACTATTCTTGATGTATAAAGTGTAATGGCTCTTCTTTTCGTAGGTAAACAATTGGAATGTTAGGTCTTCATTAACATATCAATATGGGTCGGTACACAGCAAGATATAACTTCCATCTGCGGGTAAGTTTTGCCTGCTATCAAAGAACAGTAAACTGCAAGAAGATCTACAGGCAAGCTATGAGTGGTAAACTGGTAATCTGGTGGAGAAATTGAAGAATAAAAATAAGCATTTTAGCCAAAATCAATTTCGTCCGAAGCAATCAATTACGTGTCAATTGAAAGCCAAATAGCTCCAAACATTTGAATAATTACCCTCGCACATGAAAACCCACTTGTAAGAGTATGTTGCTTCACGGACTTAGCTCTCAGTGAATCAATCTTCCATATGGATTGAGAATCCCCTGGCAAAAGAAGCAGAAATATTTAATTGAGCAATGGCTACTTTTTTTCACGATAGTAACATGCAATACATAATCACTGACTTTATGGAATATTCTGAATAGGAACTGGAGTGCAAATGTGCAATATTGTATTAAATTTGGAAACGTAGACTCTTCAAGCAAATCAAGCGTTAGCATCAGTAGCCGTCGAATTCACAAAACAGAATATGAGATTACAATTCTCCAATCCTGCTTTGTGATAGTATTGATTATTTAAAATTTCTTATAGCTAAATGTACAATGCAAATGTAAGCTTCCTGAAAGAACAGTGAGATGCTTACCAACTTTCGCAGCAAAGTCCATCCAAATATCAAACGCTGTTCGATGCAGTTTAACTCCGGCTTTTATAAATCTTTTTGCGTATTTTGAGATCAAATCCCATCTATCAGTGTTGTAACAGATGCTGAAAAAGACCAGTAGGAGGTTGAGAATGCAACACTCAAAATTCTCGCCCTAGACAACAAGATGGTAATAGATTGCAAATTTGCAATACAAATATATCTTAGATACTATCTACACAGAAGCTCAGTAAAAATAGCATAATTGACCTACATTTGGTTGGCATAATATAGTTGTCTATACAGCTCAATTCTTTGTATAATTTAAACTTAAGGATTGCCATTTCAGAATAAAGAAATAACTGAAATCATGAAAACAATACATACCTGAACACTATGTCAGCAGTACCCGGTTGCAATGGCAATGAATTCTTCTGGAGGACTTGGATAATCTTCCCCATGAGTTTAGCATCATTGTGCTCTTTAGCATAAAGCTGAAACAGAAACTTAGTTACTATTCAACCTGGCAAAAGGAAAAAACAGATGAAATCATCAATTACCAGCAAATAATGAGCAGAACCAATGGTTGGAGTTAATCCATAAACATTATGCTTCCATAAGGCCTTCAATCCTGCAAGAAGGGAACCACACCATTATCAATTGAGTGCAAGAAAAAGAGCTGGCATGAAGCAGTAACTATTTTCTCTATTCTCATTCTTGGTATCCTTTGGTGAGCCAACACTACTAAAGAATCAACAAAAATCACGGTATAGAATATTGAAAAGATTCATCAGTGAAAACTAAAATAAGATATGTTCACATTTTTTCTGTGTGGTATTTCCATTGACTTCGACTTTTTAGATGTAATTTTTGTAGTATACATACCAAACGAAGGGGCAAAGCAAAAGGATTTATATTGAACTTCAGTGGGAACTTTACAGGGCTATAAAACCGAAATGGCTAGAAAGAAGGTGCACGGATCCCATTGAAAATGATGTTTCGTATTGGAAGAAGACTGGACTAATATTCAGTTTCCATTAGAATGAAGAGTGACTAAATAAAAAGACAAAAATAGCAAACGGGAGTGATGTTCAGCAAAACATACCTACCAAGAAAAAGCATCTTGTTTTCTGCTTGAACCATAGTCACATATGAAATAGCCAACAGGTAAACTTAGCAAAAACTTTCCCCCAAAATCTCTTACGAAAAAAGGACAACGTCCAACTTAGAATAGCCGATATATTTTTTATGAAAAAGCGACTCATAATAAGAGAGAAAAGGCCCATAAATCATGTTAAATTCTTACTTCTTACTCAGACAATTTAGCCCATCAAGTCTAGTTATATTTAAGAATGTCTTCATGGCCAAACAGAAGCAAATTAGCAATTGAATGAGGAAGGGAAAATTAAAACACCACCTAAGTAATCTAAACTTTGAGAAAGAGCAATCAAGTGTCTATAACACATAATTGAGATAGTTTTAGTTCTGAAGAGCATATCCTATGCAAACTGATTTATATCCAGTACAAAAGCATATCATACTACAAATTGGGTCTTAGATAAACAAGCACAAAGCAAAATAAGTATATTTGACTTGCCAAATTGACATATGTAGCATACCATAGTCAAGAGCACCAACACGAGCACAAGTCTCGGTGACTCTCATACAAAGATGGCAGTTAAAATTTGCATGTATGCGAAGATTTGATAGCCTCTGCATCAAAGATGAAATACATTAAATTCTAGTTAATAGTATTATATGAACATTACTGTTTATCTATTTTGTAGACTACGTCGCTATTTTTATCACCGTATATAGGATTTGAGAAAAAGAGCAATTATATTTATGAGAGAAATCCATGTACTCACAAATATTCTTAGTTTCTCTAAAATCTGAAAAAGGAGCTTTACGTCATCCTGACTGGAACATTTACTAATCATTGACCACAACCAAGCATTTGGAGGCATGGTTCGAGCTTCGACAGATTTTAGCATTTTTTGGTATAGCTCTTCCACAGTTTCTGCATAACAAAAGGAAACAACATTATCAAGTACTAGTCGATAGAATTACAGGACAAGTTCAATAAAGTTACTTCACATGGGAAATATTAGAATGCGCCGAGTAAATAACAACAAACTATTAAAAGTCCTAGCAGCAACTTGTCTACACAAGGGAGTACAAGAATATATCGAGTTTTCCTTAACAGGTAATTTTTCCCACAGGTTGACAAAAGAAACATGCATAATTGCAGTAGTCTAGAAGGGATGAACAGCAACTGTGCAAACAAAAAAAAGAAGACCACGCTATATTTTACACAAAAAAAGGGAAACAAAGAGAGGAAACAAACCTGTAGGATCTCCAGACTCTTTATTTGCCTCTGAAGAGAAACAGGCCCCATTTATGAGATATGGCATTGGATGATCTCCCCATTGTTGCAAACTAGCAGTTAAAGGCAACAAGTCACTACGAGTAACTCCTGAAATACATAAAACAAAAAACACAGAGAAGCCAATGTGATGAAAACAGGCCAGAAAACATTAGAACAAAGTAAAGACAATCTTTAGTTCTCTTAATTTCCTGTTAAATGAGTTTTAAATAGTTAGCAAGAAATCATGTCTACATGTGTATAGAAAATTAGACTAGGCTTGTGTTCAGCTCTAAACTTAGCTCAGCAAGGGCTCACTCAATTGACTCAATTATTAAACAAGGCTAGCTTCAGCTGAGCCTAGCTTGCTCACAAGTAGCTTGACCAAGCTTGAAAAAATGAAATATTAAAAAAACGAATACAAAAAAGTATGGTAATGGTCTGCAACAAAATTCCAATTTATTGTTATTCAAGTGAAAGAAAAGATATTTCATGTTATTTGATCATAAATGTTGAGTTGAATTAAGAAACATATTTGACCAAAACTGGCATAAATATCAACCACAGCAATCCTATTCCCAAGGAAGTTCAATTTCGACTTGAAATTAAGCGGTGCCTCAAGCACAATTTGATAATCAAACAATCCAAACTTGATCTTATCTTAGTTCACTTGAGATCCACTAGTTGACACCCCTAACGGGCAACGGCCATTGTGTTTTCGAGTTTGTTCCACTAACAAACACGATAAAGAAACTTACACAGCATATTCTTCATTTTTTCCCCAAAATCTTTTGTAAAACCTACAATCGTCCAATCAATTTTTACCCGATCCTGTCAAATGATTATGTTATGTGATCATAAATTTTCCTGTACATATCGCATCAAAGTAATCAAAATCTACGATTTTCCCTACTGTACATTATAGCCAATTGCAAACACACTCACAAATTGAGAAGTAAAATCTACATTTTCCACTGGGAGAAGCACGAATCACATAAATAGAATCATTCACCAAACACAAACCATCACACCAATAGAGAAGCAAAGGCCAAAACTCATACGAAACTTGGAATCGTTAGATCAGAAGGTGCGGAATCGATTGGAGAAAAGTAGACGCACCGAAGGGGTGGAGCGGTCGAAAGGAGAAGCTACTTGGGCAAGGCCAGGGAGAGGCGACAGGGGCGGCGGCGCCGCCGAGCTCCGCCGCGGGCGCGGCGGCGGTGGCTGCGGAGGGGGAGAGAGAAGGGCGTGGACGGAGAAGGGCGGAGAGCTGAGGAAGGCGTAGACGCGCGCGCGAGAGGGCCTGCATCGCTTTTGGTTTCGGCGGCCGCGGGTGGGGGAGACGGGGAGAGTGATGGTACGATCGTGTTCGGGGTTTTGGAAATGGGTTTTTTTTTTTTTTTTTTTTTTCGGGTAGGGGATGATTGGGTTTGGGTCTGGAAACCTGGATCCAAACTGGAATTGTAAATAGAGTTTGGAATAATAAACAGAATTATAATTCATTCTTACATTTTTTTGTTAAATGGCAGATTAATTCACGGAAAATGCTACTTGTACACCCGTAAGGGGTGTACATCTCACACCCCCACCCATCCAAGGGTGGGGTGTGATGAGTGGTCACTTGATGTAACCTGTAAAAAATATCGATACCATTAAAAAGGTGAAGGTGTAGGATGTACACCCTTTCGGGGTGTATATGTAGCATTACTCTTAATTCACTGTATGCCATTTTATCTTTTTAATTTTAATTTGATTAAAAACGAAATTCAGAACTACCCTTGAGCTACAGAAAATAATAAAAGTGCGGCGATAAATTCATTACTACATGTCAAATGGGCCATACCGGATCTGAAACGGGTCGGTCCAACCCGACTCAAAATGCGACCCGGGTTAAACCCTATTTCGCCTCATCCCGTGACTTAGATCACTCGACCCCTCCATTTCCCTTTTGTTTCGAAGTGGTGGCGGTCACCGCGCGCACACACTCACCACTGCTATTTGGCTCTGTCCCTCCCATTCAAAAACCCAAAACCCTTTCGCGGAGCCAAGAAGACGAAGACGAAGACGAAGACGACGAAGGCGAAGGAGAAGGAGAAGGAGAAGGAGAAGGAGAAGGAGAAGGAGATCGACGTAGCCATGGCGAACGACGCGGAGATGAGCGGGTGGTCTGGTCTCCTCAACTCCTCTACGAAGCTCCTCGAACAAGCCGCTCCCTCCGCCCAATTCCCCCCTCTCCAGGTTCCCAATCCCTAACTCTCTCCCTCTCGATCTCTGGATTTCGATCCCTACATCGCTTCATCACCATCCATAGATCGATTCTTGATCGGTTTATTTGGCTTTGCAGAGGAGTTTGGATCAGTTGGAGGCGCTCTCCACCAAGCTCAAGACCAAAACCCTAAGGGCCGAAGCACCCTCCCAATCCATCTCCGCCACTAGGTTTGCGCCTCTTTCTTTTGCTTCTGATGACGTTTTTAGGTTTTCTTTCAAGCTGCGTTTCCTTTTGGCTTTAATTTTTTTTGTAGTAATTAATATTTTCTTGCAAATTTTATTTGTTTTTTGTTCATGAGCAAAGGTTGACGTTTAAGTTGGATCTTTTGTGCAATGGAATGTGTTTTCTTGATATTTATTGGTTACATTATACTATATGGGATTGTAAAAACCATCTTGTATCTATAGGTTGCTTGCAAGGGAAGGTATTAATGCGGAGCAGCTCGCTAGGGATCTCAAGTCTTTTGAACTGAAGGTAAAAGCTTATTTGGTGAAAGAAATTTACTCTGTGGTTGTGAATGCATAGTAGGATAAGTTTAAAGAATCACACTCTATGTGGTTTTTTTTTTTGTTTTTTTTTTTATTTAATAACCGCACTTATTTATGTTAGGCTTGTAAAAGATACTCAATGGATTCATTACTGAAAGGCTCGTGAAAGATCTCAATGTCATTTGAAATGCAATGACCGTGGGCTCTATCTTATAGCACGATTGGACCTTGTCTCTCACAGATTTCTTTCTGTTTATTTATTGTAGACAACTTTTGAAGATGTCTTTCCTTCGGAGGCAACAACTGTTGAGGAGTATCTGCAACAGGTAGTCTTTATCTGAAAATTTGTTGTATGTTGTTCTTCATTGTTCACTCTTATCGGGAGAAGCATGAGTACAACTGCATTACTGTTAATTTTGTTATCTTCAATGCCTTGTTATTGATAATTCTCATTGGTTGATGTCTTGATGATTATAATGATTAGGTTTCGACTCTTTCTATTGGTTATTAGTTTTCTTGTTGGGAACGAAATTTCAAATTTATCAAGTGAGATTTCAACTCATGTTTGATTGATCTATTTGCTTGAATTGATAACATTTCTACTGGTTACTCGTTTTATTAGTAGAAAATCAACTATATCGATCTGTAACTACTCTAGTAGAAAATGGGTTTGTATCAGTTTGGACTTGGAAAAGTTGGTATCCCTATCTTGATAGTGCCTCTATTCTGATATATGCTCTTTTTGGTCAAAATGGACTGTTGTGATCTTATAGTTGCTTATTCTATTATGCTTGGATTTTCTTTTATTTTATTACATCTATAACTTGCAGTTTATGTTGCTGCTGTCTGAATATATATTTTAATATGTACATGAAGTTCACATGCCTTTCCCAAGTACTTTGTTTTTATGTAAACTATTTTTGCAGGTTCACGAGATGGCTATGATCTCTGCTATTCAAGAATCTCAGAAAGACAACTTGCGAAGTTTTAACGATTGCATGATGAAAGTGCTGGAGGTTTGCATGCTTTTATTGGTTCTTAATGTATTCACCTGTTATAATTGTGGTAGTGATTATTATTTTCATATTGTTAAAAAGGCAATAACTATCAAGGACAATGACAGCATCTGTGCTTTGCCAATTGCCATAAGGGATTGTCTGACATTGTTCAGGCTGAATAATCACTGGGTAGTGACGTCATCGGTGTATTGCATATGAAGTGATAGTGCAATATGGTTCTGGCTGAATATTCACTGTGCATCCATTTTACTTGCTAAGTTTATCTTGCCAGCTTTCTTCGTTTGTGATGGCAGTCATTAAAATTGTGGGAGATTATCAATATTCTTGTTGTTCGGTAAATTGTAGTTCTTAATCAAAGTTTAGTTCTCCAAAGTTGAGGTGAAACCGTGAAAGTTATAGATATTTGAACTTTTGCTTTTCGGCAGAAGCAAGAACAAAACAAAGTCAAGACTATCCAAAGTCCAGAAATGATCAAGTTGCCATTTATAGATCAAAAGTGCTGACAATCTCCTGAAATCACTCCCTCCATTGATATCCTTGATTTTGAACATATATGAATGTCCATCTTTGTTAATCTCTTTTGAACATATGTCAAGCTGAGAAGGAGATAGCATATGCATGTAGGAGGTGTTGATAAATAATAGAGATCAGGTGTTCATTGAGGTGAAGTGGAGCTAGGGTTAATGGGAGGATACAAAAAAAAGTGGAGTCCAAGGTTTTATATTCTTTGGGATGAGGGGAGTGAGAAGACTACTGCTCAAGCTCTTTAAAGTAGTAACACTCAGTTTTCTCATGCTAACCATCATCTTTTGGCTTGTTATGGGCGTTTGCCTATGTATATAGTTTGGGTAGTTTAGTTAATGTTTTCAAAGAAGCAAACAGGGTATGCCGTGTGACCTGCCATCACATATTGTGACCAATATTCTATGCTTGCAATTTTGTTTGCACGATTTGGTCTTTGTATAACTGATAAGTGAGATTTAGCATCATGATGTACTATTTCTATTCCTGATATAGCTATATCTGTTATAGGATGACTGGCAGAAAGAGAAGAGGGACTTTTTGCAGAGTTTAAGCCGGATTTCTACATTACCTAGGACAAATAGTAGTCTCGTGTCTAGCGGGCTTTCTCGCATTGGTCAAGTACCATCTCCAATTTCCAGTCCTCAAGTTTCTACTGGCCCATCTGTTATGGAGATTGTGCCTGTTGGTAACAAATCTATAATTGAAAAGAAAACTTCAGTTTATGCTGAGATGGTGAAAAATCTCAATGATGCTAGAGGGCGTGGGCTTCCATTCAAAGTAAGTCTTCTAGTTTTTTATTCATGGAAATATGTAACTTCATATATATGACTAATGAGATCCAGCCAAATTATCTGTTTTCTATCTGTGAACTGTTTCAGAGACCTCTGCTTAAGCTGCACTGTGAATTGCTTGTTGATAACAATAAATTGACCTCTCTCTTCCTACTTGTTTGGACCCTAGTTGCAATTGTTGATATTTGTTTGTGGTTAGCCTGCGGCAGCTTTTAGGTCTGCTTATGAAAGCTTGAGCATTGATGCTGCTGGAGGAAGGTCTGTTACAATGCAGAAAATCTGGCACTTGATTCAAGTAAGCAATTAAGCATACGTTTTCCTTATATGTTTACATACTTTTAGGATGATCTAACTTGTTTTCGCTAATTTGGACAGTGCAAGTTCTTTATATAACTCACTGGAGGCATGCTTGTTAGTTATCTTTGTATCTGCATTGTATTATGTTAAACTTTAGTAATGTAATTAGTTTATTATCGATACAGACATTGGTTGGTGAGGATTCTAATCAGCGAAACGTCTCAAGAAAAATGTCATTGGTGATAGGGGCTAGACGTCATCTTGAGTGGGGCCATGAAAAGTATCTTCTAGAAACCATTCATAGCCATCCAGCACAGGTGAGTGTCATTTTTATGTATTTGTGGTTTCCGTCAGCAGTCTCTGCATCTGAAGAAAGATGTACGTGATACTTCTTTGTCATAACTGCCACTAAAAGAGTAATAGTTGCTAATTTTATACTACTAGTTTCTAACAAGTTTGATGTACACCAGTTAATTCATCTTATTCTCTTTTTCTTTTAGGGAGGATGTTGTTCAATACAAATGCTTATAATGTTGATTAACCAATTAGAAAACTTCCTTTAATTTACCGACTATATCTCAATCACATAATTATTAAATGCTGATCTAGTTGCTCAATTACTTGTTTTTCATAAGTTGAGTCCCCCCCCCCCTTATACCACTCATGCAACTGCCTTGATATTAGTTTTTCTTTCCAAAATTTTCTGTGTGACATGCTTGTATGATGTGGAAAATCTGCCTTTTGGCAACTCTACATACAAATGTTATGTCATTCTGGTTTGTTTTCTAGGCTGCTCTTGGTGGGGCTGTTGGCAATCTGCAAAAAGTTCGGGCATTTCTTCGGGTCTGTTGGTTACAACCTTGTTATATCTTTCATTTTCATGATTTTGCATTGTTCTTATATGCTCTATTCTGAAGGTTCAACTTTGTTAGCAATACATTTTTCTATTTGTAATATGGTGATTTTATAGGTCCGTCTACGGGATCATGGTGTTTTAGATTTTGATGCGACTGATGCGCGTAGGCAGCCTCCAGTTGACACAACTTGGCAACAGGTTTTGGCCTTTCTTTCTATCTTTCCCATGGTTTTGAGCTAGTGTGAACATGCAATTAAGCTTGATTATACTTAAATTCAAATTCGTCTGTGCTGTTTTTAACTCTTTTTTCTTTCTGGCTTTATAGTACTCTGCATACTTTTCCTTCTCCTTTATATTGTATTTACATACTTGTGCTCTGTAGATCTATTTCTGCTTAAGAACCGGATATTATGATGAGGCAAGAGGTGTTGCTCAATCATCTCGCGTTGCACAGCACTTTGTCCCTCAGGTACCTTGTTTTTCGTTATAGGTCTTCACCATTTTAAATCTGGTCATCTAACACTTCTTTGGCAGCTTGCAGAGTGGATCTCGGCTGGCGGTGCCGTCTCACCAGAGACCGCTATTTCCGCTTCAGAAGAATGCGAGAAAATGTTGAGAATGGGCGATCGAGCAGGCCGCCCCGGTTACGACAGGAAGAGATTACTTCTTTATGCTATTATTTCTGGTTGCCGCCGTCAAATTGATAGATTGCTTAGAGATGTACCGGGACTCTTTACCACCATAGAAGATTTCTTGTGGTTCAAATTGTCGGCAGTTCGCGACTGCCCAGCTGATTCCTCTTCTGTCGTTCTCAGTGAAGGCTTGGTGCCATACACTCTAGATGATCTCCAAAGCTACTTAAATAAATACGAACCATCATATTATACGAAAAATGGGAAGGATCCCCTTGTTTATCCCTATGTGATACTTTTGAGCATTCAGTTACTTCCAGCAATTCTCTACTTGTCTAAGGAAGCTGGAGAGGAAGGATACAACATCGATGCTGTACATATTTCTATTGTTTTAGCTGATCACGGGGTTCTTCTGGAAGGTTCTGGAACTGGCCAGAAGATTGGTATTATGGATGCTTGTTCAGAAGTTGCCAGCATTATAAGGCAGTATGGTTCCGTTTTCTTAAGGCATGGCAATCTTGAACTGACGTTGGAATATTATGCACAAGCAGCTGCTGCAATGGGTGGAGGAGAGATATCGTGGATTGGGCGAGGAAACGCTGATCAGCAAAGGCAGCGAAGTTTGATGTTGAGACAACTGTTGACCGAGATATTACTAAGGGATGGCGGTATTCCTCTTTTGCTTGGTCCAAGAGGTATGGGAGATGAAGGGGAACTTAGAAAGTATATGATGGATTGGAGAAGTCGAGAGCAGTTCTTACTTGAAGCTGCCCATCAATGCCAAGAAGCCGGTCTCTATGAAAAGGTAAGTTTTTATCCTCCACTATTCTTTTGATCCTAATGTTTTCTAAGAAAATTAACAGTTAGCTGTGGCATGTACTTAGTGTTTGTCCTCTATCTCAGGAGTATGAAAGGTATGGTCTGCATAAATTATTGGTATACTGAATAATATTACAAGATAGTTAACTCTTGCATGGTCAAAGATATTTAGTTATCAAACTTGTCGTCGCTGATATACAATATTTCTCGCTTCATACTCAAATCTTAGATTTTGAACTCTCTTGCTTATGGAATTTCTGTTTATATCTTTGTTACTTCTTATATCACTGTTCTATGTTCCTGATTGTTCTTTATTTTTGACATTACCTATATGCTGCTTCACATAAAACTTGTGCAGTCCATAGAGATTTATAAAAGAGTTGGGGCTTTCGCAATGGCCTTAGAGACGATAAACAAGTGCCTTTCCGATGCAATATGTGCCATGTCGCGTGGTAGGTTAGATGGTGACAGTCGTGCTGCTGCTCTAATTTATTCTGGCAATGATGTTGTGGAGACATTCAAATATTCTTCTGAAGACAGGTGATCCTTGACTTGAGCTATTAACATTTTCAAATCTTGTCTGACTTGATAGCTTTGGCATGATTGATTATTAGTTCTATAGTAGACATTGCATGCTTCATTTTATGCTGTGGTTGATCATGCATTTCTTTCTATTGTTATGGTGATGAAATGTAGTATTTGTACCTCCAGAACTAATATATGCCATCCTGCACAGTCAAGAGTTCAGAGAAGAGCTTGAGCATTAGAAGTTTACGCTAGTGCTTGTTTGATTCAGAAGGGCTGATGTTACCGCCTGGCCTATTCAATGAAATCATTCATTTTTTATAATAATTTAGTATTACACACTATTTCGAAAATATTTGTTTTGCGTATCGTAAATCATCTTTCTAAGATGATCGGGCAAATTTAAACTTAGACTAAGCCATTGTGAACTTTGGATTAAACTGTTTTGGCTGTAGGCTTCAGGACAAGGAACTTATTTCTGAACAGCAAACAGTATTAAGGCAGCTCGAAGCTATTCTATTTGTCCATAAGCTAGCTAGAGCAGGCCAGTATGTGGATGCTCTGAGGGAAATCACAAAGCTCTCCTTCCTCCCATTGAATCCTCGAGCACCAGACGTCACAGCTGATGTCTTTAGGAACTTATCACCTCATGTTCAAGCGTGTGTGCCGGATCTCCTCAAGATTGCTCTAAGTTGCATAGATAACGTTGCAGACACTGATGGAACTCTCCGTGCTTTGAAGTCTAAGGTGTGCCATTTATATTATTGCCTATGCATAATATTTTTTATATTGTGCTGACACACACTGAACTACACAGTAGATTATTGAACCACTAATGCCAAAAGCTTTTGGCTGCGTGCGCACTGTTGGGTTGCGTTTAACCAGGATATTTGGTCTGCCATTTTTGTCTGGTTTAAACTTGTGTAAGTCTTAATTTGAGTGGAGCTGTTTAAAGCACTAATAGCTTTTTCATTAAAATCTCCACGGCTTCTCACCGTACTAGAAGCTTCAATTTAAAACTTATTCTTTTCTTAGATCCAAAAAGCTTATTTTAGCTTTCTACCTCGTACAAAAGGTCTGGAAATTTGTTAGCCGAATGGTTACTCTTTCAAAACATCTGCTTTCGAGAATAGAGCAGTTAGCAAACAATTAGTATTCCTTTTGAAAGAACTCTTACAGTTTTGCGTGTAACTGCAGATTGCAAATTTTGTAGCAAACAACATGACAAGGAACTGGCCACAGGATTTGTACGAAAAGATCGCTCGAAGCATATAGAGCCTTGTGCCCTCTTCCCAACCCAATGGAAAGCTTCATGATACGGGGTGAGTGAATAATTTGCACGCGTCTGGCTCCCTTTTTAATAGAAATGCTAATTATGTTTTCTCCTCAACTGTGTCTGAGCATACTAGCTGATTTGGACCAGATATTTATTTAATATCAGAAGCTGGTCTGAATGATGGCTACTGTTGTGACCATTTCCTCCATTCTAGATGCTTGTTGGTGGAACTGAGCACTTTTTGGATTTAAGAAATGTGGAGAGTTGGAACATCAAATCCGTAATTTCTCTTGCCTGCATTATAGAGAGTAGAGACCGAGGAAAGGGTAAGTAAAGAAAGTGATTTCTTTGACCACTTGGGATCCATCTTAGGAAGATGTAATTTTCATCTTCTTTTCCACCCTTGTCTCATGTTGTTTTCTCCTCTTTCAAGGAACATGGACATTATATAGTGCCTTAGACTTTGGTGGCTGTATGGTGGTGCGTGTGTACGGTTTTTTTTTGAACTTTTGTTTTTTCTATCGATATTTTATTTTCTTTTGGAACCTACTCACATGACTTTTTAAAGGATAATATGTTTATACCAAATTCAGTAGTGGAGATGCGCGGATCTTAAATTTAGGCACCATTAGACTGAGGTCTACTCTAGGTTATCCGGTGCCTGGAGTATTAGGTTACTGATCAGGCAAAACAAAATATTTGAAAATTCGATGAATTTTTTTTTTTTCGCATTTTATTTTATTGTATTTTGTTGAATGCGTTTAAACTGGGGGCCTGGGGCTTAGCGTGGCGCAGCCAATGCCTCGCAAGTGGACCACGTCGTCTTTCACTGAGGCGTTGACGTCATAAAGTGGTGAGGGAACCTTCTGGAAAAGGTAGTACAACAACTTGCGTTGTGCCTTATTTTTTTTCTTTATTTCTTTTCGATTTTGTTTAGGGTTGTAAGTTACGTGCGACATGACTCGGTGCATCTGTCCTTCCTCTAAAGGACACATCTTATCTTCCCCATCTATTATAATAAGAATTAAGAAAGAAATGTTATTTGTACATTCCTCTAAGGAGTGTATATATATCTTATGAGCAATGTTACATGTACATCCCAAAAGGGTGTACATCTTACATTTTCACCTTTTTAATGGTGGTGATGTTTTTTACGGGTCACATCAAGTGATTTCTCATCACACCTCCACCCTTAGATGGGTGGGGGTGTGAGATGTATACCCCTTACGGGTGTACAAGTAGCATTTTCCATATCTTATTCCCTCCAAATGAAAGATTTTACAACTCTTATATATATATATATATATATATATATATATATATATATATATATATATATATATATATATATATATATATATATATATATATATATATATATATATATATATATATAGTTCGGTTATTATATTATTGATAGTATTAAATATTTGGTACTATTAAGTTTTTTACTTTTAGATCAACTCTTTTGATCATTTTTATTCGTTAGATTTTATTATTTTTTCAATCAACTATTAAATCTGAAGGGTTCACTATTATTTTAACCATATATTTTTTAATTTAAGAATTAAAAATTTAATAGCATAAATGACTTGGTATTAGTATTCAAACTTAGTTTTATATATATATATATATATATATATATATATATATATATTAATTATTATGCTATTAATAGTATCAAAATATTTAATATTATTAAATTTTATTTTTATTTTAAATTTTTAGATCATATTATTTTTTTAATTATGCGTTAAATTTTAAAAGTTTATTATTATTCTAACAGCATAATTTTTAATATAATGATTAAAAATTTAATAGCATCAATAGTTGTCTAACTCTACTCTTCGTAGCAAAAAAAAATTTATGGATGTATGTTTTAGATCAATAAATAGGGCGATATATAGCAGCTATAATAATGTTAATTTATGGATGTATGTTTTAGATCAATAGATAGGGCGATATATAGCAGCTCTATAATAATGTTAATTTATGGATGTATGTTTTAGATCAATAAATAGGGCGATATATAGCAGCTATAATAATGTTAATTTATGGATGTATGTTTTAGATCAATAGATAGGGCGATATATAGCAGCTATAATAATGTTATAATACGTTCACTCATTTTCTCTTTTATCTCGCACTCCACTGTTTTTGGGTATGCATCTCAAAATTATGTCACTTGGATGAAAGAAGTATTGTTCAGATTACTAATAATAATAAATCAAATATATATTAATATAATATTAAATTATTTGAGATTTACAGTTTTAGTTTAGCATGGAGTTGATTAATTTCTTACAAACTCCGGGTCCGTGTATAGCTACTTGGTCGATTGCAAAGGGAAGTGCAGAAGATACCATTTTATGAATAGAACAGGAGGATGTTCACTACCAACTTCCCAAAAAAAAAAAAAAAAAAAAAAAAAAAAAAAAAAAAAGCAAAAGGATAGAAGGGCCCAGAACACCCCTCGTATTAAATCTGCTCGTTGAAGAAACCTTCATTCTCCTATCCCTTTATTCAAAGTAGCTTGCCACCTTTTCCTTTTAAGATCTACTGCTTATTTTTCCCATGCTCTTTAATGCAACAAGCGGCGATACAATAATAATATCAACTTCCTTCCTCATATTTTAAAAAGAAAGAAAGAAGGAAAGAAAGGAAAACAAGAGAACTTACTAAACAATAAGCAGTTCCAATGTCTCAAAGCTCTTAACTCCTGCAATAAATAAGCATTAATCTACGTCACTCTATCTCTTCAAACCCCCTTTAATTTCTCCTCACGTTATTCTAAAATCTATGACTCTTTTGACTCACCAACTACTAATAATAATAATAATAAATAAAAATAAAAAATAAATCCAACCCCATCCCCTAATTCTTTCTTGTTTATTCATTTATTTATTTATTTGTGGGGAAGGATGATAAATTATTGCTACCAACCAGTGTCAGTGTCAGGAGCTTTCTTATTCGCTGGAAATACGGTTCCCCACTCGCTCGCTTTTACGTCCGCTCTGTTGTGTCATTTCTTTCTCGGAGATAACGACCCAATCCCCAACTCTCCTCCATTTTGCATATATAACCCTCACAAAACAAATTGTATAAAACTTATCCTTCCCTTCTCTTCGATATAGATAGCATATTAATTTGCAAGTAGAGCAATGCTCCTGTATTTTCACACTAATTTTATTAATATTTTATTTTATTATAGTATTAAAAAGTCTAAAAAGGTGTTTAAATGATATAAAATTTATGTCTTAATATTTTGACGCACAAATAATAATCATTTAATATTTTTACTAAATTATTTTATTTTAAATAAAAAAAGCGTAAAATACACAGTAATATTACTGGAGCCTTATTTTATTTCTAACCTATAAAAAAGTTTCAAATTTTGACACTATTTTCTAAAATCTTGACCTTAATATAGTATAAATCCAGGTTCAAATTCTCTACCAAGTCTCAACCCTCATTTAACATACCCATCAATAAATATTTATTAGTAGTAGTAAATTGTTGTGCGTTTTTGAAACACAAAAAGAAGCAACTTTTATTTTATTAATTTATGTGAGACCTCTATTCAACTCCTCATCGCTTAATTAAAAACTAGTACTTTGTTCGCTTAATTAAAAACTAGTACTTTGTTTGTAGCATGTATATTTTGCATGGATAAAACTTAAGTTAGAAGCTGAAAAGTCCCTTTTAGGTGTTAAGTTTTTTTTTAATATTAATTTTTTGATTACTAAAATATTGATAAAAACTTAAACTCTAAAAAAAAAAAAATTATATATATTTGGGAAGCTTCTCATTCACAGGATATCTCTATAATACTGACTTCCCTCCTCCTCCTCCTCCAGTACCGGCTGTCTGCCTCCCTATGAACCCCCAGACAATGGATGCTTCTCCAGACTTCTCTCGCTTGGGCTTCGGAAAGATGGGCTATGGGTTAGTTTCTCATTCTCTAATCCTTTTTCATTTTAATATAACTTTTTTTTTTTTTATCTCAGATAAATAAATTTATGTACAACTAATATAAAGTTTCTAGCTGTTATGAATAATAATAGTCTCGATGTCAGATAGAGTGCTGGTCGCGTTTAGTATTTTTCAGAACAGTGAGATGATCATCAAAACAAATGATTTGAAATGTTGGATTGTAAATCAACAACATCTTTCGAGTTTGGTGGCAGTGATTAAATGGCCCCAAGTTTCAGATTTAAGTTCTCCAGGTTGTTTACTTTTCTGTTTTTGCATGGGTTAAATTCCTCTTCGAATGCTGTTGATGGTGCTGCAGATGCAAGCACTACAGGAGGAGGTGCAGGATTCGAGCCCCCTGCTGCGACGAGATCTTCCACTGCCGCCACTGCCACAACGAATCCACTGTAATCTCCCTCGTATCTTTCTCTCAGTCATTTCATCGAACACTTAATTCGCTATAATCCCGTTCATTTTTTTTATTTATTAATTTTTGGTTGGATTGGATACTCATTGTCTAGAAAGATCGGCACGAGCTTAATCGTCAAGCTGTTCAGAGGGTGCGTTTTTTGATACAAATATTTGTTTGTGTGTGTGTTGTCACCGTTTTTTTGCTGCTGCTGCTGCTGTCGGGGCATTTGGGATTGAATCTGAATGTGTTTTGTGCAGGTAATTTGTGTTATCTGTGACACCGAGCAGTCGGTAAGTTTTGATCTTATCGTGATGAGAAGTGATGGTAATGTATTCTTGATAGCGACGATAGCGATAACAATGGTTTGATAGTAAAAGAGTTATTCGTAGGTGGCGCAAGTATGCTCGAATTGCGGGGTCAATATGGGGGAATACTTTTGCGAAGTGTGCAAATTCTATGACGACGATGTGAGGATTGTTCTTTCTCTTTTCGTCTTGTATTGCTTTCTTTTTGTTTGGAAAAGTATCATTTTGTTTGATTATTAATTGGGTGAGTTTTGATTTTGTGTTTCGATGTAGATTGACAGAGGACAGTATCACTGCAACGACTGTGGCATCTGCAGGTTAGATGTTCTTTTTGGTTTCGGAGGTTTCGGCTTGGTCATCAACAATTTAGTTGTTACAATTAGGTCCCTACCCTTTGCGTTCTATTGTAATCTCACCTTTTTCAAAACTGTCGGTTAATTAATTGGATGGAAGCGCCCGTGTGACTTTTTGATTTCGCAACTTGTTGGAAAAATTGGAACTTTTAGAACTGATAATAATTTGGAACCAATCTGAAGCTTTCCTAAATGGCTGAGGACTCAGTGATGCAGTTTACTTATATTCGATCCTTTTTTCTTGAAGGAACTTATTATCTCCAATTATATTAAGAAAATTACTGATGTTGACCTAATTCCTTCTGTGATATCTTTAAACAGAGTTGGTGGCAAGGAGAGGTTCTACCACTGCCAGAAGTGTGGTGTGTATCCTTTCATTCTGATGCTTGGGTTTAATTTGAATGAGTAACCAACCAAGAATATAGCCATGAGATTGAGAGGATTACTTAGCCAAAGTTTGAGAAGTTTGAATTTTGTGAAATTTTCAACAAAGTCCAAAAGAAGCACAATAGCTATAAATACGTGTATGGAAAGAATACATAAGGAATATTATATCACTTTATTTCTCGTTGAATGTTCGTGAAGTTTTTCAATTTTATTCAATTAATTTATGACCCAAAATTGTGTAGTAGTGAATGTCTTTATAATTGTGAACTAGTGAATATTTTGGTGAATTAGTCGGCCAACTATAAGATGTAAGTGTGAATAGGAGGTGTTAGATATTTATGATGTTATGATTTTGCACTTTCGTATTAAAAATCCAGCTTTCTTTACCAAGATTGCTACAAACTGGTTTACCTTCAAGAGAAAATTTATTCTGTTGATTATATACAGGATCCTGCTACTCAGTTGGCTTGCGTGATAATCATTCGTGCATTGAAAACTCGATGAGACACCACTGTCCCATTTGTTATGAGGTGCAGTGGCAACTTCTTTTTAAATTTTTTAAATTTTAAGGATTTCTTAATGCTAGAAACTGTGGTGCAGTACCTGTTTGATTCTTTGAAAGAAACAACGGTTCTCAGATGCGGGCATACGATGCATGCAGAATGTCTTTATGAGATGATAAAGCATGAGAAGTAATTCCCTTATTGTCTTTTGAGTCCTCTGTACCGCACATCTTTTATGAAGCTCTGCTTCTTAAGAAAACAATTGTTGATTTCTGTAATGGGTTTTGGTTTTTGCACTCAGGTTCTCTTGTCCTATATGCTCCAAGTCAGTTATTGACATGTCAAGGATGTGGAGGACATTGGATCAGGAGGTACAATAGACCTTTTATTTTGATATTGATTTTTCATCAAATGGTGTTGCGTGATTTGTTGTTGTAGGATTAGTCTTTTGGAGATTTATGATGACTAGTTGGCCCATTGCTACCTTTGCCCTTCTTTTCACTTTCTTGAATATATAGTTCATTTTAGCTAACTAGGCTGTTGGAATGAAATTTGGCATCACACTCAGAATCAATTTAAACCATTAATTTAGCATTCAATGGTAATCTATGCCAAATTATGTTAATGATTTCGTATACATGTAATCATCCACTGTCACCTTTTAAATTAATTTTACTTTTCCTGCAGTAGTTTGGAAATCAACACATTGGATTTTCTCAGGGTCTCGCGATTCTTTCCCTCACCATTGCACCTTCAAAAATAAGATATTCTTTGATTATTTTACTGATCTCTTAACATTAAAAATCAAGTTCTAAAAACTTCTACTATGTTTTACGATTAATTTTCTTTGTTTCTTGAATGATCTCTCTTTAGACAATTAAGTCTCTTTAAAGTGTTTCACAATCTTACATACACGGCTCATGTATATGTAGGTTTCTCTTCATGTTTGAAGACTACCTCTTATATTGTTTTGTTAGTTTATGTACACGGTTCAAACATTGAACCAAAACATTCACTTTCTGCAGAAAGAAGCAACAATAATGCCAGAGGATTATCGCTACAAGAAGGTCCGTGATTTTTTTCCTCTACTTTGTAGATAATGAACTTGTTGACTTGAATTGGTAGATTTAATCATCTAAATAGTGTCTATTTGGACTGGTTTCCGGAATAGCTTCTCTCCACCGAGAAGCAGCGGCAAGGCATATTGCAAGCATGGAGTTGGAAGATTATGGTGAGGCTTGAAGCTAAAATGACTTCTAGGCCCGAAAGCATAAGCTCCTTTAAACTTCCCATGCAGCAGCTGGAAGTTTTGATATGAATTACTTGTCAGTCTTTTTATGTATGATTCTACTTAAACAACACCTGCTGTAAAAACCCAAGTCAGGCAAATTAAGGCCCTTATTTGAGTGTGGTGATGCCATGTAGTGTATGTATCAAATTGACAAGTTCCTAAGTACCAGGCTAATGAACCCTATATTTTCAACCATCTGTTTTGATTCTTGGTTTTGTACAGAAAGATTAGCTTTAGTTAAACACAGCCATCTTTTATTTTGCATTTCCTCTCAAGCAACAATTAAATATACTACCCCTTCAGAAAGCCCTATTAGGAACCCCTAGTTTGATCCATCTGCAAGCTTCTGATGAAGTCTACATAACACAATTTTTCTTTCCAAGTGGTATTATTACATTTATTTGTTTGATATCTTGTAGGTGTGGATCCTCTGCAACGATTGCAACGATACCACAGAAGTATTCTTCCACATTATCGGTCAAAAATGTAGCCACTGCCAATCCTACAACACTCGCATGGTTTCTCCACCGGTGCTCCCTCATTAGATGAAGTGTATTCCGAAGAATTATGCATTGATACTGCTTTGGTGAAAGGACGAAAAGACGAAGAGGAGGAAACAAAGAAGATGAGTGTGCTTATTCGACATTTCCATTAATTGGATGGCGACATATACAATATTGTTCTCATTTCATACAACAGTGTATTACGACAGTATTTGAACTCTGTATTAAAGTATTTCTTGTACTACAGCTTCATATGATGAATTTGTGAAATAAATGGCTCATCCGTTGGTTCTCTGAGTTCTCCTTTCGTGTCTAGTCTCAGACTACAACATTATTTGTCCTCTGCAACCTCCCTAATCCGATCCGTACGAAAATGGTTAAGGATATGTGAACTTTTCTTTTGCTCAATTCTAATTTTGATCGCGATGCAGTATGTCCAGTAACAGAGAGATCTATAGAGAGAAATAATTTTGCATATTATGGTTAGAGATAATAAGAAAACAAGTTGACAAAACATACCATGCATAAAATCACTTCAAAAATACTGAAAAACCTACTTACATAGTCATTATATAAAGATCACCATCTCTAAATAACCTCACAACTTAATGACAAAAGCCACTTCATTTATTTAGAATCAGGATGGATAGCCAAATGGTAAGATTACAACTTTCATTTGTACTTAGACTCATAGTAAATTATTTCAGAGGCCTCTCTCTTCAGCAGGTTGATGATACTCATGACATTGGAACAATGTAACCTGAATCAGGAATAAAGATACCACTAGTTATTCATGCTTGATACAAAAAACCAAACCAAACAAAAAAGGTCATTGTACTGGAAAAAGGAAACAAAACAATTTGCTAACTTAGTGATGTTTAATGAAAAAAAAACATGAATACATAAAAAATGATACATACCTCCGCAGTTAGTTCCCTTCAGAATAGGCCGACCGCATGTTCTCGTGGCCCACACAAACTTTTTCATGCTGATCATCCTCAGATAGAAGGGACTGATTTTGCGGCAGATGCAAGGCACATCCAGTAGCAGAAGTGGAACGCAGCACGACTCCGGAGGTTCTGTCGGCTCGCCTTCCTTCTTTATCCACGGCCTGCAGCAGCGCATTAGCTTTTTCAGGTCCCCGTGACATAGTCTTGGCGTCCTCGCCTGCGGGTCCTCATTGACAGACAATTCGGCCGCCGAGGCTTGGTGGCTGTGAAGAAACAAGGCTGTAACAGCTACTGCCAGGGCCATGAACAAGCACTTGACATTCACTCTTTCCATATTTTATCTCTTAGTATATACTTGAAATTTTTGAACTTTGTAAGTTATCCTCTTCTCTCTAGTGACATATATATGTTTATATTTTTTGGTTGTGTGATGTATATATAGGTAAGATATTTTTTAAATTTTTTTTTGCTCTTTTTAAAGGATTTGTATAGCTGCGATTTGGCTTCATTGAATGAAGTGGATTAGAAAGTGAGAGTTAGTGCATTACGTAGTAGTAAGGGATTTCTACCCAAGGAATTGTTTCCAAATGGTGAAAAAACAAGACATGGCCGTTAGTTGTTGTTTTTTTTTTTTTTTTTTTTTTTTTTTTGACTGATATATCTCTTGAATTGTGTGAATCTTCTTTGATTAACGAAAATACTATTTATACATTCTATTTAGGATATACATCCACACCCCACCAATTCAATAGATAGGGTGTGATGAGGGGTTACTTCACAAATTACAAAGTAACTCCTAAAAGATACTTCATTTTTAGATGAATGAAATATAGAATGTATGCTCTTTGATTAAACCGTGTTGGAAAAAATACAAAAAAACACCCAAGAGTATATCGACTTTTGTACTTTACCCTCAATAATAAAAATATGCATGAAACTCTTCTTAATTTTCATAATAAAGTTATTATTTATCTATTTTATAAATTTATTATTCACATAATTTTGAAATGTTTCTCAAAGTTAATCACCTTCACAAAATGATGGTGAAAGCTCCTCTCGAACACAATCCATCGGTGAGACGAGTATATCGAAGAAATTTACTATTCTCCAAGAAGACAACTTAGAAAAGATGGCTCTTTTGGACCCTACTTGCAATGGTGGTGAAATGTTCTAATAACTAGAGAGATTTTTTGAGTGTGGAGTTTCTTACCCGATTGGCGATAGTCGTAGAGTGATTTTTTGGTCGGACATTTGGTGTAGCCACTCCTCTTTGCAATCACTCTACCGTGGTATTTTTCGTGATGTGATTAGCAAAAAGTACATAATAAGAAAGTGCTAAGGAGGTGCCAGATGAAAGTGGCGTAAGATCTTGTCAGAATTTGCTCCAAAATCGTAGTATGATAGAGAGCCGATCTTGAGTTAAAAAGGTTACTTTCCAACTTCGCACTGTACAATAGAGGGGACGTAGTCAGATGCATGGAGACAGACTCATTCTGAAACATTCTCAATCAAATTGCTTTATAATTTCCTCCAAGACGGTGGAGCTTTAGATGTTCTTATAAAACTGTTGCTCTATTGGACAGCTTTGGAAAGAGAATCGGCTCAAAGACGACACTTTAGGGGAAGGAAGTTAACGACAATTGTCATTTCGTGATGAATCATTCAATTAAAGAGCAGAATAAAAAAATCATTGAGAAAAAAAGTCACAACATATACCACATGATATTGGAGATCTGATTTTGCGGAGAATTTTAAAATACCTACTATCCTTAGTAGTTTAAAAATAAATAAATAAAAAGGCATGGTTGTCTTATCTTGTAATTTAATTCATTTTTTTTTTGAATGAAGCGATAGCTTACTATCATTCTCTCTCAAAAAAAAAAAAAATTTTAAATATTATTTTAAGGAAAATGCTATGTGTACACCCCTTTCGGGGTGTACATCATACACCCCACCCATCTAAGAGTGGGGGTGTGATGATGGGTCACTTGATGTGACCCGTAAAAAATATCGCCACCATTAAAATGGTGGAGATGTATGATGTACACCCCTTCGGGGTGTACATGTAGCATTGCTCTTATTTTAAATGCCAGCTAAATGTTTTATATGATGAAAAGTTGTATTCTGCATTATATCTTGTCTTTTTAACAAACTTACAAATATTATTTTGCTACTTTATAGATAAAAGTGTATAAAACTTATCTAAAGTATCATGCATCTATTTTAATTAAACTATCTAATTTTTAAAAATTTTGATTTTACTATCTAATTTTTTTTTTTTATTTGAGTGAGTTAGTGACCCTTTAACTTCAAATTAATTTGAATTCATCAACTTTCTTCACAGCATTAGTTAGTATATCCTAGGCAATTTACGTAACTATTCATTCATTAATATAAATAATTAGTTTAATTTTCATATCCGAATATTCATCAAATTATACAAATTAAAAAGTTAGATACTTAAATCAAAATTTTAAAACGTTGAATAGTCGAATCAAAATGATCTATAGTCTAGATAATTTTTATACATTTTAAATATTTTATATACAGTATGTAGATTCTTAAAAAATAACTATAATAAGAGGAGAAAAAAAATTAAAAACTATTTTCTTCTTCTTACTATATGAGATACGCATGCAGCTGGCTTTTGGAGTGATATTTAAGAATATTATTAATATTTTATGAATGGTTAAAAATTAAAATTGGGTTTAAGTGATAGCACCACCGACAGATTTAAGGGGAGTTTTTTATAATTTAATTATTTTTTTAAAATAAAAATAACACACTATTTATTTCATTCAAAAAAAAAAAACGCCGAAAGAAAAAAAATAAACTTTTCCTTTTAGAAATAACGTTGCCTCCTGAAGGGTCAAGTTATCTTGAACACCAGTCACAGTTATCGATGTGTCCCAAAATAGATTCCTCCTGTGTCCCAAAATAGATTCCTCCTGGAAGTCTTTAATTTAATTATAATTTAATTATAAAATTTTTTTTTATTTTTTAGTAATTAATGCCAGTAAAACTATTTTTTATGAATTGCTCAATAACGCTATATTCACTCCTAAAAAGTAGATAAAAGTAAAACGCGTGATAAAATAATTATTTGTGTGTAAAATTTATAATATTGTAAATTAGATATTCACATATTTTTCAATCTACTCCTCTGAGTCGACATTGGAGTACTCATAATTTTTTTAAAAATCAAATTTAGCTAAAACTATAAAATAATTAGATTTTAAATTTAAAATATTAAATACCAATAATTAAATTTTTAGCCAATTATATTAGATACGATCGATAATTAATATAATTAGATATATGAGGTCAAAAATTGAGCTTAAATATTTTGTATTGTGATTTGGATCCAACAAATTGTTATTACTTAAGTATATTATATATGAGGCCACACATGCTGATAATAAAAATTAAGCTATTTTGGATTATAATTTGAACGCAACAAATTATTATTGCTGGCGAATCGAATCGACACAAATACTTCTAATTTAATAAAGATATACAAAAAACATAACTTCAAAAATAATGATACTCCACTCCTCCCAAGGAATGAGTAATGCTACACGGACATCCAAAAAATGGTGTATATTCTACACCCACCCATCTAAGGGTAGAAAATTATTTCACAAATTATGAATTGATTTCTCACCACATCCCACTCATTGGATGGGTGGGGTGTATGATGTACACCCCCATAAAAAGTGTACACTTAGTATTTTTTATTTTTTAAAGAATTGTTGATACAATTGATGAGAAAAATGCAAAAAGCACAGACAAT
This sequence comes from Tillandsia leiboldiana, assembly GCA_029204045.2. NCBI lineage: Eukaryota > Viridiplantae > Streptophyta > Magnoliopsida > Poales > Bromeliaceae > Tillandsia > Tillandsia leiboldiana. The sequence goes on from CM055061.1 coordinate 1,846,310, forward strand.
ATTTAGTGATTGTAATAGTAAAAAGAAAAAAAAAAATTCCCAATAAGACATGGTCGCATCAACATAATTATCATTTTATCCATAAAATTAAAAGGTGTGTATTCTTCTAACTACACTTTCAAATAATCAATATTAACAGTGATCTAACAGCGTTGGAAAAAGAAATACGTAGTTAAATATTTCTCCATATTCCGACAAGACCATACAACTTATATCATAATTGTATTATTGTGCACATTGAATATTTTTTTATCGTAAGTAATTTATGATTCCAAACTAATTAAGAGAGAGATGATTTCGCCATCCATTGCTCAAATAAAGAAGATTATAGAAAGTATTTATATATATATATATATAGATCACCAAACCCAAAATAACTTCCAACATCATGATATACAAAACAACTACATAAAAAGCGCGCAGGAAGGAAAAAACCAACAACTAAGATCACAACTGTTTATTGAATACTTTCTTAGCCACGGTAAAATACTCTGAATTAAGGACTCTCTCACTCTCTCTCTCAGCCAACTTGATTGATACTCAAATTATCGGAACCGTATAATCTGAAACACAGAAAATGATATCATTAGTAATACCAAAAAAAAAAGAGAAGAAAAAACAATGATAGCTAATGGTGTTTAGTAGAATTTAAATGCACTTACCTCCGCATTTTGTTCCGCTTGGAATAGGCATGTCGCACTTCTCCGCGACGGCCACCAATTTCGCCATATCGATCTTTCTCTCGTAGTAACTTGCGGGGACGTTTTCGCAGATGCACAGCAAATCTATCTTCTGAATGGTGCGGCAGCACAGGGTCTTAGGTTCTACCGTCTCTGAACCCTTCCTTATGCACTTCGTGCAACTGTACATCAATTTTTTCAAACCTCCATTGCAAATCATCGGATGCGGTTTCTCATCGTCTGATGATGACAACTCCGCTGCATCAGCAGCTCGGTGACTGTGAAGCAGCAAGAGAGTAACAACTATATATATTGCTGAGGCCAAGAACAGGCACTCAATCTTCACTTTTCCCATCTTCACTTGAAAAAAAAAAAAATTGGACCTTGTTATGAGTGAATTATTTTCTTTTCTTTTTGTTTGGTTTTGTTTGTTGTTGATTGTGTGATGTGAATGAGGAGGGTTTTTACGTGTATTTATAGGTGCTATTGGTGGCATGGAGGGAAATATCCAGGAAGTAACTGTATCGTTGCCAAATGGTGGAAAATATAGATATGTGCAATGAAAGCTTGGATTGTGTGAATCTCATCTCATTCAATTAAAATCACTTTTTTTTTCTAACATAAGAATTAATATTATGTACGCTTTTGAGGATAGAGGATAGATGAAAGTAGAATTAATATGAATGATAAGTCATATATATATTAATATTATATAAGCTTTTGAGAATAAATAAAAGTACAATTAATTAATATGAATGATAAGCCATATATATATATATATATATATATATATATATATATATATATATATATATATATATATATATATATATATATATAGAGAGAGAGAGAGAGAGAGAGAGAGAGAGAGAGAGAGAGAGAGAATTGAGCCCGTATTCTTTTATCAAATAAGTGATGTCGGTAGATTTTTAGCCTTTCGATGAAAAAATGTGTAGTTAGAACAATAGTGGATCCATTGGGTTAAATAAATGATTAGTGAAATAGAATAATTTAAGAGATTACATTAGTCAAATGATAGATCTAATGATAAAAAAATTTACAAGTACCAATTGCTTGATATTTGTACAAACATAATAGTCGGACTATATATATATATATATATATATATATATATATATATATATATATATAGAGTTGGGCTGGAATGCTATTGATAGCACCAACCCAACTTTGCCACCCACTTTATAGTCATTGGATTGCATTGAGATTCGTGCAAATCCTTTAATTAAAAAAAAAAACTTTTTACTTTTTACTTTTTCTTTTTACTTTTTCTTTTTTCTTTTTTTCATTAAAGAGCCTACACGGATCTCAATGCGATCCAATGACTACAAAGTGGGTGGCAAAGTTGGGTTGGTGCTATCAATAGCATTCCAGCCCAACTCTATATATATATATATATATATATATATATATATATATATATGAGCTAGGCTGGAATACTATTAATATATATATATATGAGCTAGGCTGGAATACTATTAATAGTACCAAGTTATTTGTGTTATTAAGTTTTTAACCCTTGAATTAAAAATGTGTAGTTGAGATGATGGTGGGCCCCTTGGTTTTAATAGGTGGTTGGAAAAATAGTAAAATCTAACGGATGAAAATGATCAAAGGGGTTGATCTAAGGGTAGAAAACTTGATAGTACCAATGACTTGGTACTATTAATAGTAAAGTAGCCGGACTATATATATATATATATATATATATATATATTATATATATATATATATATATATATATATATATATATATATATATATAGAGAGAGAGAGAGAGAGAGAGAGAGAGAGAGAGAGTCTAGCTACTATGCTATCGATAGCACCAAACACTTGGTGCTATATCAAGTATTTAACCTTTAGATCTACCTCTTTGATCATTTCCACCCCTTAGATCATATTATTTTTCCAACCACCCATTAAACCCTAGCTAGTAGCCCATTATCATCCTAACGACACATTTTTTAATTCAAGAGCTAAGAACCTAATAACACAAATGACTTGGTGCTATTGATAATATAGTAGTCTAGTTATATATATATATATATATATATATATATATATATATATATATATATATATATATATATATATATATATATAGAGAGAGAGAGAGAGAGAGAGAGATGTGGCAATGCAGCTCGCTCTTCGCGAGCCAGGACGTGTTCGGTTCGAAATGAGCTCGAGATCGAATCGTTTTTTTAATAAACGATCCGAACACGAGCTGGGGTCAGCTCTCTCGTCTTCGGCTCGATAGCAGCTCAAATATATAAATATACATATACATGAATGAATGAATATATATATATATATATATATATATATATATATATATATATATATATATATATATATATATATATATATATATATATATATATATATATATATAGTAGAATTTATATGTTTTTTTACTTTATCTTTCTCTCTGTTTAGTTGACTTTACAAAAATACAAATTTCAATACAAAATCAATGGTAAAAAATTTACAAGTATGGATGGACTTGTACTTTCAAAAGCATATCATCTAGGCTACTATGCTATTAATACCACCAAGTAATTGGTGTTATTAGATTTTTTACCCTTCGATTAAGGCATGTGCGGTTAGAATAATAGTAAGCCTCTAGAGTTTAGTAGGTGGTTGGAGAAATTGCATGATCTAAATGGTGAAAATAATCAAACGGTGAAAAACTTGGTAGCACTAAGTGTTTGGTGCTATCGATAATACAACAACTGAACTCATATATATATATATATATATATATATATATAAAATAAAAGTAGCATGTTATCTATCTCATTTATTCGGTAAATAAATTTAGCTGCAGAGGTTGAGGCAATAATATCCCGATGGATTAGAAAGTTACAAAAAATAAAGAGAATACAACAGTAATTAAAGAAAACAAAGACATAAAAATTAATTACAATTTCCACTCAAAAGACATGTCATATAAAGCAACTAATACCCAAGATAATCTTATTAAAAAATATATTTTTAGTCTAGTCTTTCTTTTAAAAGAAAATTTAATCTAATCTCATTTGAATAAATTAGAAAAGAAAAATATATTTAATATTATTAATATGAGTTTATATATTAATTAGGAGAGAGAAATTTTTTTTTCTCCAAACCCGGTTTCTAAATAATTTAATAACTTTATTAATTTAAATTATTATTTAATATTATTATTATTATTATTATTATTTTATTTAATTATACTATTGATATTATTAAATATTTGATAAAACTACATGCTCAAAAATAAAATTTAACATTACTGAAAATAAATATAATCCAAAATAATATAATTATATACTAGATATAAATAAATATAATAATAATATTATTATTATTATACACTCGTTATGATTAAATATTTAATATGACTACACACTGAATATAATATGAATATAAGTAAAAATAATACGACTATACATACTTACGTAATTAATTATTCGATATGACTATACACTTAACGTAGCAGTTGATATAATTAAAAAATTAATATGATATTAAAATAATATGACTATATATTATATAAAAATAAAAGTGATATAACTATACTCTAAATATAAAGTGTCTTGAAAAATAGGAAAGGAGAGAAAAAATAATAATTTCTCTTTCCTAACTAACATATAATTAAACTCATATTAATAATATTAAATTATATTTTTTTTTAATTCAAATGAGGCCAGCTAGATTGGAATTTCTTTTTAAAAAAAATGCTAGATTGGAAATATTTTTTTAAATAAGATTAGCTTAGGCATTAGTTCCATCTAAAGCTGCAAAATTTGAGCTAATGCCTCATTTAGTCTTATTGAAAATAAAAATTCTCAATCTAGCATTCTTTTCAAAATAATTTAGAATCTAACCTTATTTGGATGGATTAGAAAAGAAAAAGTAATTTAGCAATATCCATTTGAGTTTATGTGTTAATTAGGTGGGAGAATTTCTTTTTTCTTCCTCTCTCTCCTTCCCCACTTTCCAAATCATTTAATAATATTTATTAATTTAAATTTATTATTATTATTTAATTAAAATATAAAATTAATATTATTAAACATATGATAAAACTACACATTCAAAAATAAAATTTAATATTACTGAAAACAAATATAACATAAAATAATATAATTATACACTAAATATAAATAAATATAATTATTATTATTTCATACTTGATATGATTAAATATCTAATATGACTACACATGGAATATAATATTGGCATGACCAAAAATAATATAACTATATATATTTAATATAATTAATTATTCGATATAATTATACAGTTAACGTAGCAATTGACATGACTAAAAATTTAATATAATATAAAAATAATATAATTATATATTACATAAAAATAAAAGTAATATAACTATACAGTAAATATATGATGTCTTAGAAAGTGGAAGAGGATGAAGAAAAAAAAAATCTTCCACCTAATTAACACATAAATTCAAATAAACATTACTAAATTATTTTTTCTTTTCTAATCCATCCAAATAAAATTAGATTGAAAATTTTTTTTTTTAAAAAAAAGCTTGATTAGAAATATTTAAAAAAAAAAGACCAAATGAGGTATTGGTTCACAAAATTCAGTCCTAAAATGATCGTGCATGAAGAGTGAATCAACAAATGCATCTGCTTTTGGCTCCCTAGATCTTCCAAATTTACATAATTATAAATTTACTAAAATAAATAATTAGCTTAAATTTTATATTCTAAAAGTTATCAAATTAGTCAAATTATACAAATTAAAAAGTTATATACTAAAATTAATACTTTTAAAAGTTGAATAGCCGAATCAAAATGATCAATAGTTCAGATAATTTGTATATATATTTACTCATTTTATATACAGTATAGGTATTTAAAAAATAACTACAATAAGTTGATTATAAGAGGAGAAAAATACATAGAAACTATTTTCTTCTTCATACTACATGCGATACGCATGCAGTTGGCTTTTGGAATGATATTTAAGAATATTTTTAATATTTTATGAATGATTAAAAATTAAAATTGGGTTTAAGTGATAACACCACGTAGCTTGAAGGTGAACTTTTTATATTTTAATTATTAAAAGCGCAGAAGTTAATATGTTAAGAAAAAATTTCCGTATTTTAGTCGTTGTTGTTGGTAACACTAAACGTTTTTTTAAAAAAAAATTGTTCAATAACACTGTACTCACTCCTAAAAAGTAGATAAATGTAAAATGCATGATAAAATAATTATTTTCTTCTAATGGTGTGTACAATTTATAATATTGTAAATTAGATATTCACATAATTTTCCGTTCTACTCCTCCAAGTCGACATTGCAATGTTCCGATTTTTTTTTTTTAATAAATTCAGTTAAAACTATAAAATAATTAGATTATAAATTTAAAATCATAAATATTAATTATTAAAATTTTAACCAACTATATTAGATATGATCGATAATACTACTAATTTAATGAAGACGCACCAAAGAACATAAGTTCAAAAATAATAATACTATATGGTATCGTTTGGTAACGGAATAACCAGAACTAGCTATTCTGGGGATAGGTATAAAGTACGGAATAAGAGCGAAAAAGTATTTAGTTCGGTTCCAGGGATAAGAGATTTTGTGTTTGGTATGAGAATAACGAATAAGAAGAATAAAAAGATTATGATGATGAGAGTATATTGGGAAGAAAAAGAGAGAGAGGAGAGAGAGGGATTTGTGATGATGAGAGTGTATTGGGAAGGAAAAAAGAGAAAGGAGAGAGAGGAATTTGTGATGATGAGAGTGTATTAGAAAGAGAGAAAGGAGAGGAGGAGGGATAGTTTAATAAAAAAAAAAATTATAAAATAATAGATAAGAACTGTTGTTCCAACTTATTCTACTTGTACTAGAACTACGGTACCGAATAATTCTTGGTGCGTTTGGTAGAATAAAAGGGATAAACCTCTTATTCCCAGTTCTAGTCCCGAAACAAACAGGCCCTATATGTACCACTCCCAAGGAGTACTAAATGGTACTCATAAATTTACATACTGTAACACATTACTCACTTGGTGATACAGGGGATTTTTTATTAAATTGTTGATATAATTGATGAGAAAAATGCATAACATACAGATAAACTAGTGATTGTAATAGAAAAAAGAAACCAAAAAGATATCATCACATCATCATAATTATCATTTTATCCATAAAATTGAAATGTATGTATTCTTCCTACTACACATTCAAATGAATCGATATTGACGGTGATCTAACGATATTAGGTTAAACAACGTCGGAAAAGAAATATATAGTTAAATACTTCTCCATATTCCAATAAGACCATACAATTTATGTAATTCCAAACTAATTAAGAGAGAGAGAGAGAGAGATGATTTCGCAATCCATTGCTCTAATCAAGAAGAATATAGAAAGTTTAGGAAACCACTCATCTATATATATATATATATATATATATATATATATATATATATATATATATATAAAGATCACCAATCCAACTTCATAAAAAGCAGGAAGGAAAAAACCAACAACAACTGTTGATTGAATACTTTCTAAGGCATGGTAAATTATTCTGAATTATGGTCTCTCTCTCAGCCAACTTGATTGATACTCAAATAATCGGAACCGCATGGCCTGAAACACAGAAAAAGAGATCATTAGTATTATCAAAAAAAGAAAAAAGACAATGCTAACTAATGGTGTTTAGTAGAAGTAAATGAGTAACTGCACTTACTTCCGCATTTAGTTCCGGTTGGAATAGGCTTTTCGCACTTCTCCGCGACGTACCCGACTTTGTGCATATCGATCTTCTTCTCGAATTTAGGGGGGATGCTTTGGCAGATGCACAGCAAATCTATCGTCTTAACGGCGTGGCAGCACGGGGCCGGAGGATCTACCTGCTCTGTCCCCTTCTTTATGGACTTATTGCAACTGGTCATGAGTTTTTTCAAATCTCCCCTGCAAAGCATCTCCTTATGCATTGCCACATAGTCCGATGGTGACTCCGCTGCAGCAGCAGCAGCAGCAGCAGCTTGCTGACTGTGAAGCAGCAAGACTGCAACAACTACTGCCGAGGCCAAGAACAAGCACTCAATCTTCACTTTTCCCATCTTCACTTACTATTATAACTTGAAAAAAGAAAATTGGACCTTGTTATGAGTTAATTCTCTTCTTCTTTTTTTTTTTTGTTTGGTTTTGTTTGTTGTTATTTGATGTGAATGAGGAGGGGTTTTACGTGTATTTATAGGTGTTATTGGTGGCATGGAGGAAATATCCAGGAAGTAACTGTATCTGAGATTTGGCCTCGTTGAATGAAGTGGAGGGGAGTAGTAGAGGATGGAGACAAAAGGCAAAGGATATTTGCCCAAGGAGTTGTTGCCAAATGGTGGAAAATATAGATATGTGCAATGAAGCTTGGATTTTGTGAATCTCATTCAATTAAAATCACATCTTCTTTCTAATTTAAGAAATAATATTATGTATGTAAGTTTCTGAAAGGAGACAAAAGTAGAATTGATAAGCTATGTTAGTAAGAGATCTTTTATATAATTTACAGGCCACAAATTAAATATATAGTAGCTATTCTTATATACTCTTAAAAATGGTTTTTTTTTTTTTTTTTTTTTTTTTTTTTGGGACCGGGGCGGGTGGGCAATTGCTTATATATTTATGAAAAAAATTTAGTATTTTTTTTTTTTAGAAGGTTAATATTAAAAATACTCTATTAACGTTTCAAGTTCTTTCAAATATACTGAGTTAGATTCTGTTTAAAAACCGTTAGAAATAGCTGTTATTTTTATAAAATTATTATTTTATAATTTTTAATATATTTTTCTATTGTCAGTATTTTTTTATTTGTTTTTAAATTAAGGACAAAAGACATATTTTAATATTTTATATTTTCAAATATATTTTTGTATCATTATCAATTTTTCTTATTTATTCTGAAGTTAAGAGCAAAATAAATATTTAATTTTTTTAACTCCGGTAAATATTTAATTTGAGTACAACTCGAGATATGTTAACGGATAGTAACAGTCGGAGAATTTTTGAATAACAGATAAATGTATAAAAGATATATTTAAAAAAAAAATGAGATGAATAAGAAAATTTTGAAGTATTGAGATGTATATATAGGATATTATCCCTTTTTTTTATTTAGGGATCATAGGTATGTAAAAGAAATTTTTTTAGATATTAAAACATGTTATTTGGTGATAATTTGTATTATATGTGGTTAATTTTTTATTAGTCAATATGATATAAAGATTTGAAATAATGTGCTCTCCAAGAAGCTGTTTGGAGCCATGAATAATCACTGCATTAAAATTAAAATTTAGAGCTTTGGATTTGAGATTGCAAATTAGCCAATCTCTACCTTATTCAAAGACAAATTTTGGACTCCAATCAGAGGAAAAAGGAAAAGCAACTTTTCTTTTTCAATCATGCATGAAGAGAGAATCAACCCATCCATTTGCTTTTGGCTCCCAAGCTCTAGCTCTTGCGAATTTATATGGACAATAAGAAAGAGAAGAACACCATTATCAGCGCAGGCAACTACTCATCTCTGATGTCTCCTTCAATTTTAAACTATTTTTGTTTAATTAATTTTAATCAACTAATATATAATTCTTTTTAAATCCAACAGTCATCATTCAAAATTTAATGAATTTAATCATTTTTAAGAAATTAACAAAATAGAATTGAATTTAGTTCTCGAAGGCATCAGGGGTCTCGAGAGGAATTGAATACAATGCAAATTTCTAACTGCAGGTACAATAAAGAGGTCGACTAGGATAAGCCAAGATTGAAACTGATGCAAGTCAAAAAAACAAACAAACAAAAAAAAAAAATAATCACCACACTTGAAGATTCGTAATTAGTAAAAAGCCAAAAAAGAAACTCTAAATTAGGCAGCCAAAACATGTACTCCTGAATTCTCCCTCTATACAAAATAAAAGGTATTCTTTACATGCATATGACCAAAACAATGTTCTTCCATCTGATGCAAAACCATCAGAAGTATTAAAATAAAACATGGCCCAATTTAGTCGTCTGCATCGCAGGTGACTGTAGCATAATGCACTGTCCAGATCTGAGTCGAACGGAATCATGTTTCACGCGTTATTTATAACTGCAATAGGAATCCAAGCGTCATGCCAACAAGTGCCATGAATATCGCAAATGATAAAGGAAAGCCGATTTGAGTACGTGCTGCGCACTTCCTTTTCAGAAATACCTGAAAGAATTGGGGATGATATAAGAGACCAAGAGCGTAGAACAAGAGAAAAAGAATGAACTGGAAGTAAGAAGAAGGTAAATTGTCGTGCATTTTAGAAAATACAATGTCTACAATTAATCTTATTGTGGATCAGAGGTTGATTGATATGGGTTTGTTTTTTTTTCTTGCGTCCGCGCGTGTGTATTAACAGCTCGGGGTGATTAAGCAATGTCCTCTTTCACTCTTCTCATTGTTTGTTTGGGATCCATTGCTATAAAGCATCATACCTTGGCGTCCTTACACTTGACCAAGCTCATTTTATACTATGTTTCGCTCTAAACCATAAGAAGATGATGCTCAACTTTTTAACACTAAATGGAAAACTCACCATTTCTCGTTGCAACTTATCCCTCTCCTGAATGGTTGATTTATTCTCTTCCCTCAGCCTTAAGATCATCTGCTCAGCCTGCAAAGATGGACAAGTACCTTAGATTATGCAGATCTTGTTTCAAAATATCTTCCCTCCGAAGTCATCACAAGGGGATAAAAGGAGAAATAATTGAGCAAATATAATCACCTATATAGCTTTGTTAATTGCTTAGATGCGCCCATGCATATCTAAAGAAGAGTTTTATGATATATTACCTGCCCTATCTGAGCAGAATGATATATATGTACCTATTATTCCTAAGCATGAGTCCTTATTAAACCCATGACAGTGACCAGATTTCAAGGTTGGCAACAAGGAATTATAATACCTATTTAATATCAAAGGCTGTTGTTGCATTAGAACAAATGGCAAAGAAAAAGACTAACGTAAACCATCGCTTGATAAACTGACCTCATCTAGCTTTGATTCAAGATTGTTAAGCTGTGACTTCATATTCCGAACATCTTCCGTAACCTGCAAAGGATATCAGCACCTTGAAGAGATACACAAAAGAACCAAATTTATAATTTGTTCAAACTGAATCTTTACCACAAAAAGGATTTTCAGCTTGAACTCATGCAGTCAAGCACAACAATTACCTCCATACTAATTTAACAGAATTGAGGTAACAAGCAATTATCACACCGAAATGAAGCTTGAATCTCTCCCATATAAAGAGAACAAAAGAATGAGAACAACAAATAGAAGAGATCTTACATGTGACAGGTGAAAATGCTCAACTTCACTCAATGCTCTATCAGTTGAAACAGAAGTTTCTTTCAAAACAGGAGCCTCCTCCAAAACAGCAGAATTTTGCTTCAAAACAGCAGGAATCTCTTCGGGAATAATTGGAGTTTCTCTAGTTTCTATAGCTGGAGTTTCTTTCACAACAGGAGTTTCTTTCAATACAGGTGCTTCAAAAGCTGGCTCCTGATTCAAAGCTCCATTAATAGGTTGCAATACTGGAGAGTGTGGTGGGCTAACGAGGACAACCCTCAATTTATTCTCTTCAATATATCTGTCATTTTCTTTGGAGAACTGCAAAATGGAAAACAGTGAGATTCATTAGGAGGAAGAGAAAGGAAAAAAGAATCTATTTTGGAACGATGATCTATGCACTTACAAAAGCAGGTACGATGTCCTCATCTTTACTACCATAACGGACAACAGTGCACTGAACTAGGAACTTATCTTTCAACTGCATGTCAGGAGGAGCTGTCCGCTGTGCTTGCATAGTAACTAGATTGAAATGAATGAACAAATTATGAACAAGCAATGAAGCAACCATGAAAAAAGAGATCCATTCTGCTTGAACAATAACTTCAGAGAGTTAACAACAGAAAGCACAACAAATATGGTAATATTCCCAGAGAAAGAAATCATTTACAAGTTTATTTTGAGGGCAACAATGAAAGCTGACAGTAATGAGAGGAATTATTTATTGGCGCTAATCAAGATGCTTTCCAATTAGCAAGAAGTTTCAGCTTCTTTAACAGGAGTCTCCAGTTGAAGTACAAGAGTGAAAGGAGTAAACGCAAGTAGATTCTTACCTGTGAAATCACACGTCGACCTCGGAAGAATGATCCCAGTATTTGGCCGCACGCAATATCTCTTGGGAGATGTAGTTTTGACCTAGACAATGTTAGGTTAATTAGATCCCAAATTCACAATGCTACAGGCAAAATGCAAAATTGCACTATATGATTGCGATGATAAAACTTGTTGATAAACATTGCATAGACTAAATTCAATCATGTGCTAATGTTAATAAGACTCAGTAATTTAAAGGCGAAGACAAAGACAACAGCAACTAAAAGCAACATGATGATTGAGCAATTACTGTGGAATGGAAAACGAGAAGAGAGGTAAATTAGAACTTCAGATTTTGAAATTCAAAAATTGAGAAGTTTGCAATAATCATAAAGCTTTACAAGAGACAACTCAAACTACAAAACAGAACTTATAACATCTGGACTTCTGCACGTCCTTCCAGTCGTATGTTCTAAAATGTGAAGACAAGGCAAAGAGAGAGAAACATGAACCTTGAATGCAACATATTCATCGGATTTATTGGAAAGCTGGATAGAACACGAACTTTGCTTCTTCAATTCAACTGGCAACAAAACAAAGGACTTATTTTGTCAGTTGAAAATTCAAGTTATAAAACAGACACCCAATCCTATTTTCTTGAATACATAAAAGATTAGACAGAAAAGCACATTGAACGGAATAAATCAAGAAAATGTAACAGAATGTTAAGATAAAATGTTCATGATCTCTGGATTCTCTGTTGATACAACAAGAAAATGAGCATATGACCTGAGAGGATAGCAGAAAGAAATTACCACCAAGTGAAAAGCACTTTCATAATGTTGGCTTCTAAACCACTTGATATAGAATCTATGGACGAGTAAAGAAGCTATCATTAAAGCAAGATTCTTAACAAATGCAAGTTTCTGCAGCATATTCATTACCGCTCACAAAAGTCTCAAAATTTCCTACATTAAGTTAAAAAGGACTCTTCCCCTGTTTCCATATCAGACTTTATAATAGAATGTGGAATAGATATTAATTATTATTTGTCAAAATGAAATAATGATACGCACAGTTATGGAGTAGGTATCAGAGTGAACTGGATACGAAACCATCAGAGGGTCTCCTTCGAGCAAGCAAAGAGCAACTCATTCTTGCCTATGCTTACCCTCTTAGCTCGTTGCATACTTTTATTCTTTTTTGACAAAATCTATTTCCATTTTGAATGCATTTCCTTCGATACTCTTTTTTTTTCCATGCAAATACATGCTTCAACATTATAAACATATATATATATATATATATATATATATATATATATATATATATATATATCTTACTTGTAACATTTATTATGACTGCTTAATTGCCATTCGCGACCAGCAAGTTTCAAGACAGTTTGACATCTTCAAAATGGGCAACCAAAGCAAGTAGACCAAAGTCGCCCAAGCAAAGAGAAAAATAACGAAAAATTATAAAGTTGCCCTGATTTCAAAACTCTGATCCACAGAATATGAATGGTTAAGGAAACACAGAGTATGCAGCAATTGCAACAGCAAAAACACTTTAAGATAACCAATTGGCGCAAAATATGAGAACTTTTTGAAGCAGAATAGACGATACTTGGATGGAAATCTTAAATGAGTAATCGAAAGATAAAGAGTACAGCTCTTTCTTCGCTACTTGATAAATTTCTTCTTTCTGCAATGTAAAATGTAAACGTTAAATGCAGTACTTACAAGTATTTCAAATTTGGCTATATATTTCCAAAAAGGCACAATTGATCATTTCCTAATACAATCCTTAATATGTCCAAATTCCTCTCCGTAATCACCCCTCTGATAGAGAAGAATAAACAATAAATCTTACAAAAAAATTTAAACAGTTGTAACAAATCATCAATTTATCGATCCTAGAGCATTTACTTCAACAAATTTTACTCCTCATATCCAATCACTCACACTATGCAAACTGCAAAGTTATTCGAGAAAGATCCTACAAAATTAATCCACCTATATACCATCATCACCATAAATTCCCAAAACAAAATCATCAGTTGCACTCCTCAACCCCCAAACCTCCAATCTCCCCCTGAAGCAATCGATCACGTAAAACACAACTAAAAAACACCGAATCTCGCACCAACTTACAAGTAAACTTGAGCTCCCGCGGTTGGATCTCCACGAGATCTTGCCCCATCCCTACACTCGACAAACACCTCGTTTGGTCCGATCCAGAGACCAGTAGCAACGGGAGCGATCTTCTCGTGACTAGTAAGAGAAGGGGATCGATCACGACCTCTCCGCCATGGAAACGTTTACCCTAAACAGTGCTCGAAACGGGGAGAGGGGAGGAAGGAGACGAAGAAGACGAAGGAGGCGAAAATGGCGAGAGGGGTGAGAAACCCCAAATTGGGAATTTGGAAATCGAATTGGAGAGAACGATGATGTTTCCGACACTTTTATTGTTCGGAAATTAGAGAGGAGCGGTGCAGAAGTGAATTGTATTCGACGACTCGCCGTTACCACAGTAAAACAGGATCCGGAGATTGGCTACGTTGGTGAAACACGCTAAAAAACAAATAGGAATTCGACACGTGTAAGTAATGTGGGACCCACGGTTGGATTTTTTTGAATTTTGGTTTTTAGTTTGGCGAGAAAGATCGGACGGTAGGTAGAGACCGAGCACTGGATCGTTGGTTTCTTTACTGTTACGTTAGTTTTCTTCTTTTCTTTTTTTTTTAAAAAAATACAGTATTTTTGTTTTTCACGGAAATTTTAGTTTTTATTTAAAAAATTAGATAATAATTATCATACGGAAAAAATTAATTAAAACGCGGTTTTAATTCGCGGGTGAGCGGTGGGAAAAGTACTGGTGCGGTCGGGACTGGTGAGGCGGTTGCACCGGTCACCTCGTCCGGACGCAAAGCAACCGGTGACCGGCACGTGTCCTTTTCATCTCCGTAAAATGACGATTTTGCCCTCGGTGAGATTTGGGACTTCCGGGTCATAGAAGGGTAAAACGGTAATAGAAGCGAGATTTTGGTCTTGGTGAGCACGTCGTTGTTACAGGTTGCTCCATCGTCGTATGTAGGAATTGAAGTGCGGTGGGTACTGGAGTGTTAGACGAAGAGAGAGAGAGAGAGAGGTTGTTTTCCTTACAGATGAGAAATATTTCACTGATGTGACTATGTGTGGACTTTTAATACATGGATTGGAAAATATTATTCTCCAGTACTGGTTGTATAAAATTTCCTACAACCTTAGTGAGGTGTGGTCTCTCTCCCTCTAACTCACCTCTTATCCTAATCAACCATTATTTATTAAAATAATTTCTATATAAATTTACATCTGAATAAAAATGAGGAATAAAAATGTTTTTTATATAAAATCGCTTTATTTATCGTTCGTCACGTAACAAACAAAAATTTAAAAATTACATGAACAACGAATAATATGCTCTTATATTAAAGTACAATTATATTTCTCTATTTAATCAATTTATTGCAAACTCAAGAATTGAATATATTAGTAGCAACTAGAAAAAAACACTAAATTAAAATTCTTATAATAATTTTTTTAGATATATAGTTGAATCCAAATTTCGAAACTAAAACCGATTTTTTTATATAATAAATATCATATTTTTACTTTCTTTCACTATAAAATTTAATTTCAAGTCTTTTTTATTACCAAATTTAATGTTTTAAGACGGCAGGTAGGAGCAAAAGCAAAAGTCTTTTTTGGAATTAACATGTTTTTTATTTTTTTAAAAAAAAAATTGTATGTGATTATGTAGTGTCATTTCGAAGGTAAATGATCATGAAGTAGTAAATTCCTACAATTTGTGGTGTAGAGTATCCACTAACTATTGCTGATGAAGCCAAAAGGGCTTCTGTACATGGTTGGATAGTTGTGGTTGCGGAGGAGAATTGGCCACGTGGGCAGTTTTTGTCAAGTGAGTGGTTGGAACTTTAATTTGATTTGGATTAGCTTAGCCCAAGTCAACAGCATACGATTTGATCAAATACAATCTAGAAGCACTCATTGTTTTTTGGATTTGGTTGCCTTATATATAATTGGGACCAAGCTGATCGATCACATTTGTTTCTTTTATTTAAGAATTAAGCAGTTAATATTCGAGAACCAATTAAGCTAAAACAATCGACTAATAACGTAAGTGGTAAAAAAATTTAATGATTGATATCCGAAGTGACGGTCTCAAGGTCAAAATCTAATTATTTTACAGATTTTAACTAAATTTATTTTTTTAAAAATAAATTGAATAACAAAAATGATATTTCCGGCCAATTTGTGTGCAAATTTTCTAACTAGAATATTTTATTTTTCAGAAGCAAAACAAATTTTAATTAAGGCCCATCCTAAAATTAATAGCCCAAAATCTCTCTCACGACACTTATCTTTTGATGCTTGTACATTTTTTTGGACCGCCAGATCTTTCTGGTAATTCATAAATAATATTTTATGATACATATATATATATATATATATATATATATATATATATATATATATATATATATATATATATATATATATATATATATATATATATATATAACTATGATGCGCATCAAGAGAACTATTGAAAAAAGTTTCTCTGTGGATCTCAAATTGTTCTTAGATTGATTCTCACACAGATACGATGTTTCAAAAGGAGCAAAGCAAAGGTTTCTCACTTTTGGACGCATCGCATGTTAGTGTTATAATTCTGAATCACGATTAAGCGCATTCTTCTGACACAGATATAGTATTCTAATTATGAAAAGCAAACAAAAGACACTTAATTACAGTTAAGATAAAGCTCAGCTATAATATAAAACTGTCTCCTTTTAATTACTCCACCATCCTATTTGAAGGTTCCAATTAACCATCAAAAGCTGCCAACAAAGTAGATACTTTTGACACCATAAACATATATAGATCAATTAATTTTCTTTTGGTAGTTCTGGGATGCACCTACCTAATTTGGAGGGATAGTTCTCTTTTTTGATTATCTGAGAATTGAATTCATTTAGGCCCAGGTTTGGGCAAGACCGATCAATGTGTTGCCCAAATTCGTGCCCATTTAGATGGATTTGCAGCAGAATTCGAAAGACAAACCCAGGTCCAAGTTAACCAGGCCCAAACTGGTCCGAACCCTATTTTTCTAACGGTAGGAAGTGGGGGAGTAAGACGCGTCTAACAAAATTTTATTTTACTTAATTTCTTTTTGAATCATCATTTTAGTCAACAGGGAGTTTATTACTCTTCTTGAACCAATCATAAAGCTAAGCAGAATCCTAACTTAATTTCATCACTAATTAAAAATTGCATCTGAATTCCAAAACCTCCCTGTTTTATTTTAAAATTCAAATCCCAACAGTAAAATTGAAGTTGGCGCACCCAGTCCGAAGCCCCAGCAAGCTACCAGTGAACCCGAGCCGAGATCTGTCCAGGTCGAACACCAGCAGATGCTCTTCTAGCTGGTACCCTCCGACCACCACCGCCTGCTCCGCCCTCGGCCCGCCGTCCACGAACGCCAGGCACGCAGCCTCCGCCCCTGCCTGCACCAGCGAATTAGCACCGAATATCGTCCACTTTTTCCCTCCCTTCAGCATCAGGTCGATCAGGGCTATGCCGTATCTGTAGAATATAAAATATTAAAATATTATTTTCTTTTTATACCGTAGTTATTTTTTATGGAAAATACTAAATGTATTCTCAATTGAGGTGTATATCTTACACCCACCCCATTCTGGAGTGGGATGAATTCCACTCGTCCCATCGATGGAACGAGTGGAGGAATATCCATCCCAGAATGGGATGGATGTAGAATTACACCCCATTTGGGGTGTAGAGGTAGCACTTCTCATTTTTTATTTATAATAATCTTTTCAACTTCTTTATATAGTATTATTTAACAAAGAGCAATGCTACATGTACACCCCGAAGGGGTGTACATATTTTTTACGGGTCACATCAAGTGACCCATCATCACACCCCCATCCTTAGATGGGTGGGGTGTATGATGTACACCCCGAAAGGGGTGTACACATAGCATTTTCCTTTAACAAAATACTATCTTTTGATATTTAATCTCATTTTTTTACCTTTCATCACTATAAGAAAACTTTGGAAGTATATATAGAATATAAAATAATATAAGTTTTTGAAAAACAACTGTTGTTTTATTTTATGGTACGTACCCCATCATTGTAGATCCCAATTTACTACTGTTGAGGCAGAGATCGAACGGCTTCACCTTCGGCACGCGCGGGACGCGGCTGGTGGCGCGGGCGAACGCCTTGAGGAACGGCCGGTAGACGTCGCTGTGCAGCGTCGTGTACGGCACGGCCGTGCTGATCATAGCCCCGCCGTGGCCGAGGCAGTCGAATTCGAGAACACGCTCCAGAAACTGCACGGGCTGGTTATTCACCAAAATGCTCTCGACGTCGAGGTAGTACGCGTTAGGGTTCTTAGGGTTTTTGACCAAGGGAGTGTATGATAAAAGCCTAGTTAGCTCCGGAAGATCCGGGGGGAGGAGGTGGAATGGTTTGGTCGGTCCGAAGAATGCGACGCCGGGGTCGGCGGTCGTGCTCGGAAAGCAGAAAGCGAATTGGTTCTTGATACTAAGCTGCGCCGAGAGCTGCGACGGGAAGTTCAGCGACGAATTCCCGAGGCCGATAATTCCGGTTGCACCGGCCGGTAAGGCGGGGAGGATAGTGTTGATGGTCGAACACGAGGAGATGATAATTGGACCGGAGAGCACGTTGGTAGGGTTTTTTCCGTTGGTGGCAAAGATCGTGATCGGGGTCGCCGTTAGGGTTAGGCGGTCACCGTAGGGACACTTGCCGGTTACGGGAGTCGGCCGATATGCAGTGCAACTGCACGGGTAGTGCCCAGCATCACCGCCGCCCTCCGGGAGGTAAATGCATTGAGTGGGGGCGGCGGCGGCGCATTGCAGGGAGCTGCAAAGTGTGGTTGAATGGTTGGAATCGCAAGAAGACCATAAGGTGGGGGTGGTGAGGTCTATGACATATTGGCTGTTGAAGTTTAGAGTGAGAGTGTAGAGAGAGGAGGGGGAGTGTTTGTGTATGGGGGCTACAAGGGCATTTACGTGGATGAATTGGGATAGAGTGGGGGGGAGTGAAGTGAAGAAGATGATAAAGAAGGTGGTAAGGGTGAGTAAGAGAGGAGAGTAATGAGATTGAGACATCTTGAAGATGAGGGTGGGAGGAATTAAGTAGGCATATATAGAGCGGAGGATATTAACATATATCCCCAGATGAGGGTGCTGAGATTGATTGGTGATTAATTTGTGGAAACGTTATTGTCTTTAAAAGAGTTGTTGTTCTAGAAAAATTAAAATAGTGACACCAACCTGGAGATCTTTCCATACACTACACCAATAATAAAAATTAGTGGCAAATATATTATGGCCACATAAATTATTGCCACTAAATTCTCATAATTAATGGCGATTATGTAAATATTGCCACTGTTATTATTATTTTTGATGGCCAAATATTATCGCCACCAATAATAAAAATTAGTGACAAATATATTGTGGCCACATAAATTATTGCCACTAAATTTTCATAATTAATGGCAATTATATAAATATTGCCACCGATATTATTACTTTTTGGTGGCCAAATATTATCGCCACCAAATAAAAATAATAATAATTATTTTTTTTTTTCAAATCAAAATTTATTAGTTTCGGTGGTGACATATTATTGTCACCATATAATTTTTTATATTTAATTTTTAGTGGCGAAAACTTGTCGCCACCAATTATATATATATATATTTTCTTGTTTTTTTGTGGCCATAATTTATAGTCACCATATAATCTCTAATTTTTTTTTTCAATTAGTTCTATTGTGGCAAAAAAAAATTTACCATCAAATAATTTTTTTTTTTCATTTGGTGGCAAGAATTTATGGCCACCATATAGTTTTTAATTTTTCTTACAATTAATTTTTTGTGGCAAAAATTTTTGACCATCAAATAATTTTTTTTGTTTTTATTTGATGGCCATAATTTATGGCCACCATATTCAAGAATAAAAAAAAATAAACCGATAAGACCCAACCCCTTCTCTCTTTCTCTCTCTCCCCTCCTCTTCGTTCCCGTCGCCCCAATCACCGACCCGAACCATCGAAGCTCAGGTGAGAGAGACGCATCTCCCTCTCTTTCTCTCTCTCTCTCTCTCTCTCTCTCTCTACGCAATGAGTGGATCGAATGGAAACCTAATCTCCCATCTTCGAAGAATCGGATTCGTGGAGCCTCCGATCTCGAATCGCTTCACCATTGTTGTAGGGATTCTTCCTGTCTCATCTCGATTTGATCTTTTGGATCAGTGGTATCATTCATCTGCTGCTGATTGATCTATTTTTGGATCTTAATTGTGGTTGTTGATGTAGATGGATTGCTATATTGTTCCTAAAGATTGAGTACTACTAGAGTTGTGTCAAAATATAGGAAGAATTATGGCTTAGGTGTAGCTAGGTAGCATATGTTTCATCAATATTCAGCTATCTCGTGCCCTAGATATAGTTTGAATATTCAGTTACTGGAACATTGACTGTTAGATTCCAAGTTGGGATTGATTGAAGTATTGT
The DNA here is from genome assembly GCA_029204045.2 of Tillandsia leiboldiana. Taxonomy (NCBI): domain Eukaryota; kingdom Viridiplantae; phylum Streptophyta; class Magnoliopsida; order Poales; family Bromeliaceae; genus Tillandsia; species Tillandsia leiboldiana. The sequence continues at coordinate 1,866,819 of CM055061.1, forward strand.
TCATTGAGAAGTGTTTTTAAGCTCCTTTTCTGGAGTTGTTAATATAAAGTTTACATTTTCCTGATTATCGAACTCTTCTTATCACAGATAGTGAGAATTTAAACATCACTCCTTTTCTGGTGTTTTGATCTTTTATTTTTTTTTTCTTTAGAAGAATTTTTTGATCTTTATTAATTCCTGTGTTTCAATTTCTTAATTTCTTGTTCTAAGAAATCAGGGATACATCCCACCATTTGATGTGATTATATGGTACAAATTTGATGTGATTATATGGGCTGGCCATTTCAAGCGTCACACTTTACATTGACAATCTGTTCTTGAAATCCGAGATAGTTTAACTCAATGGGATTTGCAAAAGAAATCGCCTCATCGCCGCCAAACAGGTGATGGATTTTGAGTTATTGGAAGGATAAAGAAGTATTATCCAAATTCTACATGAAATGATGGTCTTAATCTTTTTCGTTTTCTTATTGTTCCATATGAGCAGATAGTAGATCTTGATTTTCCAAATACTACAGAAGGCTACAAGTTGTACTCTACGGTAACGTCCCGCCATGAATTCTTTGTACTTGTTAGTCATTTTAGCTTATTGTCTCTTTGTCATTTCTGCTGGCAGAGAGCTATTGCTGGTGACATAAAGGAATCGGTATGTCGAGTCCCAGATACTCCATTTGAAGGTAACACGAATACACACAAATTTATTGGGATAACTTGTTAGTTGTTGTTCTTATTGGTGCATCTAATTGATAGTTTAAAAGATGCCTGTATATTGTCAAAGTAAGCAGTAGATGTGGTGAATAGTGAATCTGGTTGGCATGTGATATTTTTATGTTTGTTGGTTTATTGAACTTATACTAAATATGTTAATTTGAATTTTTCCTTTTTCTTTTCTTTAACAGAAGCGGCATATGCAAATGTTTCTATGACTCCTTATGAGCTTCCTGATGGCCAGTAAGTTTAAATTTATTGTTATCTTATATGCTCGAATTGCTTATATGCTAATTTACCTTGATGTTTATTGGCATAGCTGCAACATTTGACTAGTGACATTTTCATGCCACCTTTTTTCGTCCTTGTATATTCATGTTATTAGTGAAGCATTCATAATCTATTAGTACTTCTCTGAGTAAAATTATGCTATCCGACTCTTGAACAGAACTATTGAAATTGGTGCTGATAGATTCAAGATTCCTGATGTTCTGTTTAATCCATATTTATCTCAGGTAAGAGATGCTTACATTTAATCTGTTTGTTTCTTCTATTGCCATCTCTGAATATTTCCACTGCTAAACTTAAGGTCAGGATTGTTTCTATTCCTGTTTTAATAGTTGTTCCTGTGAGTTATTGCTACTTATTTATAGCTCCTTGTTCCAATTTTTTTTTTTTTTGGTTGATGTCAATTTCGATAGTCAGAGCACAATGAACATTTGTAGCTTGAAGAAAGGCCTGATGCTATTCATATTTGTTTCATGGCTTTGCTTGTACTATAGCGAATGTACTTAGCTCTTTTTTTTTTCCCTAACTGCTAAATTACAGAGTGGCTTCTGAATAAAGGACTGACTATTTATGGCACAACCCTACTTTGCAAGGTTTTTTCAGTATGATCTACTGAATAAATAATGTGGACACCTAAATTATACCACATTTGTTCTTGCATGCAGCAGCAGGATGATTTCTCATAGAATTATTACTTCTCTAAATTATTATTAGGGCAAACTTTTACTAGTCTGCTTCTTTTTGAAACTTTCAACATAATGATCTGAGTAGTTCTGGGTAATACACTGGCATAAGTAACTATATTATCGACTTTTGAGTCTCAGGGCATTCTTGCAGAACCCCTCTCTTTACAGCATGAGAGAAATCTCAAATATAATAAGTTTTTTGTGAATTTGTTCTATTTAAATGATAAGCGTGCCTTTTATATCATTTTGCATGGGTAAAAATTCTACTTCTGAGTCACACTATGTGACATTTACTTTTTTTTATCCAATAGTGAATAAATAGACTATACCTGGGATGGAGAGTATTGCTGATTCTACTTCGCTTCGTGGCCTACCGCAGATGGTGAGTTGCTTTCCTATACATGCTTGCCGAAAAGGTTTCTCTGTTCATTCAACACATTCTGCTGAGGTTTTTGTGGTTTTGTTTTTTATTACTTTCAGGTTATCGAGAGCATAAATAGGTGTGATGTTGACATACGCAGGGAACTATTCAGCAGTATCTTGGTAAGATGTTAGACCCATTCATCAAACACGAGGAGTCATTTATCATGTATAGACCATGTATAAAAAAAGTACCTACATTGCTAAATGATTGGATTTCTTAACAGCTTGCTGGTGGCACGTCATCAATGCAGCAATTAAAAGAGCGGCTTGAAAAAGACTTAATGGAGGTAAAGAGCTCGCTAAATTGAAAATGTTGGTCGACATTTTGTTACCCTGACTTCAGTATGTTGTACATGACGTGGAGAATTGCTGAATTTATATCAACTTAATGCTGTTCTGGTTTTTGGGCTTTATATCATATCTTAATTAATCTAATGAAAATTTTATTTGATGGGCCTTGCTCTTATTCTATCTTTTATCTTTTTATTCTATTAATTTCTTTTGTCTATCATAAGATGATGCTTCTTAGGGATTTTTGTTCACTATTTTACGTCAATAGTTTCTTTTCATTTATAATTGTTATTAAAGGAGTAAAAAAGAAGCATTATCTATAGCACGTTGTGTGATATATGTATTTTTTGTTTGACCTTTCATACTGAACCTTCGTTACTTATCTTAGGTTCTTTTTTTATTGATAATAATCTTTTTAGCAGCAGAGGTTTATTACATGATAAACCTTTTCTTGATAAGATAAAATTCTTAATTAGTTGAACTGATAGCTGAACAATCCTTTCAGGCGAGTAAGTGGCTTAATTGTGCTCACATCATCTAGTTCATAAATGGGGTTCTCAGAAAAGAACATTTCAGTATAGATCGACTGAAATAGAATAATTTGATACTAACTTTGAATTGCCATACTCTCTCTCTCATCCCCATTTCCACAAATTTGTGTTCAGGAGGCTCCTCAAGCTGCACGGGTCAAGGTTTTAGCCAGCGGGAACTCAACAAAGAGGAGATTCAGGTCAGGTTTCTGGGCTATGTAATCATTGATTCTTATTATGTTTTATTTATCTTATCCCTGTAATGTGTGTTTAAGCAGATGCTGAATAAATTCTCACTCATAGCGCTGGCTGGTGTAGCAATTTCGGCATTTTTAAGTGTTTTCTATTTTTCAACTATAAAGAGTCAGGAATGATGTTAAACTGTATATCGGATATTATAACTCTTTTGTCTTTAAACTGATGTTGCTATTAATTTGTTTTTTAAGCTCTTGTGGATCAGAAGTTAATTAGCATTTTAAATTTTTGTTAAAAAAATAATTTTGTTTACTTAAATATATTGTTTATTACTTTGTGTATATTTTGTTTTATTACTTATTTATTATTGTTGACAACTTTATTATTATTGGTGGTTATTTTACTCGCACAGTTGGTGGTGACAAAAAGTCGCCACTTTATTTTCAATTAAGGTGGCCGCCGTGGCGGTTGCCACTTAAAGTATATATTTGGTGGCGAAAATGTATTGCCACTTTATCTTCAGTTAAGATAGCGACCGTGATGGTTGCCACTTAAAGCATATATTTTGTGGCAAAAATATATTGCCACCTTATCACCATAAAAGGTGGCGACTTATAGTAGCCACAAAAAATCATATTTGTTGGCAAAAAAATGTCGCCACGCTATCTTTAATAAAGTGGCGACTTTTTATTCTTCGCCACAATTTTATTTAGTGGCAAGGCTTTTGGTGGCGGCTTGTGGCGACTTTAAAAATCGCCACGTTTTAAAAAGGTGGCAACTTTTTATACATATAGTGGCGACATTATTCGCCACGGATATACAATATTTTTGTAGTGATATATAATAACCTCCAAAATCATCATTTCATGCATAAAGCTAAATTAACGTTAGAGCTACATCTATTTATACATATAATAACATGAAAGTCAAAAGTAATGCAAGTGCACAATTTGTAGTTTTTTATCCATGTGTATACATATATATACTTTGTGAATTTTTTTGCAGCAGTTGCTTTTAGGCTTACATTAAAGTCATTGATATTTATTAGGGAGGAAACATCTAAACATAGTTGTGGCCTAATTTGATATGCTGGCTAAAAATATTATTTTTATAAAATAAATAATTTAAAATATTTTTTTTATAATATATATATATATATATAGAGAGAGAGAGAGAGAGAGAGTAGAGTTTATATCTTTTTAAAAGTACAAGTCTATTTATATTTGTGAATTTTTTATCAACAGATTTGCATTGTGATTTGCATTGTTTATTTTTTCTTTCTCTCTTTAGTTGACTTTATAATAGCATAAATTTCAATACAAATTTAATAATAAAAAATTCACAAGTATAGATTGAATTATATTTTTAAAAATATATAAACTCTACTATATATATATATATATATATATATATATATATATATATTTTCACTATTATAATTTTATAAATATAATTATTATTTTTTTCGGGATTTCAACAACAATTTTAATATAGTGGAGGAAAGAAAAACTTATGCGCATTTTAAAATCTTTTGAATCATTTATAATATCATTTGAGCTTGTGCCAGGTTGGATACCGCTATAAGTGGTGCGCGCCCATGCCCCCGTCACAATAACATTTGTTTTAGATCACGCAACGTGTCCAAATAGTCAACTAAGTAAATTAGTTACTTTCCCTGTTGACCAATTCTTGTTGACGCGGCTTTTACCTAACCAGCCCATACTAAGTTTTTGTACCGGCGCGGCAAAACTTTGAAAAGGAAGCATGATCATGAAAGACGCCGCAGGACGGACGGAACTTGAAACAATCACAGCAACATGATGGGCAATCTGGCGTGAGAGAAACAAACGGATCTTCGAGCACAAAAAATCGAGTTTGTTGTAATTGTTGGCAGAGATCCGTGTCTGCAGTTTTCTTTGGAATTCCTTTTGTTAGTTTTTTTTTTTTTTTTTTTGGCCTCCTATTTCTGAAGTCTTGCTGCTTCGCGTTGTAGCTTAGTTCAAGTTTTATTTGAATGAAGCAAGTAGCATTCTATCTTCCCCTCAAAAAAAAAAAAAATAAAAAAATAATAGTTACTTTCTTAGTAAGATAGATAGTAGTGTCCAATGAGCTTACGAGAATTTATTACTGCAGTTTAAAAATAATTTTATAACAACAAGATAGTGGAGGTGGCACTGTAATTTTTTCAGCCCAAGCTGTATGGATTGATTGTAAAGAAGGGAATCAGAGTTAGTGAATACTTTGATCGCAACAAATGGAGGTGGCGAAAAATCTTAAGAAGGGCTAGCATGAGGGATCAGAGGGGTATGGATCTAGTGCTAAAACTGAAGGGACTTGTGAGCGCTACAAAGCCGGGGAACAGGAGCGAAGGAGTTGTTTGGAGGTGGCATGAAAAAGATATCTTTAATGTCAAGTCGACCTACTCACTCTTAAACTGCGGGGGATTGTTGGACGCCTCTGCCTCAGGCCTGTGGAGGTTGCGCATACCAACTAAAGTCAAGATTTTTATCTAGCTCGCTTTGAAAAACCGGCTCCTCACGGTTGATAATCTCGAAAAAAAAGAATGGAACGGTAATAATTTTTGTGTGCTCTGCGGGTCCCTAGCTGAGACGGCTGACCATCTGTTCACGAGATGCGTGTTCTCACGTTTCATGAATGAGATGGGCGATGGGGACGTGGATTTTCAGGTGTTAGGGGACAACGTTAGAAGGGCGTGGGAGGGGTGGTCAGGAAATTAAGGAAAGACCGGTGGAGGCAGTTAAGATACTAACCTACCTGTCGGCAAACTTGTGGGTGCTTTGAAAAATACGAAATAAGGTGATCTTTAAACAGTCTAATTTCGACCCCTCTATGCTGTTATGTGCATCAGAAGCGAGCTTGCGCTGTGGGCGGATCTGTGAAATTGTGTTTTATTTGATTGTTGTCCTTTTTATTGTTTTAGTACTAGTTCTAGTAGTTTTATTTTATTTCTTGCTTTTTTTTTTCTGAAATTTTATTGTCTCACTCATATTAGCTTAATTTATTTTCGTTATGAACAAAACGGATAGCGTGCTCTATTTATTTATTTTTTTTAAAAAAAAGGAAAAAAAAAAACATCATAGATAATGATTACAATGATATTCAAATATTTCAACAAATTGTTTAAAGCCTCAGCCTATGTAGGGTCTTAGCATCAGATGGTCGATCCAGATGTTTCATCAGAGAGAAAATTCGCGCGCCCAAAAAAATATTCTTTAATTACTTGATGTACATGCGCATACAATATATGTCACATTTAATTATTTACCTATTTTTTAAAAAATACACATCACACTCAATAAATTCTACGAATAACCTTGGAATTGACGAAAGACTTATAAGCTGGCAAAGCCTACGAATCTTAATTTCATTATGTGTCTAGTTTACTGCCGGTTTGGACCTTGATTCGCGGTAGATCTAGATTGAAAATTATTTAAATTATTATTTATTATTCACTTTGACTATCTTTTTGGATACTTGTGTAGTACATTAGAATACCGATGCCAAACTTTGACTGAATCCCCTGATTTCATTATATATATATATATATATATATATATATATATATATATATATATATATATATATATATATATATATATATATATATATAAAAGATTGATCTTAATTGTAGGCCGCATCTAAAACTGTACATATATATTTTTTTTAAGTTTACAATTTATATGAATGGCTAAGATATCACTTTATCATGGGTGAAGTGATAAACAAATAATATTTTATTTATTAAATTTTTTCTGGAATGTATATATATCATTGCTTTTTTATGTATGTAATTTTTTTTGGACCCGTAATGTCACTTCAATTATCTACTACAAGTAAAAAAAAAAAGAGGAAAAATTACAACTAAATATGTCTAAGCTGATATCAATTGGGATGTTGAAATAAATTATTCTATGAATATAATTTGTTCAGAAATAATTCAAACACTACTATCTTTTACACATCTATGTGTATAGCTTCATATCTTTATCTTCTGACCAAATCTAGTTAAAGCTACTAATTATTCTTCTTCACTCCCAGAAGCTTCCGCACGTAATTGTTGACTCCACGCGGCATGTGGTGAATTTAAATCCATGGGCTTCTTCTCCCACCAGCGTATTTCCTCCTCCTCCTCTTCTCTCTCTCTCTCTCTCTCTTCTCGTTTTCTTTTGTGTGTCTGTAATGTTGACATATATGGATATTATACAACTGTCAAAATATTACTTCAACATTATCCTTACATAATAAATACATGCATGCATTTCCTATTTATTTCCATCTCCTGTTTGCATTGAACAATTAATCAAAGCTAAGATAAGATGGCCAAAACCCTAGCCCTGATCCCCCCTCTTGTCCTTTGTCTAATATGTATTGTTTCCTTTTGTACACTAACAGCATCATCCCCTCACCCTTACAAAGCCCTAGTCTCCCCCATAACCAAAGATCCCTCCACCTCCCTCTACACCATACCCATCGACAATCGGCGCCCGTCGGTCGTCGACCTCGCCGGCCCCCTCATCTGGTCTCTCTGTGCCCCCAACCACCCGACCGTCGCCTGCGGATCCAAAAGTTGCACAAATGCCGCCGAATTCCACCCTCCTAATTGCCGTACCACTTCTCGCCCTCCATCTAATCTCTACAAACTGCACTGCAACTGCACTGCATATCCGGTAAACCCCGTGACCGGCCTCTGTGCCCCTGCTGATCTAACTCAAACCACCGTCACCGCCAACTCCACCGACGGTAAAAGCCCAAAGTATTCCATCGCCTTCACCGACTTCGTCTCCTCGTGTTCGGTCAAAAGCCTACTACAATCCCTACCGGCCTCAGCCTCCGGAGTCGTCGGCCTCGGCAGGTCGAAACTGTCGCTACCGCAGCAGCTATCATCCGAAGCCAAGTACGCAAACCAATTCGCACTCTGCCTCCCGGGCGCCGGAGTTGGCGTGGCCTTCTTCGGGAGTGGGCCTTTCTACCTGCTCCCGCCGATAGTGCCAGCGATCAGTGACAATTTACAATACACTCACTTGATAAAAAACCCAAAGAACCCCGCATACTACATCGACGTCGAGCACATCGCAATTTCCCTGAAACAAGTGCCGCTCCGGCCCAACGCACTTGCGCTCGATGAGCGCGGGAACGGCGGCGTGACACTAAGCACCGCAAGGCCGTACACGGCGCTTCGGAGCGACATATACAAGCCGTTCCTGAAAGCCTACGACGAGGCCACGAAGGACATCCCGCGGATGCCGGCGACGGAGCCATTCGATCTCTGCTTCAACAGCAGTGCGCTGGGGTCGACGAGGCTCGGATACGGCGTGCCGGGGATCGACGTGATGCTGAAAGGGGGCAACAATTGGACGGTGTTCGGGGCGAATTCGATGCAGCAGGTCGGCGCGGAGACGGCGTGCTTGGCGTTCGTCGACGGAGGGGCCGCGGAGGCGGCGGCGGTGGTGATCGGAGGGTTTCAGATGGAGGACAATTTTTTGCTGTTCGATGCTGAGAATTCGAGGTTGGGATACAGCTCGCTCTTGTTTGGGAGGATGACTACGTGTTCCAACTTCAATTTCACTTATGGGGTTTGATTAATAACTATTTACTTTAATTGCATGTGTTTAATTATATATGTGAGGTGTTAGTTGTTTGATAATAATTGGACATGCATGTGTACGTGCTTGGATGGTGATTACTTGATGTACGTGGTTGGTTATTAGTAACTAATAAGTTAAATTTTGGGTTTCTCGATCGGTTCCTCCTTTTTTTTTTTTTTTCTTCTGAGCATTTTGTTTTTCAATAAAATTATGAATGATTTTGAATATTTTATATATATATATATATATATATATATATTTAATATTTTAAATTTTTAATTTATTCGATTTGAATGAATCAATAATATTTTGACTTTAAAATTTGAATGCATCATTAACTTTTATTAATTTAATTAATATATTTCATGCATTAATTTTTGTAATTATAAATTTATTTAAATTTTAATATTATAATACCATTAATTAAATATAATTAAATAAATTAAAAGATTAAATAGATAATTTTTGAAATTTTATAAAATTGAATAACTGTTTTAAAGTGATAGATAATTTTGATATTTTATGCATTTTTACTCAAAAAAATAAATAATAATTTTCGCGACACCAAGTATAAGCGCAACTATATTCATGAAATTTTTACCATTGAATTTGCATTGAGATTTGTATTTTTATAAAGTCAACTAAAAAGAAAGAAAGACAAAGTGCAATAATACAAATCTCAATGCAAATTTAATAGTAAAAAATTCACAAATATAGTTGGACTTATGTTTTTGAAAGTATATAAGCTCTACTCTTTCTTTCTCTCTCTCTCTCTCTCTATATATATATATATATAGTGGAGCTTATATACTTTTAAAAACACAAACACATCCTTATAAATTTTTTACCATTTAATTTGTTTTGGGATTTATATTTTTGTAAAGCCAACTAAAGAGAGAGAAAGATAAAATAAAAAGTACAAATCTCAATACAAATCCAATGGTAAAAAATTTAAAGTATGAATGTGTTTGTATTTTTAAAAATATATATATATATATATATATATATATATATATATATATATATATATATAGTTGGGCTGGAATGCTATTGATAGCACCAACCCAACTTTGCCACCTATTTTGTAGTCATCGGATCGCATTGAGATCCGTGTAGGCTCTTTAATGAAAAAAAGAGAAAAAAAAAAGTAAAAAGAAAAAATAAAAAGTAAAAAGTTTTTCTTTTTAATTAAAGGGCTTACACGAATCTCAATTCAATTCAATGACTACAAAATGGATGGTAAAGTTGGGCTGGTGCTATCAATAGCATTCCAACCCAACTCTATATATATATATATATATATATATATATATATATAGTTTTTTATTTTTTACTTTTTCTTTTCTCTTTTTTCATTAAAGAGCCTCCACGAATCTCAATGCGATCCAATGGCTATAAAATGGGTGGTAAAGTTGGGCTGGTGCTATTAATAGCATTCCAGCCCAACTATATATATATATATATATATATATATATATATATATATATATATATATATATATATATATATATATATATATATATTAGAACTTATATACTAAGTACAAATCAAAATATACTTGTGAATTTTTTATCATTGGATTTGCATTGAAATTTGTACATTTATAAAATCAACTAAAAAAAAAGAAAGAAAAATTAATTAACACAAATCTCAATACAAATGTAAGGACAAAAAATTTACAAATATATTTTAACATGTGATTTTAAAAATATATAAATTATACTATATATATATAGAGGATTGCTATATGTACACCCCGAAGGGGTGTACATCCTACATCTCCACCCTTTTAAGGGTGGCGATATTTTTTAGAGGTCACATCAAGTGACCTCTCATCACACCCCCACCCTTAGATGGGTGGGGGTGTGAGATGTACACCCCTTACGGGTGTACACTTAGAGTTTCCTATATATATATATATATATATATAGGAAAATACTATGTGTACACCTCTTTCGGGGTGTACATCATACACCCCATCCATCTAAGGGTGGGGGTGTGATGATGGGTCACTCGATGTGACCCGTAAAAATATCGGCACCATTAAAATGGTGGAGGTGTATGATGTACACCCCTTCGGGGTGTACATGTAGCATTGCTCATATATATATATATATATATGAATGAAGCATTAATTGTTTACATGTTTGAGGAAATTAAACCAAATTAACACAAGTGGACTAATACAGCTCACGGATTTCACGAGATAATTTAATAACTAGCTCCTCCATGGATATGTATGTCCGTATCTCATCTTCTGATCTTCTTGTCCCCTCTTGCGCACGTTTTTTAAAACAAAAAAATTCTTTATCTTATATGATAATATTTTATATTAAAAAATAATTTATGATGGCATAGCGTGTAGAATTTCTAAACATCATAATTCTTTTATGATAATATTTTATATTAAAAAATAATTTATGATGGCATAGCGTGTAGAATTTCTAAATATCATAATTAAACTTTAAGGTACCGTTTGGATGTGGCTTATACCGGAATGAGTTATACCAGGTATAGGTATAAAGTAAGGGATAAACTTGGTTTAAACCTAAATTGTATTTGGATGTGAATGAGTCTTAAACCTGGTTTAAACCTGGTATAAGAAAATAGGTGTTTGGATTGGGAATGAAGAATAAGAGGTATAAAGTTGACTTTTATGTTTAATGACAATGTGACCTTACTTTTATGTATATTATAAATGTGATAATGGGTAATGTATTAGAATTATTTAATTATAACAAATCTTATATATTATATTTAATTAATTATATACTATATAAATTTCTATTTTATTTTAATTTGTCTTAAAAATAATTTTTAACGATTAAAAATTTAATATAATTTTAGTTATATTAAAAATTATAATATTATTAAATAAAATTTAATAATATTATTTTATAAATGATTTATACATACTCATGAAAAAAAAATTAAAATATTCTTTTTTTTTAATAATTTTTTTTAAAATTAAAATTTTTAAATTTATTCAAATTTTAATCTTTATTAATTTTAATTTTTTAAAAAATTTTAAGTAGGAGTAAAAAAAAATGTTAATTTTAAAATGTTAAGTAGAAGTAAAAATTTTAATTTATAAATGTATATAAATTTTAAAAAAATTATAAAAATATTGTATAAATTTTAAAATTAATAATTTTTAAAAATAAAATAAAATTTTAAGATTTATTAAAATATAAAATTAAAAAAAAATTAAAATTTATAAAATTTAAAATTTAAAATTTAAATATTTTTTATAATTTAAAAATTTTTATTAAAAAAAAAATCCTGAAGCATATAAAAGAAAAAAAAACGAAAAAAAAAAAAGAAAAAAAAAATGGGAAAAGCCCGAGAGAGAGAGAGAGAGAGAGAGAGAGAGAGGGGTTTAAACCAGGGGGGGTTGGGGTTGGGGTGGGATATCCCAACCCCATAATGAGGGATATCCCCGTTTGGGAGGATATCCACAAACGGGGATATCCCAAATCCGTTTGGGTATAAAGGGGGGATATCCCTCCTTTATACCATATCCAAACACAGCCTAAGGTCTTGTTTGGATTGGGAATAAAGGGGATATCCCCTTTATCTCCAAACAGTTTTGGGATATCTCCGTTTGGGGATATCCCCCAAACGGGAATATTTCGGATTTGGGCTTTGGGATATCCCACCGAAACTCCAAACCCAACCACCTCTCTCCCTCTCTCTCTCTCCACGTCCCTTCCCAAGGCAGTGCCTTGGGAAGGGGCGTTTTCCTTTTTTTTTCTTTTTTTTTTTCTTTTTTTTCTTCGTTTTTTTTTTCTTTAATGCTTTTAGAATTTTTTTTTTTTAAATAAAAAATTTGAAATTATAAAAAATATTTAAATTTTAAATTTTAAATTTTATTAATTTTAATTTTTTTTAATTTTATATTTTAATAAATCTAAAAATTTTATTTTTTTTTTAAATTATTAATTTTAAAATTTATACAATATTTTTATAATTTTTTTAAAATTTATATAAATTTATAAATTAAAATTTTTACTCCTACTTAACATTTTAAAATTAACATTTTTTTTTATTCCCACTTAAAATTTTTTATCATAAGTATGTATAAATCATTTATAAAATAATATTATTAAATATTATTTAATAACATTATAATTTTCAATATAATAAAAATTATATTAAATTTTTAATCGTTAAATATTATAATTTTTAATCGTTAAAAATTATTTTTAAGACAAATTAAAATTAAATAAAATTTTATATAGTATATAATTAATTAAATATAATATATAATATTTGTTATAATTAAATAATTCTAATACATTTTTTAATTATCAAATTTATAATATACATAAAAGTAAAGGTCACATCGTCATTAAACATAAAAGTCAATTCTATACCTCTTTATTCTTCAACCCCAATCCAAACACTATTTTTCTTATAACAGGTTTAAGCCTCATTTCAACCAAACACAATTTAGATTTATACCAGGTTTATCCCTTACTTTATACTTATATCTGGTATAACTAATTCTGGCTTATCCTCAATCCAAACGGTATCTAAAGTTTAAACTTCGAAACGACACTTCGTATAATATTATAAGCTATGCTAATTCAATTATTCTTAATTATAATCAATATAAAATTTTTTTTGGTTGCAGAGTTAACATTTTTTTAATATTTTAGATATATTCCATATCAATCTAATTATATTTTATTATTCACGTTATTCGAAAAATTATGCATTCATAGTTAATTAATAAATAAAACTTTCTCATCACTATAATTATTTATTTCGATATATTTACTAGATGTCAAACGCTACTGATCACCACTTCCATATATATATATATATATATAGAGCAATGCTACATGTACACTCCGAAGGGATGTATATCATACACCTCCACCATTTTAATGGTGGCGATATCTTTTACGGGTCACATCGATTGACCCATCATCACACCCCACCCATTGGATGGATGGGGTGTGTGATATACACCCTGAAATGGGTGTACAAGTATCATTTCCCATATATATATATATATATATATATATATATATATATATATATAAACTCTAAGTGTACACCCGTAAGGGGTCTACATCTCACATGACCTCCATCCATCTAAGGGTGGAGGTGTGATAAGAGATCACTTGATGTGACCCCTAAAAAATATCATCATCTTTAAAGGGTGGAGATGTAGGATGTACACCCCTTCGGGGTGTACATATAGCAATCCTTTATATATATATATATATATATATATATATATATATATATATATAGAAAATGCATGTACACCCTATTTGGAGTGTACATCTTACACCCACCCCATCCTGGGGATGGGTGAATTTCACTCGTCACATCAAGTGACGAGTGGATGAGTACCCACCCTAGGATGGATGGGTGTAGAATGTACACCCCATTTGGGGGTGTACACCTAGCACTTCTCTCTATATATATATATATATATATATATAACCTTGAGTCGACATTCATTAACTCGCATATTATTACCTTGAGTCGACATTCATTAACTCGCATATTATTCTAACAATTTAAATTTGTTTACTAATTATTTTTAATTTTGATGATAAAAAATTTAATAATTAATATTTTTGAATTTAGTTATTTTATAATTTAAATTATTTTTTTAAAATGATAAACAAAGTAGATAATATACATGATATGTTTCTCTTATCAAAAAAATAATTAACCTTTTCATATATGCATGGCCAAAATTATAGAATTATATTACTATATATACTATACTATTAGATTTTTAACTGTCGAATGAAAAAATATGCGGCTAAACTAATACGTAGTCCTTCAAAATATAATAAATAATTTATAAAATAGTATGATCTAATTAAAAAAATAAAATTAATTAGAAAAATAAATTCAAAAAAATTAAATACCATCAAGTATTTAGTGGGCATAGTAATGAAACTCAAAATTGTATATATTCTTAGTACCAACATCAACACAAACCTGTACCTAATTAACCAACAAAAATGGCCCAACTCCTCCTATTCTCAATCACCATATTATCCACTGTAGCTGCAGAAGCACTTGCTCATTTCCCAATCAAAGCGCTTGTAGCCCCTATCACCAAAGACGCCTCCGCCTCTCTCTACACTCTAACCCTAAACACCAACAAGCCATTTCTCCTAGACCTCAATGGCCTCTTCCTACACTCTCCATGCCCCACTTATGATCACCACCCCAACCTAATCCTAACCAACATATCCATCAACGCCACCGACCGAAGCGATCACCGTACCAAAATTCGTCGCCTCGTGCGCGAACAAAGACCTTCTACGCTCTCTCCCCGTGAACTCGGTCGGGGTCGCTGGCCTCGGAAGGTCGAGGCTCAGCGTTCCGTCTCAGTTCTTCTCTAAGCTCTCTTTAAAGACCCAATTTGCGATATGCCTCCCAAACTCGATCGCAGGCAGCCGCTCCGGGAGTGGCCTTCTTCGGCAGTCGGCCCTACAACCTCATGCCGCCGACGCTGTTCGACGTAAGCAGCACCCTCTCCTACACTCCCTTACTAAAGAACCCGATGAACCCATCTTAGCTCAATGGCGTCGCGGTGAATGGAGAGGAATTGCTGGTCCGTGGCAGCGCCAAGCTCAGCACTAGGATACCTTACACCCAAGGATTTAAATGCCGTGGCACCGAATTATGCCGAAAACTTGCCGGCACGATACGGCACGGTGCATGCCGAGCCGTGCCGATGAGTGCCGGTCACAAAAAGTACATGCGTGCCGACACATAATGGCATAAAATATTTATTTTCTTTAACAACAAATTTTTTTAATTTTTTATTATGTATCTTTATCAAATATTTTAAATTTTATTGAAAAAATTATTTAGTAAATTTAAGAAAAAAAAATTTAAAACTGTGTCATCGGCACGGGAGCTGTATCGTGTCGGTATTTTGTTGGCACGGTACTACACATTAGATACGGCTCGTGCCGATGGATATTTAAATCCTTACTTATACCAGACTAAGAAGCGATATATATATATATATATATATATATATATATATATATATATATATATATATATATATATATATATATATATATATATATATATATATATTGACAGTTTCTTAGTGCATTCACGAAGGTGGCGGAGGGTATACCGCGGGTTAAGAATGTGAAGCCTTTCGGCCTCTGCATGAATAGTAGCGCATTAGGGTTTTCGCGAGTCGGGTACGTGGTGCCACAGGTCGATCTGATGCTTTCCGGAGAGAGAAATTGGACGATCTTCGGATCCAACTCGGTGAAGCAGGTTAGGCCGGATATCGTGTGCCTCGCGTTTGTTGATGGGGGCCCGAGGGCGGAGCAGGCGGTGGCGATTGGCGGATTTCAGATGGAGAATAACTTCGACCTCTTGTTTGATGAGGGCAAGAATAGGCTAGGGTTTCGTTCTACTCTCTTCTTCATGCGGCTCACTTGTGGGAATTTTGATTTCAATGGTGGAGCTTGATGTTACTCAATGCAGTATGAAAAGAAATAATTTGTTTCAGAAAAATAAAAAATCTAGCCATAGTCTAGTATCCTTTTTATTTTTTTAAATATTAATTTTAAGTAATTTGATGCATAACAGAAAAGATCTATGATGCATTAAGCTAAGTAATAGATGACAACTTATTTTAAAAACTTTTGAAAGCAAAAATATCTTCTTTAAATATAAATTTTTGTATTTCCATTACTGATTTATCAACGAACATTTGAATTTTGAATTTCTTTCCAACAGGTATATATTACTACTTACTCATCCCCTTAACAATGCCGATAATAACATATTACATTAAATCTAAATTTTAAAAATATAAATTTAAATATAATAATAAATATTTATATACTCTAAAAAAATATATATTTATATACATATATATTATATAACTTAAATTCAATTCAGGTTCGGATCGGGATCAGGTTCTGGATCGGATTCAGATTCTGATCGGATACAATTAAAATTTATATTCAAATTTAAATCTGTGAAATTTTTATTTTTTATATTTGTATCTGAATTCATATTCGTTTAATATCTGATAATTTATTTTATTCGAATTTGAATAAAATTTTGAATATCGAAACTTATTGACAAACTAAAAATGGCCTGTAGAAAAAAAAAATTCCAACTAAGATGAATAAAATTTATATTATATAATCAACTTGGAATGCATGAATGGAAACAAAACGAATCTATAAATGAAAGTGATAAATTCCGACCCACCAATCATTAAAAAGTTGCTCAACGGTTCAACCGCCAATTGACACGTGCCGCCCGCACAATTATTTGCCGGACGCTTGCTACCGTATTTTTCCATCGATGCCTACGAAGTTCCAAATCTCCCTCTCCCCATTTTACCCTCACAAGCGCGCCAAAATTACCTAAAACTCCCCGCTCCTTCCAACTCAAAAGCGTTTACCTTAGATTTTTAAGTTAAATTTCTGGTTTTTTTAAAAAAATTTTACAATCATATTTTTAATTTGTATTATTTATTTTAATTTTAACTAATATTGTTTCAAAAAAAATATTAAATAAAAATTATGATAAATATTATCTTGTGTTGACATTATTTTGTTTTTTTTTTTGTATGAATAAAGATTGTAAATTCTATCCAAAAATTTTATACTAGAGGTTGAATTTGATTAATTTTTTAATTAGTAATTCAAAATATCAACCAAATGTACACTAAATAATAATGGTTGATTTTCTATTTGAATTAACAATACATTTTTAACAAATAGGAGCGCTTAAATTAAATTAAATTAAATTAAATTAAATTAAATTAAATTGAATAATAAAAATTTCAAATCTGATAGTAAATTTGAAAGTGAAGTGAGAATGTTATTGTAGTCATTAATGCTTCTTATGAGGGTATTTTGGTCATTTAATAATCGAATAGGCGAGACCACTTCGATGTTAACAAGGCTCTCGTACGCGCCGTGCTCTCTCTCTCTATAAAAGGAAACACTCTCCCACGCTTTTCGTGCTTCCTCTCTCTCTCGATCCCTCTCGATCTCTCTTGATTTCGATTTGGATCTCGATCGATTCGATCGATGGCTTTCGTTGCGAGATCGGGGATCTCGATCACGGCTCCGCCTCAATTCGGTCCGAGGAGAATGGTAGTGATCGATCCCTGTAATCTCTGTCGCCTTTTTAATTTCCAATTTCATTAGTTTTTGTAGGTAATTGATTGAATTTGGAACTTCATCATGTGATTTTTGAGAAATTTGTGCCTTTTTTTTTGTATAATTTTGTGGATTCTGTGGATTATTGGTTCTTAGAGGTGCTCTGATTGTGTTGTTAGAATCAGAGGTGAAGCTTACGTGGTGTTTCGATTCAATGATTTGCAGTGTTTTTTTGTATGTGTGAAATTTGATGGTTTTATTGATATAGTGCAGCGTTCTTTGTGGATTGTGTGGATCATTGAGTAGTTCTAGAGTTGAGGAGCTTGTATAGCTCTCTCTTACTTTTACCCAAATATGTAGAATTTGGCTATAACTGGTGTTGATAAAAAAGAAATGATCATCTAGCTGATCATTTTTCATTATTTTTGGAAATAAATATAAGTTCTAAGTTGAAATTTTGGTCACATTGTTAAGAGAACAGTGACAAATTTATGTTGGAAATTAGTTTTTGGCTTTTGTTGTGTTTGTGTTATAATGAAGTATGACCACCTAGGACTCATCTAGTGGTTAAAAAAAAGAAAAAGGAGAAAAAGTAGTATTTGAGTTAGGGACTTCACGGACTTAAAAATAATTGTTGTTTCTACGGCAAGTATGTATGAACAAAAGGAATATAAAGTCACTATTATGAAACGCAGAAAATATACGCGACATGTGCAGTTAGTCTGAAATGCAGATCTGTATATTGCTGAAATTGCTTCTTTCTTCTTTTTGTGTTCCATAGACTCTTGATGAAACCATGTAAAGAAATTATTATGTGGTTCAATGTAGTGGTGACGCCAGATGATCTCTTAATAATGCTCTATAAAATTTCTTGCCTATCAATTGGTAATTTAAGGTGAGATTTTTCTTGTTATTTGTTGAGCAGGAAGTTAATGGAATTTATGGATTGAAATCTCTTTCCTTTTCTGCCCAAAGGAAAAGTTTTCCCCCAATTCATTTGCAACGAGCCAACATGCGCTTCCGTGTTTCATGTGCTGTAAGTTTCTTCTTGTGTGGCTCTTTATATTACTTCATATTTTGTGCTTATGCTGCTATATTGTCATTTTAGTTCTTTATCTTTTCCAAAAACTGCTTTTCTGTTTTTCGCAATAACTAGAAGATTCGCCCCGTCATATATTTATTCCGAAACTTACCTATATGTATTTTTCTGGATTTGGGAGAGTTTCATAAATCAGTTTTTAACCTTCTTATTCAAAGGTCAAACCATTCTCTGTGTTAGGGGTAAACTAGGATGCAGATCCTTAGTTTTAGTTCCCGTTATAGTTTTAATTCTCGTTACTCTCATCACCTCCACAACGGTCTTTCATTCAACAATGTTGAGAGGAAAATTTAGCAGATGTTGGAAGGACCTGAGTAATGCATGTCTCGTAAAGTTGCTTACATGAATCTTACTTTCTCTCATTCTTGTCCTAGAAAGATTTGGTAGGCAAGTTCCTTTTCCTACGACGTTAAAGAACAAAGACTTCTCTCACATTACATTATAGAGTTTTCTTTTGTGAGTTTCAAATGTTTTTTCTTCCGACTGTTCTGTCAATTTTAGTAGGAAAACAATCATGTTTAGAGGTCCAACTAGATAGGTAAGACCTTTTCGATGCATACTGAAGCACGGTGAATGGTTTATCACTCGAGGATAATAAGTTTGAATAACCAATTTGATGAAATGAGAAGATGGAGTCATCACCGGAAGCATTCCAGTTATGATTTTGTTCTCAGACTATGATGATCATGATTCACCCCACAAAGCATGTGAATATTTTTGGTTCTCAATTTCTTTTATGATTGGTCAGCGATTTTAAAGGACCTTCCTCTTTTCAAACAGGCAAATCCCCAGACGGTTACGAAGGTGTGCGAGATTGTAAGGAAGCAGTTGGCTCTGTCCGATGACTCTCCTGTGACTGGCGAATCAAAATTCTCAGCACTTGGGGCTGATTCGCTGGACACGGTATCTTTCTGTTCTCTTTCTTCAGTGATGAGATCTTTTTCGCTTACGCCTTAATGCCAGCCCCAATTAGTCTTGTTATATGAACAAGTGTTTCTGTCATAAAAATTGACTTGGAGCCCCATCAACTATAGGCTGTTTTGAAATAGAACCCCCCTGAACACTAACCAATCAACTGAGTTGGAGATTTGTTAAAGTAAATGGCTCTTTGTTCATCTGACAAAATTGTCAATTTCATCAATAGATGATGGCTAACAAGTAAAAGAGCACTCTTCACTTTCACAGTATCCCTAGTTCAACCGACAGACACTTCAAAATAAAAAAGAACAAAAGTTGCAGGGGTGTTAATCGAGAAACAATGATCATAAACTGGGAGGTTTAGTACATCTCTACTCAAAAATCACAAGATCTAACCGATCAACTCTCCGTGAACTCAACTTCTTGCTGTAGGTTGAGATCGTTATGGGTCTCGAGGAAGCATTTGGGGTCAGCGTGGAAGAAGAGAATGCTCAGGGAATCACTACGGTGCAAGAAGCTGCTGATCTCATCGAGAAGCTCGCCGAAGGGAAATCTAGTTAGGTCTGCAATGTGGTCAAATAAATTAGAAGGTTTTATATTTACTATTTCTGCTATTCCAGTGTTCTTTTTGTCATTTGAACTGCTAGCTACGGAAAAACCTAATGGATGTTGGTGTAATTCCGAGAGATCTTCTTTATATATGCATGAAATTTGATTCTTGATGTTGATGTAATATGTTCAGGCGCATTGATTCCTCTTGAATCTGCAAAAGAATAAATATAATGATTATATTACTCGTGGCGAACGATTTGGATAGTTAACTAATCATTGCGTTGTCTCGACCTGGTTGTCTCGATCCTTGTAGCTAAATTCATACCTCCAATGAATGAAGCGGAAGCATGCTGCCTTTCCCTCAAAAAAAAAACTAATCATTGCGTTGTCGTTGGTATCCTTGTCCGCTACGATTACAAATTCGTCTTGATATTTGAAATGATTTGGTTATTTTGGCTGAATTTTCCATTCTGCTAGTTGATTTGTTCTTTAACTGTTCAATGATTTTTTTTTTCCGCTGCTCTATTAAGTACTCTGTTGCGCTCAATATGCAAAGATGACTAATATGTTGATGGTGAAAATAAATACACACTGTTTCGAACCTCCGACCTTGTGATCGTCTACTAAATACCGTACTGATGATGATTTTGTTAACTTTGAGAAACTTAAGCTGCAGTGAAGCTTGCCTTAAATCCTGTGATTATTTTTGAAAAAAAAAACACACACACACACACAAATGGGTGAAAACCATTACAATTAAAATAGCTAGAAAAATAAAAAGGAAAAAATTTGAAACTCCATCTATAATCTATAATAAGAGCAATGCTACTAGTCATCCTACTCATTAGATGGATGCGGTGTAAAATATATTTTTATACCAGAAAACATTAGTATTTTTATATTTTATCGTCAACAAAAGTCAAGTCATTCAAGTAGGCAAATTCTTGAGTGTTTGTAAAGTTGATGCTTTTGTTACTGCATTTTGCTATGAATGGCTGATTGTAAAGTGATTGTGTATATTAATACATGAAATCACTGTCATTAATCTTTCAACTAAGAAAGTGCTGTTTAAGTATTTGGTATGTACGCTTTCGAAATCAACACCAAATTTGCAAGCAGTGATATTAACATAGCAAGTACATTTGATATGCAAAATAGATAAATTGAATCAGTAAACCTATCATGTGAAACAATGAATAATTTTGTCGTACTTCTTCTGTCAATAATAATTTCTGCATTGTAAGTGTCATTATTTTTTTTTTGAGAAAGAAAGATAGCACGCTATCTGCTCTATTCATAGCAAGATTAAACTAGAAAACAAGAATGAGACAAAGTGGTCTCCAAAAGAAAGACAAAAAGAAAAAAAAAAATTCACCCCAAATCTTTCCACAACGAGATAGACTTATGTTCCAGCCTACGGTACTAAGACGGTCGGTATTTGACGACGGCCGGCCCGCCGTCGGGTCCCTTCCGCCCCCCGCGGGCGGGCGGGCGCCCCGGCGTCGGCGCCGGCGTCGCGGAGGACGTGAATTCTCTCAAAAAAAAGACGGTCGGTATTTGAATGCTCGAAGATATTTTTATTACGAATAGCCCAGAGCACCCACCACGATGTCGGAATGTAGGTCAAAACCTCACTTCTTTCTAAAGGTTCCTTTCTAAAAGTTCTTTCGTTGACATTCACTTCATCCAGACGCTCCTAACATCAGCACCAAACTCCCCCAGCCAAACTCTCTCAACGTCCATCCCCAACACAAATCGTGAATAGACACATTTTGAAAAAAGATAGTCCACCCTCTCTTCCTTACTACCGCTAAGCAAGCAACAAGTGTTCCCCACCCAGCCCTTCTTAACCAGGTTGTCCGTTGTTAACAACTTGTGAATTCTCTTCTACGTGTGAATTCAGTTCTACAATACTCTTTTCACATTCAGCTAGCAACTGGGTTCCACCTTCTTGGCCAGCTGTAAATGTTCTTTATGGAATCATAGATCCGATTACCTTTCTCATCAATGAGGCACTCAAAAACTGCATGATTCCCATTCTCTTCTTGTTATACCCTTGTTAGTTTTCAGCTATTTTTTTCCTTATTTTTTTCCCCTAAAAATCAGGAGTTTTCAGGCCCTACAACAGAGGTGAGAGAAAGAGAGAGCGAGAGAAGCTTCATCCAGTGCACTTGGAAAGCACTTTTGGGGCTTGCTTACTTTTGAACAGTGATTTTACATTATTAGCAACTTCTTCTGAAAAAGCGGTAACCCTATATGAGGTGGTGGCCCACTAGGGTTTGGTCATTCATCTAATTGATCAAGCACTACAAGGACAGGAACATATAACTAAAGAGAATATATGGTTTACACCAATGAAGAGACACTGTTTAAGTTACACTAATTTACAAGCAATTATAGAACAACACAAAAAATCTATTTTTGTGACGGTAAGAAATATTAAAATAAATTAGATGATACAAATATTATTTTGTACAACACTTTTGTAAAAGCTCTATCAAAGCACCACTACCTAGCATCGGTTGAGCGGATGAGCAATGAGACTTTTGAATAGCTTTAAGACAATGATGTATACATTTAATATTTGATGGCGCAAATGCATTAAAATTTCAATTAAAGTACTTGGATAATTTCATTCATTATAATAAAAGCAAAACCTGCTTTTTAGCTTCTGCAATTATAAAAAGTTCAAGATATGGTCATCTTGCAAACACATAAATTTTATTTTCAAAAAATTCACTCAAAAAGTCCAATCAAGAGAAGAAACTAAATCTTCAAAGTAAATCCAATTTATCTGACCTGGTGTTTTTTTTTTTTTTTTACTAACAATTTAACCATGACCTTTTTATAATTCAAATTTAAAAGCCAATTATTAATTATTAATTATTAATTATTAATTATTAATTACTTGTTAGAAAGGGCAATCGATCACTATCTACATCATTCGAACCCCCCGCGCCGCACTAATCACGGATCAACCTCAATTTCAAAAAAAAAAAAAAAAAAAAAAAAAAAAAAAAAAAAAAAAAAAACACGGTGGGCCACCACAAGGCCATGTTATCGGATGCCTCCCCCTTGTCCCGTAGCACTAGCACGCCACCCTGTCCTAACCCAACCTTCCTCCAACCACCTCGCGCCACGTGGACTCTCCTGATCCCTGCTGCTCTTTTTAGATGGAGAACGTACGAAGACCCCTCAATTATAGAGGATTTAGAATCAGACTCATATAACTTTTAAATTTATTAAGAATTTTGTTACGTTGATTAGTGTTTCGGTCATATTTCATAACGCTAAATGATAAAGGGTTAATTTCAGAATGTGCTATCGTTGAGGGGTACCGATACAATTTAATCCTCTTTTTAACCGTATCACGCACACTCTCGAGCACTCAACTAATCGAATCGAAAGTCGAAACCCCACCACCAAATTCCTCAAATCTCTTCAACAATGGCGATCGCCCCCTCCGCTCACGCGCAGCTCCTCCTCTCCTCCCTCGCCTTATTTCTCCTCTTGTTCATACCATCTCGCTCCTCCGCTCTAGGGTTTAGGACCTCGGCCATATCGTCGGCCCCGAGCGCTCTCCCGCGACTCCCCATGAACGCCGCGCTCTCGCCGACTCTGGCCCCGGACGTGATGCCGCTCTTCCCCTCCCCCGGCTCCCGCGCTGGCGGCGGCGGCGGGGGCGGAGGGGGGGCGGCGCCGGCGAGCTCGCTCCCGATCATCCCCTCGAGCCCGAGCCCGCCCAACCCCGACGCGCTCCCGCAGCCCGACTCCGACATCGCCCCGATCGGCGCCGCCGCCTCCGCCGCCGCGGCGCCCGCCGCCTGTGGGGCGGCGGCGGCGGTGGCCGCCGCGGTGGTGGCCGCGTGGTGGTGCTTGGGGAACCACGGTAGGTGAGGGTTGGGAGTGGGGGGAGCTTTTTTGTGATTAGATTAATCTTTTTGGACTCTTTCGCTTGTTTAACATACGCTGTCAAATAGGATCATGTGAGGGGTTATATTTTGTTTTTTCTTCTTTTTTTTCCTTTTTTTTAATCTGAGGGAAATGACTGTTGGGAAAAGTTATATTTTTTTTTCTTTTTGATTGAGCATATTGTTGGTTGGAATAAAGTTGGTGAAATTTAGTAGGTGTTTAGCATATTAGGCAGTAGTTTGTTGATCGCATGTAATTGCGAGCATATGGATTCAAATATATTGCTCAGTTTGATGCATTAGAATTTAACTACTATAATTAATATTATTATTATTATAAAAATACTTAATTGCAACAGTTGAAATAATGTTCAAATTCATCGTAATTTTAACTATAATTGTTGAAAAAAACAATCTTAAACAATAAATAAGCTTATCTCTCTATTTATTTTTTAAAATAAAAATTTTTATAATAGGAATTATTTTATCACGTCCGTGTATAAAATGATATAATTTATAAATATAACTATAATATTTATAGCTATAATATTGCAACCAATCAAACAATCCCTAAATGGTTAAATGAATTTTACACTAACTCGATCCAAAATTCTAGATAATTCTTTTAAATTTTCAAAATTAAAAATAAAAAGAATTTGATAATATTGTACGAAAAAAATTAATCCTTGAATTAAAAAGATGCAAAATTTACAACACATTCAAATGCAGAGGTAGCAATGCTCAATGGCTAATTATTTATCTTTTCTAGAAATAATAATGTACGTTTATCATTGAGTGATAATATTTTACCTGGTAATTTTGTGAATCAATTGAATTATTTTTTGTTGATAATAAGTGTTTTATTATTTGATTATTGGTAGCAATGAAGGCTCTTATAGTGATCTCTTCTAGAGATTAGCATTTCTTCTCTAAAAATATCCTTTATAATTACTTCTAGCTAATTCTATTATTGTGGGCCACTCTTAGAATGGGACATTGGTACTTTTTGAGTCATAAAAATAGCTAAAAGTGCAAAAATTTCACTAAGAAGTCTCTCACTAAAAAAGCAGTGCATTCTCTCCAAAATATATATACATAAAAAAAAGAAGCAGTTGCAGATCATTTATAATGATGGAGAAGAACCCTGCTCCCTCTAACTACACATTAATAATATTCATGTACATGTAACTCCAAAAGGAAGTTTCAATAAAATAAAAGGAAAAGGCCCATCCTTGTGAGTTATGGCTCGTAAATTATTGAAATTATACGTGGAAAGGTGGTCAATCATAGGGTCATGCTAATGAGCTGGTCATGTGTTAAATAAATTAAATTTAAAAAGAAAAATAAGGGATCATCAATGGCTAATTTCCTTAATTATAAAAATTGTACAAAAATGATAAAATTTTCTGCTGCATGATTATCGAATCTTTTCTCTAACAAAATGGCTATATTTTTTCACGGAGTTAGTTGACCACGTCAGCCGTAGACTATTCATTGATCTGCCCTGCACTTGAGGACAAATAGCAATTTAAATTTGCGACCAATGATCATGTTCGATATTCTTGTACCGAGCTCGACCATGTTTGAATTGTCTTATCATGTTTAGCCTGGTAATTCAACTTGTTGTCCGTGAACTAATTTATTCGACTCAAAATAAATCTAAGATAAATTATTTATTTAATAAATAATGTGAATATGAGCTAAAATTTTAACAATATATGACACCTAAATTTTAATTATAAGTTAAAATTCTAATATTTTAATTTTTTTTCAAACTTTTCACTTAATAATAATACTCACAATCTAACTTAATTTTCGCGAGCCAACTCATCATATTCAGTACGTAATTAAAATTTTTCAGTTCAATCTTTTAACGATTAAACTCATATTCAACTTATTTATCAAGTAAGACGAACAAGACGAACGCTCAACTAGCCACAGCTCACTCCAATCCGACTCTTTGACCGTCCTAATTGTATCACGTTCTACATTGCCACCCTTATCTGATCTCCATCTTTAATCTTTAGAATTCAGTTAGTTGTGAATTTGTAATAATAGGTGGATTCAAAAAAAATATTTTACTTAATAGAGATGGGATGTTGGTACATATTATGTGGTGGTCCACATCCAATCGGTGAACTAGGTCCAAGAAATGATTTTCAAATAGGACACATAGGAATAGGACACATAGGAATATGCCTTTATTTAATAAATCTCAATTTAACAAAGAGCACAAAAAAGACCCATAAAAACCAAGATGTGTGGTACTAAAATAATAAGGGTGTCATCAAGAAGCAATCATCATAAACATGGCTCTTTTTTTTTTTTTTGGTTTAAATCCATCATCATTGTCCCATTTTCTATTTAACTACAAGCTTTCCATCGCAAGTGCTCATTATTTATAGTTTACATCTGTTAAGCACAAGGATTAGCTTCGTTTAATTATTTTCTGCTCAACAGTGTCATAAGAATGCAATCGAATCTTCATCCTCCCATCCAATTTATTTAAAATCACATTTCAACTGCGGTTCAATTTCTCCTAGTTTTTGACTCTTTTTCAACCTCCCACCTTTTTCCAAAGCAATAATATAAATTAACAGCCAAATAAAAGAGTTTTGCTAATTCTTTCATGTAGTTCATGTGAGCACCATTGCTGGACCCTTTCGTATCAAATCAAACTTTTTAGCAACATGGTACAAAGCTAATCCTAAATCTTCTAAATTCTAAGCTATTTCAAGTTCAAATAACCTATCTCCATCATGTATATAAGCAGGACTGTTAAAACTATTTCTAGATCATTTTGTATCAGATTGATATTTTAATAATAATCTCATCTTTGAATTATACATTGTCTAAAGATCATTATAAAGGCTCATTTGGTTCACGGTTTATAATATTATAATAATTCTGTATATTTTTTTACTAAAAATATTCAAATCATTCTCTCAAAAATATAAAGAATATTAAAATTATTATCATTCAACTCAAATTGGGTACTTATAAAAAGATATTAGTAAAATAATGTAATCATTGTATATTTTTAGATGATAGGAATACTAAATAATCATGAATCAGAATATATTACTATTTTCATACTTGAAGGAAATCATTAATAATCTGCTAATAAAAATACATTTGTTCTTAACAACCTCCCAACCTAAGCGACTTGCTATGTTAGTAACAAATTTATCATTTCTAATATAAAATATATAACATTTTCAGAATATTACATACCTGAAATCAAATGATCCTAATGATAATATAAGTTGGGCATGAAGAGCCCAAAGATGGATGCTTCAATGTTGCTAAAGGAGTAATAAGGCAAAAATAGGAATTGTCGCATAGGTTTCCTGCATGTGAACATAGGAAATTGGTGAAGTTGCAATGATAGGAAAAGGACATCACTGTAGTTTGAAATCATCCTAGTGGATTCATGGGTATCTGTCTCTTTCTGCACGTGTAGTGTCTAATTCTCTCAAATCATTTACCCGTTCTTTGTAAAATTACTGTTTATTAAATGATCTAATATTGTGTTTTATTATTATATAAAATTATTAAATTTAGTTATTATTTATTGACTGAATTTAAGCACAATGTGAGTGACTGCACTAATAATGACATAATACTTTGAAAATTACAAGAACCTCCCGTGAATTATTCTAACTATTGCTATGTATACTTTAAATAATATTTATAAATATTGTTAATGAATTAGTATAATTATGTGGCAGCAAATTATTGAATTAACTATTCAATTAAGTAATCATAAAAATAATGACTTTTCAATAGCACCCGAGGAATTTATTAGGATACCTAAAATATTAATCTCGTTCCAAATTATTGAGGGTTCTCTTTGCTTTCTCTTGCTTGGCAACCATATAGAAATACTGTCTTCTCAATAGCACATGGGGGATCTATTAGGATATCTAAAGTTTTACTCTTATTCTAAATCATAGAATATTCTCTTTGCTTTCTCTTGCATAATTTATGTAAAACCCTAATGATTCAGTGGAAAGATTAAGGCCATAGCCTACAAAAGAAGCCAAAGAAAAACTGAGGGGGTAGTTAGTAGGCAGGACAACCATAATCAGCAATCACATGGGAAAGGTATGGACAAGGGAGAAAAAGTCCAGCAATCAATAGAGCTCAACTTTTTCTAACATTAATCGACCGTCCCTGACGCAAATAGCAAAAGATTTGGTAGTTAATATTCGAGATCCCAAGTTCGAAGCCTAGTTGCTTCACATTTCGAGCTAAATTTATTTCAAAATAAACGAAACGAATAGCATGCTACCTTTCTCTCAAAAAAAAAAAAAAACTTATTCTAACATTAGGTTGAGAAAGGCTTGAGGGCTCCCATATGATATACTGCTCTCCTGTGTCCTATCTAATATAATAGACCCACATTTTCTCCCTTCAGTTTAAAATTTTCTTCTCCACCTTTTATATGCATTTCATTTTAGTTATTATGTTTTTGTTTACTTTCTTGTGGTCTCTGCAAGATTTCACTATAGCTCCCTTTTGATCGCTACTCAAATAGCTCTCAATTTTTTTTCTTTTACATTTGAGAAGTTTTCATTTTGCTATTGGTTAATCTTTCTTTCGTCATGCTCAGCTAGGTTTCTGTTATCTCCAAGCATTCATTATACAACTCTAGTCCTGCCCCCTATTTGTAGATGCCCACGAGCAGAAATAAAGATAAATTGGCACTGTTGATTAGATTATGATAAAGATAATCCTCTACTTTCCAAAACTGTTCATAACCGTTATCTAAAACAAGTCTAAATACATTACCATGATAAAAGGCCTAGCATGACTCAAACTAATTCATCAAGTAACTACAATCATCTACTTTTGGCTTCTTGACATACCTTATGCCTAAGTATATAAGTGATCCGTCTAGTTAGATCAACATATATATTGGCAAGGAAATGCTTCTTGCAAGATTAGTTCCCATGTTTCCTTAAACTTGGTTATTATCTGTTCAGAAATCTACAGGATAAGAGTACAATTCAAGAACATAGCTATACTACATGTGAAATATTAGTAGTACAAAATTACATGCAACGGACTGATAATACCATTATACCAACCATTGTTGGCAGAACAAATAAGAGCTTGAACTCCATTTGTTCTCCAACTTTGTGAATGCTGATACAATAACTAAATAATGTGAATAACATTGTATACTTACTTCTCGAAGAGGAGCATTGCAGGATAACTTTGGATGATGAAAGTGAAAGAAACATGTTGCCCGGATTGTCACATGAAGTCAAACTCACCAGAAGAACTAGAGGAAACTGAAGCGCGATGGTGATAACAAGATCAAGTTTCATCAAATTATTTTGGCCTTTCCTTTCCAGTTCCACAATAGTTGTGAGCGATGAAAGGGGCATCCACACTATCACCTCATATACAATTGCAAATTTAAATCACAGAGAACTTCACCATGATTAACAGATTAAACGCCGCGAGGCAGTCGTTGCAATTGAACACCTAAATGAACAGCAGCATCTGCAACACCAGGAATGCTCGAGCTCTTAAAAGCTGAAACAAGAGCTTCTACTCGCATCAAAGCTGTTATTGGTATCGATAGAATCATTGCCTGTGACAGGTACTGTCTGCAAGAAAAGGCGAGAGCATACAAAAGGCGTAGTAACTGCAATCCAGAGCCATGATGATGCAAGGATTCCAGGAGAGTGACTAACTTAGGAAGGTTTGTCAAGAGGCCCATGGTAGCTTCTCGAGGTGCTGCTTTAAGCAATAAGACCAAACAATCTGATGCCAAGTCCGTAATTTGTGTTTCAGCACTTCCAACCAATTCAAGAAAGGCACCTACATTGCTACCGAAGTCACCAATATCTTTGATGCAGCACTGTTGATCGACAGCAATGCTCATGTCGAAGGCATTGTCACCAAGAAGGGCTGGCTCTCTAGAAAGGGCTATGCCTTTATTGCTACCAATGCCACGCAAAATGAAAGCCTTGCAAAGGGCCAAGGTTGGTTCCAGAAAATCCTCCATATCCTTTGCAGTCACAAACTCAAGGAGATTGCCGATTTTTCTGATTACATGAAGATGAGATAGGACTTTACTGTCCATCTCAGGAGCAGAAGCAAGAGCAAGACATAATTTAACATTGTTCACGTTTGCATTTGAAAAATCACCAAGCAAGAACTGGAAGCACTGCGAAACTGTCTCTATGTGAAGAATATCAGAGACTTTGACATAATTATATTCGATGAGCATTACCAGAAGCTTCTGAGCATACATTGGAATAGGATCGTCGTCTTCAATAAACACAGGGTAAAGAGGAAGAAAATAGTTTTGAGATATTCTTTTTAAGCCCTCTACAGTTTGCTCATCAACAGTTAACGAGGAGTCACTGAAGATCACAACGATCACATCGAATAACACTTTCAAGCACAGGAACCTAGCATCTCCATCCTTGTTGCCCTTATACAACGTGCACAGACTTGGAAGGATCCGACTTGCGAATATTTTATGGTCATCAATGATAGTAGAAGGTTCCTCAGTAACTGACTCAAGTACCCGCAGCAACGATATTTGGAAATCATCTCGACCCTTCAGTATATGCAAAAAGAATATGAATAACTCTCAATTGTTCATATTTTATATAAAGAAGAAAATTAAATCAGGCGTTTAGAGATAGAATTGAAACAAATTTGTTTGAATAAATATTGTAAAAAAATGACAAACATACAAGTTCTGTACAATCAGTAATACCTGAAATGGTGCCTCTAAAAGCTTTGCGAGATTTGCTAATTGGAGCATGGCATGGCTGCTTACTACCCTGTGCTTAAAGGATGAGCTTCCAAGAAGATGAAGGATAACTGGGAATAGATGAACAGTACTCTTCGGATTACCTCGTCCAGATAAAGAAGCAATGGTTCCATGGCGTTTACTGCCCATCATCTGCTGTATATCTCCAGCAACCAAGTCAAGTATGCCTGGAACTACAGAAATAACTAACTGTACAAATGATTCTATACACTGACTAATGAATCCATCCTTCTCTTTCCCCAATCTGTCAACAACAGAGAGGAATTTGGCATTGCAGAGGAAATGAGGAAGCCATCGTCGGCTGTTCTTACAAAGAAGAGCAATAAGTATAAGTGCTTTTCCACGAAGAACCTCACTTCCCTGGTCTATAAGAGATAGAAGACCTGGAACCAACAGCTTTTCCTCTGCCAGAGACTGCATAAGGCGGCTTATGTTTGCTATAGCATGGCTGTTAAGAAAAGCCATGTTCAAAAGATTTAAGCAGATCTGCTGCTCACGTTGGTTGCCCTTGGTGAGTGCAGATGAAATGTCCTTAACAGGCAATTTCTCAAACATCAAATGGATGCATGATGGGCAGAAACGGGCTAGACGAACTAAACAAGACCCGGCAATAAGCCTCGTGCTCTCCTGCTTTCCCGTTGCTTTGTATATGTAACAGAGATTTCCGATCGCATCCTGGCTAGCAAAGCGTGATGTCCAGTCCCCTCCTTGACTGCAGATATTCTCAATTGTTCTTAAAGCGTAAAGCTGTGTTAGATCATCCTCGCCCTTGCGTAAGATAGATGAGACCAATTGAACCACAGAATTTGAAACCTATGGCCAGTTGAATCAAGGATGCCAAAAAAGTAAATAAAGAAGTAATAGAAGATTAGAAGCTCAAAAAGGTATAGTATAACATTAAAAGAAGCTATTACAAAGTTATGCAAGGAAATTCTTCTACCACGCTATTAACAACAAATCTCAAAAAAGAACAAAAGAAAATATGAAATTGATTCTTGAAAATCAGGATATTTGCCCATGTAGTTTTTCCGTCTTATTATACGCCTTGAAATATCTATTTGCCTATTTATCAGTCAGTAACAAGAGAAGGGTTAATGATAACACAATATGGTATTCTATATTTCACTTTTCAAATTCTTTGCATGCTGAAAGTGTTTAGATCATATGACGATATTATACATTTTATTTGAACATTTGACTCTTGATTACTGTATTTCATAATTTTTTGAGGTGTACACTGTATTCCATATTTACCACATGCTTCAGCCAATCTAATTTACATCACAATCAAAATGTCCACTGTAAAAAACTATGCATATATGAAGCAAACATGAACAATGTGAATTGTGAGAAAAGCTAGAGAACTTAAACCTGCCAACTTGCTGTTGACCGACTGTCCTTTGAAGGAGACTCGAGGGTATTGCTATCTTTGGCATTCTGATCATTCTGAGTAGAAATGTAAAAGAGCAATTCCCCTAAACCAGCCATACAATTCCTCCTAAGTTTATCCTGTTTATCCCTCAGACCATCTACCAATGCATTTATAATTCCAGAATTTGCCAACTCAGATTCAATAATAGTGGAGTGCCGTATCAGCAAGCCCATCACTGAAGCAATCTGAATTCTTAAGGTCGATGCCTTTGACAGTCGGAGCATTTTCACGAGCAACAACATCACTGGCCCATTAGTTATGATATTTGCAGCATCGGTATTCCCACTTAATATCTCTAAGTACTTTATGACATTCTGTTTCTCCGAAACTTGAGAGCTTCCACTCAGAGATTGGACAATACGACTGTTGAGTGCATTCAACTGCTCCAGTGGCAATTTAACATAATCTGCAACAGGAAGAGCTTCAAATGGAAGGTGGAAAACTGAATCCGAAGCTTTATCACCCTTTCTACTAGGCATTACGGGCTTGACTGAAAGATCTGATGGGTGCCAAAATACTTGAGAAGCAATGTTCGAGTCTGTATCTGGTGCACTCCCAGAAGCTGCTTTCATACGCTGAGCTTTTCTAAAATTACAAATAGGTGGAGTTGCAGCCACTTCTGGCTGTTCAGAACATGCATCCTGCTGGCTTTTCTTAACATCATCAGGCCCAGCCGTGTTATCATCAATGAGCATGTCAATCTGGTTATTGTTTTCTGCTTCTTCACTTGTTTCATTAACATTTAAAGCAAGTTTTTCTACAGTATTACATGAAGGAGTCTCAGGTACTTCAGAATCATCCGGTGCATCTTCCTCAGGATTCTCGCTGAAGTCGAGTTCCATGTCATTATTCTCGATTTTCACTTCAGCCTCATTCTCGCATGTCTCTGGCAAAGGCCTCCTGTAGTTTTCCTTTTCATTTTCTCTTTGCAAATTCAACTTAGCCATCCTCGATAGTCTAAGAATATTCACACCTTTTGCAGCATCAGCTCGACCAGAAGGTTTTGCATTTGTTTTTCTGCTGCTTTGGACATTCTTAACAGGTGTTTCAAAACCCTTAGCAGAATTTTCATCCTGCTTGTGAACTCCATTTCCATTATGTTGATAGTGTTGGCCAGTTGTCTTTGTTCGCGAAGGTCTATCACCATTTCTCTCTGAAAGGCATGCCTTAGCAGAAATATGAAGCATATTACTAAAAGCAGTCTGCGGTGGCAGGGAGACTATACTGATTTTTACTCTCCAAAAACTATGTTCACAAAGTTCAGGCCACTGTAATCTTTCAGCTGGATCCTTTATTAATAGACTATTAACCAAATTTTCAAAAGACCTGGATGCGTTATCAGGAAGAGGTGGTGTAGGATCTGAAATTATCGATTTCACCATTTGAGTGAATTCACTTCCTGTAAAGGGAGGCCTTCCAGCATAGCATTCATATAACACACAACCCAGTGCCCATAAATCAGAAGCATAGGAGTGGACTCCACCCTCTTGAAACAGCTCAGGAGCCATATAACAGGGTGTTCCTCGCTTTGATTGAGGCAGCTGATAAGCAAAAGATCATGTTACATTCCTATTTGCAAAAGTTGGTGTGGAGTACGAGAGAAAAGAGATTGAGCAACAAACCGCAGCAAGAGAACTTTTCTCTACATCACTTATTCGCCTTGATAATCCAAAATCACAAAGCTGGTGAGAATGCAAGCAAGAAAAGTTAAGTGTGAACTGCAAATATTATTAGTAATGCACAGCCAAGTAAGTGAAATTTGTGCAACTTCAAGAACTACCTTCATAGATCCATACTCATCGAGTAAAATATTTGATGGTTTCAGATCACAATAAATGATTCCTTTGGAATGCAAGAACCTAACAGTAGCATGGAATTAGGTGACTCAAACTTAAATGATGTTGTATAAAAGAAAAAGAAAAAAGTGTGCTAAAAGAGTATTTACTGGAGAGCTTTAACAAGGTCACAGGCCAGGTCATGTATAGAATTCTCTGGTAATCTGCTATCCTGCAAGCAAATATAACAATTTTACCATTAACTAGAAAGGCTTTAAGTGAAAAAGGACCAAAAAGTTCTGTTCAACTATCTCAACAAACAGAAAATGTATCCTTAGGGACAAATAATGTGTGCAAACAAATCTGCTACAAGTTAGTGACTAGGCTCTATATAATATCTTTACCACCGATGTGGATGATCAAAATGGTATCAGGCACATAAGAAAGACTGCCCCATCATATAATTTCCATGTTAGAACAACTAGACTGTTATTTACTTACCTAGAAAAAGAAAACCTACCTTCTTTATTGACTTTTGTATGTCTACTTCAACCGTAGGCTAAGCACCGCCCTATGCTATTCGTGGCTACATGCCGGATAAACCCACCATGAAAGATGACATGATTTGACAAAAAAAATCAATAAAATACAATTTCTCGTAGAGTAAATAATTGTTTTCTTTCCTTCGTTTATTGCTTCTACCATATAAGACCCGATCTACTCAATTAAATGTTCAACCAGATGGCTGCAGATCTAGGATTCGGATTTCTCTGTTTGTTTTAGAACGTAGATCCTACAAATATTGATTCTAGGACACTTGTCAAATCAATTTTAATTGCACCGGCTAATTATAGTAGGGTAATTGTACCCACAATATGCTGTTGTTGCAACTGCTAGCTAATTAACAAAAATGTCGGGCATGTATAGTTATCTAATAACATTGCATCAGAGAGTAGGACCTACTTAACTCCATTGTTTGCAACAAAACATACGAAACAAGAGCACATAGGACCACTGATTGATACCTGCCGTAGTAAATTCATGAGGTTTCCACCAACACAGTACTCCAAGACCAACCACAAGTGAGCAGAGGTTTCATACCTGGGGGACGGTCAAAAATTTAGCTTATGGCAACGCAAAACACAGATAAGAACCTACTAATAAGGGCTTATTTCACTTGGCTAGAGCTTTTGCATAAATGAGAAGACATTTGAAAACTCCAAACAGCTTTCCACAGTATCGTAGCCAAAAAAACAGTTGGCTGAAGTCAGAAGCAGATTTTTTGGAATTGGAGCTTAATTTGGGATGCCGTATCCCTCATTTCTTTCCAGTCACATTCCTTTGGCTTCTTGAGTAGAGAAAGCATCACATACACCAGGCAAAAGAAGCACCAAATTACCTATAGTTCTAAACTCTGTTTAAGTTTAAAGAAAAAGTACCAACATCAAGTGTCGCCAAAATATCTTAAGGCACCATAATCACTAGATCAAATAAGTTGAGATGCTAATTGAAGTTCACATGTGTCTTACCAAGAGTAAAACTTCAGCACATTTTGATGATCTAGAGAATGAAGCATCCGAACCTGTGAAATTTCAAGACAAAATCGACAGTGACTAACTCAAATGCACAAAAGACAATTGAAATATGAGCAATTACTCATTTGAAAAATTCATTCCTCTATGAGCACAGATATAAGTGTCGCACGCTACTACAAGCAAGCAACTACAGAGAGAGAGTCATATTACTAAATCCTAAAAATTCATTGAAGGGTAATTAATCAACCACCTAAAAGCGAGCAACAAAAGAGAACACGAGAGGAAGAGAGATCTACTAAAAGAGAACACGATCAATTGGATCTATATGAGCTAAATATGAAACTCAACGTGCAATAAATGGAGTGTTCTCACTTCTTGTAGAACCTTCGATCTCTGCGACTTCTCCACGCTCTTGATGGCATAGTACTCGATCGTCTTCTTCTTCCTCCCCTTGTAAACCGTCTAAGCACCAAAAATCCCAGATAAACAACAAATTCCTAAAAAAAACCTCAAATCGATCCGATTCAATCGATTCTCAAAAAAAAAAAAACACACAAACAAACAGATCTACAGAGAGAGTGCGAAGAGAGATGGTACCGAGTACTTGCCGCGGCCGATGGCCTCGTAGACGTGGAAATTGTTCATGGTGAGGTTAGGGTTTTCGCCTTTTCGAGCTCGCGAGGGTTAGAGGAGGGAGATGAGGAGAGCGAAATGGAGAGGAGCGATTTGAGATTTCGGGGTAATTTGATATTATAATAGAAATACTAATTTGATTTTTTTTTTTTTTTTTTTTTTTTTTGGTGTGTGTGTGTGTGTTTTGTAGGAGAGAGGCGGGAGATGCCGAGTCGAATGAAATTGAAATGAGAAGCGCCCGTGTTGGATCAATGGCTTTATTAGTGATGATGGGATATCGACCGTTTATATAAGTGGGCTGAAACAGAATGAACGGTGGATATCCCATTTGGGCCTTATTTTGAATAAACAATGCTACATGTAGACTCCAAAGGGGTGTACTATATCTCACACCCTCACCTGTTTTGAATATATGCGCTTGGCTTCTAGAATATGCTGGCTATATACGGACAAATAATAGCGTGCACCTGGTGTATCAGACTCCTCATGCACCACACCCAATTTTTAAGCGATCTCTTAAAAAAATCAAAGAAATATAATCACAATACTTTTCCCTCAAAAAAATATAATCACAATACAAAAAAATTAACTATAAATAATATCCTGCCAACAAGTACTCCGGCATCTTATCAAATTTACAATAAGATATAGATCAAATTTGTGATATACAAAATGCCCCAACTAAACAATTTGAGAATATATCACAAAAAATATATAAAATATTGTAGGAAGAGTAACCAATATTTTAAAGCATAAATTCAAGAAGATGAAAAAATCACATACTAGTGGCCGTTGTTTTTGCCCAGAAAGACTCGCAGGTTAAACTTCTTGAACTCAACCAATACGTTCTTAACTCGGGCCTTTCCCGCCTGATCAGTATTAGTACCGACGATAGGCGACTCGGATCGGGAGGATAATGCAGTCGTTCCCACAACAGTAACAGAGGGATCGCAAGCAATAGCAAACCCCGATACATCTTCGAAGGTAGTGGCGGTAGCCGGAGCTATTACCACCGGCGGTGGTGCAGGGTCAACAGGGGGAGTAATCGGTCCCTCTGGTTCAACAGTGGATGGCGGAACTAGTGGGACTGGTGCGGCAAGAGCAACAATCTGCTGCTGAATCAGTTGCTGGACAAGACCCATCAAAGCGGTGAGCTGATTCTCAACTTGTCGTAGTCTATCAGAACCCTCTGCTTCTCTCGGTACTCTCCGAGGTCGGCCGACACCGCGGCCAATGCTAGCACCATGCCTATCACCACGACGTCCAGGACGAGTCATACCTATACGTAAAATCAGGTCAGAATAGTTTCAGCAGTAACACTGCGCTCTCATGTAGATCGCAAGTCATCCTAGTGCTCATTCCTAACCAAATACCTAGGCATCATGTAAGTCTCTGATACCATAAAATCTGTCACGCTTCGAGTTTCGGAAAGCAAGCAATTTTTTTTTTATTTTTTTTTGATAGTTAAAACAATTCAAGGTATGAGTAGATCGCTACGTGTATAGAAAATTTTCAATCTCTTTGGACTGGGCCTTTTCTATATAATTTGAGAGTAAACAATATTTTAAAGCATAAATTTATTTATAGCAAACTAATAAATAAATTCAAGACAAAGGTCTTTCACCTAAAAATTCTAATTTTAAAAAGGAAAATGCTACCCGTACACCCCATTCGGGGTGTATATCACACACCCCACCCATCCAATGGGTGGGGTGTGATGATGGATCAATCGATGTGACCCGTAAAAGATATCGCCACCATTAAAATGGTGGAGGTGTATGATATACACCCCTTCGGGGTGTACATATAGCATTGCTCTTTTAAAAATTACCAATTTACTTTTTCAAATACTAGTTGCACTGAGACCAATGTAAAGTTGCTAATAAAAAAATTATAGACAATTTATATAGTAAAATATTCTGAATTGTTAGGAGGTTTATAAAGTTTGTGATGCCCTTCCATAGAATAGATAGAAAAATGATGAATACCTTGAAAAATTAAATTTAATATGGTAAACATCATCAAGGAAACTTACACACCAGGTGTAGGCACTAATTTGTACTTTTTAAAATTAATTATGTGCTTTTATACTAGAAAGATTTGAATACTTTTAAACGGATCATCATTCACGTGTCTTTAATCTTCCTACAGTGGGGGTAGATAGAATAGTAGGAGATCCAATAATGCAAAACTTAAAAATATGTAAATAGTAATAGTTTTATAGCTTAACTTGGAAGTTCCCAACATCAAAATAGTTTCTCGTGGGAATAACAATAATTAATTATATTTTTTTAAGATTATTTTAGTATAAAATTATTATATAGTTTTTGCTAGTGTTTTTTCATATCATAATAGAAAGACAAATTTTTTAAAAATATGTTTATGATATAATTCAAGATTTTACGTGACATAGCAGGTATCTATATTTTTTCTATGCCTACAAAATATTAAAAAATATAATAAATAATAATAAAACAATAATACAACTCATTATTTAAAATAATAATAATAATATATTAAGAGCAATGCTACATGTACACCCCGAAGGGGTGTATATCATACACCTTCACAATTTTAATGGTGGCGATATCTTTTACGGGTCACATCGATTGATCCATCATCACACCCCACTCATTGGATGGGTGAGATGTGTGATATACACCCCAAATGGGGTGTACAAGTATCATTTCTCATATATTAATGTAAAAAATACATATTTATATTATAGTATAATATATATTAATATATGTATATTTTTATGACTAGCAGATATTAACAATTGGATAAATTTTGGGCACAATCTTGTTTGGCACTGAAATATTTGATATAATTGTTAAAGAGCAATGCTACATGTACACCCCGAAGGGGTGTACATCTTCGGGGTGTACATCATACATCTCCACCATTTTAATGATGGCGATATTTTTTACGGGTCACATCAAGTGACCCATCATCACACCCCCACCCTTAGATGGGTGGGAGTGTGAGATGTACACCCCTTACGGGTGTACACATAGCATTTTCCATTGTTAAATGGATTCACCCAAACTCACAATAATTTTTTGTGGGTCCTCCAAATTGTATCTCTTATCAGCAGCTTACTTTACAGGCATCATTTCCATCCAAGCAGACAAGGACGTGGTCTCTTATACAGCAGAAGCACCAATATTATTATTTTTTTTAAAAAAATAAATAAAATAATTTGTTTTAACGAGTGAATTAATCACGCTTGCTCGCACCGTCATCAGTCCCAGATAAAGTGTTCACTGTAAACTACTCCTTGCACCTGGGGTGCATCCGTACTGCTATCCTCCACCCAACACTCCCACCACTTTCCCTGTTCCCTCGCGTCCCCAAAATGGAGGATGCGGCGGAGGAATCGTCGTCGGAGGCGGAGGCGGAGGCGGTGGTGATCGTCGTCGGAGCGGGGCCGTCGGGGATCGCCACGGCGGCGTGCCTCGCGGCGCGGTCCGTGCCCTACATCGTCCTCGACAGCGCCGAGGCCCCCGCCTCGCTGTGGCGCCTCCGCGCCTACGATCGCCTCCACCTCCACCTCGCCAAGCGCTTCTCCTCCCTCCCCTTCGCCCCCCACCCACCCTCCGCCCCCACCTTCCTCCCCCGCGCCCTCTTCGTCCGCTACCTCGACGCCTACGCCGCGCGCTTCGGCGTCCTCCCCCCGCGCCTCCGCCTGCGCCGCCGCGTCGACGCCGCCGAGTTCGACGCCGCCGCGGGCGCGTGGCGCGTCGTCGCCACGGATCTCGCCACGGGGGCGAAGGAGTCGTACGCGGCGCGGTACCTGGTCGCGGCGACGGGGGTGAACGCCGAGGCGGTGGTGCCGGAGATTCTAGGGCTCGAGGGGTTCCCCGGACCGGTCCTCCACTCTAGCCGGTTCCGGTCCGGTTCGGAGTACAAGGGGAAAGCGGTTCTCGTGGTCGGGGGTGGGAACTCCGGGATGGAGATCGCCCTGGATCTCGCCGAGTCCGGGGCCAAAACCTCGCTCGTAGTTCGGAGCCCGGTGAGCTCCCCTTTCGCACTTTTCTTTAATTTTTATTATCTATTTCTAATTATATATATATATATATATATATATATATATATATATATATATATATATATATATATATATATATATATATATATATTTGAATTATTTTATTTTGTTTTCTGAAAAATAATAATCAATATGCGTTCGTTTGGTTTTATTAGTTTCCTGTAATTCTATGGTACTCGTAAAGGCCAATTACTCCATATAGTTATGGGCTTGCTATTTTAAGTTGGGTGGTTACTTGTCCGATCGATGAGGTTGATTCAGACTTGAATGGAGTTCCGTCTTTATCCTCTACATGTTGCTGCTGAGTGCCTTTTTGGCTCGGCTACTGAATCAGCTTTTCTGCTCCGAAAAGCGGTCAAACTGTATGCTTTGTAAATAAATGTCTAGAGATTTGCTTTTGTAGGACTTTTGCACCTTACAAAGTGGAAACTAGAAATCCAACTTGAAGCTACTACTGCAGGCCGTGTGGTGAGCTGCTGCAGAAGATTTAATGAAAAATTAGTTAGTGCTATGTCAGATATGCTAGTTCAGTGTTCCTTCCTATCTACTGCCTTCCAAAATAATGTTGGTAATTTCCTACAATTTTTATTAACTTTGCAATCATTTCCTCCCAACTTCTAGGATGGATCGACAACCTCCATGCTGGATAAGGAACTCAATTTTGTATCTAAATATCGCTAGTTAAGGGAAATGGCCTTTAGATGATTAATGAATCCATTTGTCTTTGAGGTCTTTGCGAAATCAGCAGTCCTCTTTTTCTTTTGTAACTTTGATCCAAACTTTTGTTTTTGCATATCTGAACAAAAATCTCCTTTTACCGGAGGGAGTGATTCTGTTGTGATATGTGCATATAGAGATTTTAGCAAGGGTCCTACATTCCGTGAGAAGCTATTCCAGCGGGAAAAAAATTCGAAAATGGAAACATATTGTCCAAAGTGGCAAAAATGAATCAAACGATCTTTGTCTTTGCATGAGAATGCCTTTGTTTCCAATTATATTTCTTTTACCTTCTTATCCTACATATTCTTTAGTTGTGGGATGGTCATGTCATACACTAAATAGAACACGAATTTGACGTAACATACTTTTGTGGTGGATGCAGCTTCATCTGGTTACCAGGGAGATATGGTTAATGGGGATGCTTTTGAGGAATTTCCTTCCTCTTTACCTCATGGATGCACTCGCTCTTTTCCTTTGTTATCTGAAGTTTGGAGATACATCCAAGTATGGAATACATAGACCAACCAAAGGACCCTTTTATTTGAAAGCAAACTTTCCCATATTTCCTGTTATTGATGTTGGCACATTCGACAAGATCAAGGCCGGAGAAATTCAGGTATATAACTGTCGAGTGCAGTGTTTATGTGTTTTAAATTGGTGTGTTAAGTAAAAAGTAGATTAACTTCTTCAGATTTTAATATCCTAAACTTCATTTTAGATGAATGTAGTATGACACTTCAAATGGTTTTCAGGTTTTACCTTCCATAACCCGAATAAACAGTAATAGCGTGATATTTGCCAACGGCAAGGTAGAATACTTTGATGCCATAATTCTTGCGACGGGCTATCGAGCTACGACGAAAGAGTGGCTAAAGGTAATAGGGTTGGTCCTCTTCTTCCCATGGGGAAAAAGGATAATCTATGTGCTTGTAAATTACAAAGTAGATGATGTGTTGGAGTTGTCATATATCTGTTTGCCTGGAGTAGTGGAGCTTCTACAAAATGTTTTTTGAGTAGGAGGGTTCAAAGCATTACTAATAGCTTTTTCCTTAAAATTCCAAACACATCTTCCAACTGTGGTGAAAGTAGAAGCCAAATGCTATGCAGAAATTTCAATTTTGAACTTATTTGAGCTTCATGCCACACCAAAAGGCTGAAACCTTTCTCGCAGCTGAGAATTGCTTATCCAAGAACGTTGCCAGATAGACACTTACTCTCTGTTTGTTCTGACTAACTTATCCTCAGCTCTTTATCTTTGTTAGGGTGATGACTATCTTATTGACGACGACGGTGTGGCTAAGCATAAGTATCCAAACGACTGGAAAGGAAAGAATGGTCTTTTCTGTGCTGGGCTTGGGAGAAGAGGGATTCCTGGAACTTCAGAGGATGCACTGAAGATAGCCAAGGATATCTATGAGAGTTCTCGTTGTGAATAACTTAAAAACATAGTGAAGAGGCAACATTTGCTAGAAAAATCATTGTGTGACAATGAACTAAATAAATCTCCAATTAAAATGGCAATCAAGTTGATAGCCAATCAACAAAGTTATCCATCGATAGTTTGTGCGCAATGAAAATGTGTTTTTTTGGCTGCAATCCATATGTTTGAACTTTAGATACTGTGAGATCTTAAACACTTGATTCAAACCGTTTATTTCGTACGATTGATGATACCAGATAATAATAACCTTTATCTTCTATATATATATGTATCATTAATAGAATCAATAATTTTATTACTGAAACAGATTTTTATTATTAACAAAAAAAAGATTGAATGGTTTGGATTTCTCATTCTCAAAAAAAAAAAAAAAAAAAAAAAAAAAGAAAAAAAAAAAAGAAGAAAAAGTGATAC
Source organism: Tillandsia leiboldiana (assembly GCA_029204045.2). Taxonomy (NCBI): domain Eukaryota; kingdom Viridiplantae; phylum Streptophyta; class Magnoliopsida; order Poales; family Bromeliaceae; genus Tillandsia; species Tillandsia leiboldiana. The sequence goes on from CM055061.1 coordinate 1,909,964, forward strand.
ACCATTCATACGGTGAACGTATCCCCCACCAACCACTCAACTCACACCTATAAAAGGGAGAAACAAGTAATGAGTCACCGACTCTACTGTACTCTTCCGAAGCATCTGGAGAACTCACGAGTAAAGCTCTGCTCTCTCCTCCCCAAGGGGTTACCTGAGGTATCGATTGAGAGATTTTTCTCATTTTTGCGAATTTAATTCCTTTTTATTTCCACTAAATTTAGGTTTCGCGACACCTCGATCGCCTCTGCGATCGCTTCGTTGTAGGTGGATCGGTCGATTTCCCTCCCCCCTCTTTTTTTTTTTTTTTTTTTTTTTTTTTTTTTTTTTTTTTTTTTTTTTTTTTTTTTTGTCTAATTTGATTTTGATTTTAGGTTTTGGAATAGCTGAATCGTAGTTTGATGCATTGGATCGATTCTTTTACTTATCCTGTATGCTGTTTTACTTTGCTATGATGATATGGTTGTTCTCCGATGATTGAGTATACAATGTTAGATGCATCAATTCATTTCTCGGTAGTTCAGATGTTGCAAGTTATGTAGATCCGAGAGAAATTGTAATCACCATACCGAGTTTCATTTTATTCTTGCTACGGATCATCAAATTTGGAGATTTTTGTTGCGGAGTAATATAAAATGATCTCAAGAGCATATTACGTTAATCCGATTCCATCTATGTAATTGTGAGATTATAATTATCAGCGACGGCGTTGTGATTGAGTGATGCCGTAAAAACTAGGTTCGGTTTGGGAATTCGTTGTGGTTGCTAGTGTTTAAATAGAGTATTGATGAGATAGATGGTGGGAAAATGATGGGTGATAGATGGTAGGTTTTGAATATGATCGGCGTTGCTTCGAAGTTTAGATTACAGCTGCTTCGAGAGCTTGGGATTAAGAGTTTTGAATTTTAAGTTAAGCTAGGTAGAGAAGCCACTTGTGAGAGTGAAAATCGTTGTGCTGGTGAATATGTTCCTTTTTGCTGTATTATGTTCTGCTAAGATGGCTAGTTTTATGGAAAGCATTAATGTCAAGGAGAATGCCTTTTTCATATCTATTTTGTCTATTTATCATGTGTCTAGATGACCAATAAGTCCTTTCTATTGCACCATGCCAGCTTAAATTCAAATGAAAAAACATTCTCTTTTTTTTTTTACTTTGGTAAATGGGAAAGAAATCCAGCTACTTTGATCTCTATGGTTATATCTCTGTTTTTCGAGCATATGCAACATTCTGAGTTTCACCTGCTTTACTGCTCGAATAATCTCTCTTATGTGTAGCTTCCGGTTGTAATTTTTCCCGTTGAAAATGTTTGTGATTTATAGATCACACAGAAGATGGGGAAGGCGGTTGCTGTTCTCGTAAGCAATGAGGGTGTTAAAGGCACAATCTACTTCACCCAGGAAGGAGACGGTAAAGACTATAGATATGACACTAATGACATGACCATGTTGTGTTTGATTTGTTACTACCTGAAGTAAGATCACCTCATATGCCAAAATTATTATTATTATTATTATTATTATTATTATTTTCTTTCTATTTCTCTGTTTCAGGCCCCACAACTGTAACTGGAAGCATCTCGGGCCTCAAGCCTGGGCTTCATGGTTTCCATGTTCACGCACTCGGTGACACGACAAATGGATGCATGTCAACTGGTACTCGTCTTTATTTTTGACTCTTCCAGCTAGCTTTTTTGTTCGTGTTCGATTTAAATAAATTTTGACATTTTGGTTGCATAATTTTCTTTGTATAATCAGGGCCGCATTTCAATCCTGTTGGAAAAGAACATGGAGCACCGCAAGATGAGAATAGACATGCTGGTGATCTTGGAAATGTGACAGCTGGCGAAGATGGTAGTGTTTCTAATACAATTCTATAGGGTGAAAGAGCATTTTACATGTATTAGGATCTTACTTATTTGCTTGCAATCATTCTGTCGTTAATACCGCTAACATTGGGTCTTTACTTAATGTAGGTACTGCTAATGTTAATACTGTCGATAGTCAGGTGATTATTTGTAAATTTTCTTTTTATATTCCCTTTTTCCACAAAATTTCTTCGAATATTCTAAGTTGTTCTCTTCATCGCAGATTCCTCTTAGTGGACCAAATTCCATCATTGGCCGCGCTGTTGTTGTCCATGCTGACCCTGATGATCTTGGAAAGGGTAATCCCTTTTCACTTTGTCATTCATTTGAGGATTTTGCCTGTTGTTGTGGAAGTTGCAAATTCATGTTATTCAAACACCAAACTTATACTAATGATGTTAATATCTGAAAGATGAAGGTCAACTTGGATGAACTATTATACTGGAAAACATGTACATAGACTTGTATGTTGGAATAAACAAGCTGGGTGGATAATTGGGACGAATGTTACTTTGAGTGTTTAGTGGTGAATTATTGATTGACATTTTCGTGATCTTGTGAGAGATGAGCGGTGTTAATGGCAGGAATAGCCGAATTGATAAATGCATGAAATTGATCCGTTAACAAATTTTGCCGTATCCTATTTCACTTAAACAGTTTACATCAAATTTCTGTATCGATTGCAGGTGGCGGCGTGGGTACCGGTTATCAGTTAGTTTCTTAAATAACATGTTTTATTCTTTTTAGGTGGACATGAGCTTAGCAAGACCACTGGAAATGCTGGTGGAAGAGTTGCTTGTGGTAATTATCCTCTCTTCTTTTTACACCTTCAACACTCTATCATCACTGGAAATGCTTCTTCAATTTGCAGTTTTACCAGAGAGATCCTCGGTATTGTAAATTTAATCAATTTTCGACATCATTTGAATTCCAGGCATTATCGGACTGCAGGGATAAGCAACTTGGGAAACAAAATTATCTTTTATATGGATCACTATCCAGAGTTTTCGTTGAGAGATCTAGAGTACGTTTTCTGAATAAAATAATCCCTGTGGTAGTTCCTGTTATTCTGGTGATATTCTGGGGCGTAATACACAGCACTAAATGTTGTTACATGTTTGTCTTTCTCTGAGTTTTGTGCCGGGTGATGTTATAAGCTTCAGAATCTTCTTTTCTAAAATATGAACTTGTGATCTGCAACGCTTGTGTGATTGAAGCTGAGATATGCTTAGCTACTTTCGGTTTATAAAATGTTTTGTTTAACCGATGGAATAATGCTGAGCAGGTAATGTCGAATTTTGAGGTGGAAGCAGCGCTAAGAGCTAAGCCATCCTGTAGCGCGCAGATTAAAGTATCTAAACTGAAAGTAAAAGTACCAAGCAACTGTATGGGCAGAGTACAGGTCCAAGAATATATTTTACCTTTAACTAATAGCTAAATTGAATATCATATCTAATCCAAGTAAGTGGGTGAAACAGCAGTGGTACTATTCTCTCTTTCTCTCTTTCTCTCGATCTCATGACTAAATAAGAATGATGCATCTGAAGCATTTTCAGATGGTTCATACAAAACAATGCTTCAGAATTGCTAATTTTCCATTTCATATGTGGAGGTGAAGGCCATAAAATTCAGATATCACATTTTCAGCAAGGCAGCTGCAACTTTTACAGACTGTATTTTAAGAAGTTGACAGTGGAAATCGGCGCACAAACAAAAGAGAGAGCTACATTACGCTGCTTCTTCATGCGTGCTTGAAGAGTTTCATGCTGAGCCAATGCAGGTAAACCGCAACGATTATTATCGGCATTGTTAAGGGGATGAGCAAGTAGTAATACCTGTTGGAAAGAAATTCAAAATTCAATTGTTCGTTGATAAATCACTAATGGAAATGCAAAAAAGAGCTGCATCCCCTACTTGAACAACAGAAGACAAAAATAACCATACATAGTTATATTGGTTTCAAACATAATAGTTGCCTAGAGTTTTGGAATCCACCATTGATTTCATTAGATATGATCTAAGATCATTTTGAAGTTTGTAAAAATTAAATTTTATAATTTTTTAAATTTACAATAAAATTTATTAAGTGGGTATAAAATAAAGAGCAATGCTACATGTACACCCCAAAGGGGTGTACATCATACACCTCCACCATTTTAATGGTGGTGATATTTTTTACGGGTCACATCAAGTGACCCATCATCACACCCCCATTCTTAGATGGATGGGGTGTATGATATACACCCCGAAAGGGGTGTACACATAGCATTTTCCTAAAATAAATGGTCCAAATTAAACACACCATGCTTGCCGTTACAAATATAAATTTTGAGGCTATTTGATATGGTGCCAAAAATTTATGAATTGACTTTTTATAATGTTTAACTGTATGAATTTGGCAATCGTACTCACAATAGAATAGTAATCTTTCTCTCTATTGAAATTTTAATTTGAGAAAGCATGGCTAATCTGAAATGCTAGTGTATATATTCTGGATCAACTCATATTAACATACACTGAATAGTTTTGGCAGATGGGTTAAAAATGCTAATACCAATTTTACATGGAAATAACAAATGCGACACAATAAGAATTTTTACACACCTGTCATTTTGAATGGCAGCAAAAATCTGGTTTTGGCATGGTGGAAGGAACTCAGATAGGGTAGCAGCATAGCAAAAGCCCAGAAATGAAATGATGCCAATCGCAACTAAGGCTGATCCTGTTGTTGTATTTTCGCTCCAGTACATCGCGGATGAAAATCGACCTTTCTAATATGTTAAATCCCTGTAATCATTCATATCATCAGAAGAAATCAGAAGGAGAACTTTCTTGGTGGCACCACAAGAATCAGATCTGATGTCTCATATTCATTCTGATAAGAGAAGGGAAAGAGCACGAAAACAACAAGAAGTTTAGATAGCACAGCAGGTAAACAAGATATAGAAAAACACTAAAATATATTGGGATTTACATCACATCCAGGATACAACATATTTTTCACATGGAGATCTGTGGAGAAAAGCAAATATTGAAATATCAAAGGTTAATAGGACGATGGAGTATAGAAAGCACTGTAACAAAAATTCTTTTTAGGCTCTATTTAGAAGGAGATGAATGAAGCAATTGCCCTACAATTACACTTCTCTGGGGCATTCCAACAAACAATTCGTAAGCAATTCCAAAACCGAGTTCTCCAATGCTATGAATCGCAAAGAGAACGTATACCAACAACTCAGATCCATCCATGGATCATCATAAACAAGCTAGGGCAAAGAATCAGTACCTGGGCTCTTTTAAGAGGGCTAAGGAGGACGAAGATTATGGGCAACTCCACCACACAGATGGATGAGAGAGAGAGAGAGAGAGAGAGAGAGAGAGAGAGAGAGAGAGAGAGACCTACCATATCATATATGGTATAGTAGACACATAGTAAGAATAAGAAAAGGGAGTACTACAATGCAACCGACCTCTTTTAAAAGGAAAGAGGAGAAGCAAAAGGAGAAGAAGAAGAAGCCCCCGCGACCACCCCATCCCTTCCTCGAACACCTCAAATCCATCCCCTCCCCCTCCGCCGCCGCATCCCTCCTACTCCCGAGCTCCTCCTCCTCCTCCTCCTCCTCCTCCGCTACTACGAAACCCTACCTCGTCGATTACCCCGCCGCCTCCTCCGTCCTCCTCCGCGTCGCCCGCGCTCGCCTCTTTCCCCTCCTCAGCTCCCTCCTCGACACCCTCCGCCTCCGCCGCGCCCCTCCGCTCAGGGACTCCCTCTTCGCCTCCCTCATCCAACACCTCGGCCGCGCCCGCCTCCCCGACGACGCCCTCCGCCTCTTCCTCTCCATCCCCTCCTTCACCTGCGCCGACAAGTCCCCCTCCACCCACACCCTCAACTCCCTCCTCCACGCCCTCGTCGACAACGCCCGTCTCCCCGAGGCCCGGGCCCTTCTCGCCCGCTCCTCCCAACAGCTCGGCCTCCGCCCCAACGCCGTCTCTTACAACGCCATCCTCAAGGGGTGCTGCTCCTGCGCTTCCCACGGCGCCATGGCCCGCGCCCGAGAGGTGCTCGACGAAATGGCCCGCAGAGGCGTCCGCCCCTCGGCCGCCACCTACAACACACTCATCGGGTTCGCGATCCGGAGCAAGCAGTTGGGCGCGGCCGTGCAGCTGAAGGAGGAGATGGGGAGGAAGGGGGTGAGCCCCAACGCCGTCACCTACGCGATCCTGATGCGGGGGCTGTGCTCCGAGGGGCAATTCGAGGCCGCGGAGAAGATGATGTTCGACATGGAGTACCAGGGGTGCGCTGCGTCGGCGGTGAACTACGGGGTATTGATGAGCGACCGGGGCAGGAGAGGGGACCTCGCGGGGATGACGGAGCTTCTCAGGGAGATGAGGAGGAGGAAGATGAAGCCGGACGCGGTGACCTACAGCATCCTGATCAACTACATGTGCGCGGAGGGGAGGGTCGGCGATGCCTACAAGGTGTTTGTGGAAATGCAGATGAAGGGGTGCGACCCGAGCGCGGCGACGTACCGCATGCTGGTCGACGGGTGCTGCAGGGCCGGGGAGTTTGAGATGGGTTTAAGGATTTCGACCGCAATGTCGGGCACCAAGCACTGCCTTCGCCCCGAGTCTTTTGAGCGCTTGATAAGGGGACTCTGCGAAATTGGTAAGATGGACGACGCTTGCTTTGTTTTGGAGCAGATGGAGAAGAAGAAGGTACGTTTAGGTGCCGGGGGATGGGCTGCTCTCATAACTGCCGTTGACTGCACAAGTTGCCATGGGCTGCAGCTCCTGCATGAGTTGCTTCTGTGAATTTTTTCGCGGCGCTTGACGGCGGGAAAAGAACTATTATGATTGTATATAGATTCGATTTATTCTGATCGTTTTGCGGCGTTTCTTACTTTTTGTCAAATCACGCGACCAACTTCTAATCTGCTATATACAAAATCAGATTGCTCTTTTTTTGTTTCTTGTCCAATGTTCGAATTCATCTTGAGATGAAAAATAACAATGTGAACTTAAAGATGTTATTTATCGTTACGAAGAAATACAAAAGGAACGAAAAACTTTTAGGAGAAAACAGAAAATCATTAAAATGGATAGAAAGGCTCATGTATGCAATTCCAATGGTAATGGTACGGGAGTGAGTATAAGGCCAGGTTCCTCATGCTTATGAAAACCATGGCATTGAGTCGAAGAATCCATTTGCTATTTGGAATATGTTGATCGGTAAAGAACTACAAATGCACTAGCGATTGATTATTTGTCTATCAGATCAATTTTTGACCGACTACCATCATTATCATTACAAAGAAGACATTGGCAAAAAAAAATATATGACTTAGTCGTATTATAGTAATCCAATGGTACACACTACTAATCCAACTATAGGATTTGAAAAGTGCGATTGAGAATGACGCGTTTGCTGTGGCGTCAAATCCCTTCCTTCATTTTTTGTATGGGATCCGAGAGAACTAGGCCTCATAAGCAATCTTTGCTTTCAGAATGAGGAAGGAGCTCCGTAGTCAAATTGAGATTTTCATACTCGTCAGTTTCATTGAAGACTGACTGACAGTCATCGTCGAGACCAACATGATAAAAGAGAACGAAAATCATCATCCGCTGAGGGCATTCCAATTTTCCAATCGGCATTAACACACAAAACATAGTGATTGTACGGAAAATCATGTCATGCAAAATGTTTGACTTGAATAATTATGCAAAGTTATTCTGAATTGAATTAGTTGAAGATTAAAATTTAATTATAATAATTTAAAAAATTTAAACAACTTTTTTGAATAAATTAAAAAGTTGAAAATTAAAATAACAGGGTCCTAAAATTTGAGGACAGAAAAAAAAAAAAAAAAAAAAAAAAAAAAAAAAAAAAAACCCTTTAATTTTTTTTTTTTTTCTCATTTTTATTAGTCAGACAGCGACAAGCAAAAATCTCTAAATTTTGTGAAGCGGCACCTATCCATATGCACCCAACTTTATTAGGTAGAGAGAGAGATAGGTGCAGATCTTTTTTTTTTTTTTTTTGGGGGGGGGGGGGGATTTGTTATTTGGGCAGTGACAAGCAAATATCTCTAAATTTTGTAGGGGGACACCTAACTAATATTTGTGTCCTCACTTTTCTAATAAGTTAGGGGCGATGCCCATCAGATTTTTGTCCTCACTTTTCTAACCACACAAATAATATTTCTCATATAAATATATATATATCTCACAACGTACGGACACCGGAGATAAACCCAACGTCACTGGGATTACTAAACCCAACGTCTCTTTATATACTCGTCCCGTCCCGGTCCCGGTCCCGGTCCTTTGGGAGTGGTTGCACACCGACACGGCGACAACGCTTCCGATCGACCATCATCCTCCACGCGTACGTACGATGGGCAGTGTTACTAGCAAGCCCCAAGAACAAACGGTCTTGGGCATAACCGTCGGCGACGCCACCAAGTCCCTCTACCAATCCCAACTAACCTTGCTGTTGCCAGACATCACCCGGAGGCTCGCAGCCGAACTCACCGCTGTCCGGCCGCCCGCCTCCTTCCCCCTCACCATTTTCGCTCCCGCTTTCGAGCCCAAGACTGGAATCCTTACGAACATTAAACTCGTCATTCTTGCGACCGAGCACTTACGGTGCACCCTCGCCTCTCTGAACTTGCTGGCAGATCTGAAGCGACGCGTCGTCTGCCAGCAGTGGCGTCGCAATTTGGCCGCGGTGCGGTCTCATGCAGCGCAGAGCGGATGCAAGTCGAAGAAGAACGACCACCCAGAAAAGAAACTCGCTGAGCTGCTGGGGAGGCTGTCTGACGATCTGCGAGCAGTCGGGGAGCAGCAGAGGTCTCTGCTGGGAGAGCTGCGCGAGGGAAAGTCCGAGCTGGAGGAGAAGCTGAGCAGCCATAGTAAATGGAGGGGCCGCTGGAGTGCCATCTATAGGACGGCCTTCTTCGCCGTATTAGCCGGCTCGGTGGCTCTGGCGGCCGCAGCAGCGCCAACGCCGGCCATGACGGCGGCGACGGTCCTGTCCACCGCCATGAAGGCGGCGGAGCCATGGTTCGACGCTCTGTCGGACGGTCGAAGGGCCGCGCTGGAAGGCGACAAGGACGTGATCAACGCGATGGTCCGAGATGTCTGCGCACAGCTGCACGAACTCCACCGTGTCAGAGCGCGCGTCGACAAGCTGAAGGTTGAAGTCGGCTCCTTCTTCGACCTAAAGACGAAGGAAGAATACTACGCCCCGGCATTTGTTGAGGAGGTCGAGAAGGGCATAGACGCGCTCGGCGAGATGGCGGACGACATCCAAGTCGACATGAAGAAGGCGGCCGCCAACTTTTTGAGGATGATAGCCGACGAAACATATGACTATATTTGTCTACCCCACAGTAACATTTGATACATATACTCAACTTGTAAAATTATTGGATATGGAAAACATCAAAGGTAAACTAATCAATGTGATTTGATTGTTGTTTTGATTAGTCAAAATGAATACTAGAGTTGTTTGTAAAATTGAAGATTTGTTACGTATTTTATTACAGTAATAAAAAATTAAATTAAATTTTAATGAGCAGTAATTTCTATTAGTATCGGATGTTTCAAATTGGACTAATTGTTTTCTATTAATTAACTAAGAAAAAAAAAAAAAATAGAAACCTCATGATTTTGACTTTTCTCTACTATTTAGGAGTAGGACTAGGACAAGCTCGCGATCATAATTTTTTTAGAATCCGTGTAATAAGGAGCTCGCCTGAAGTAGTAGAATTAGGTTTTGTTCGCAATCGCGCCTCAAATCTTCCTTCGATCTATATCCATCGTCCGTATACCATCTCCTTCGTTGCAGAGGTTTACTGTAATCGCTTACGGGTACGTATCTTGTATATTTTTTGAAAAAATTTTAGGCTTGGGTCAATTCTGTCTCGCCAATTTGCCTATTTGATCGATTCGGGCACACGCACGTATCGTTAAACAGATAAAATCTTTTTTGTACCGTTTAAGACGTACACGAAATCAGTGTATGAGAATGAAGGAAAAAATATTCAAATCAATGTATGAGAATGAACTAAAAAGCATTCATACAACATCTCACATAGGGTATTGAAAAGCGAGAAATATAAATCTAACTATTACAACATTTAACTATTACATTTTACATTTCATCTTTACATATATTTCACAAGTTTAAATATTTATATTTTCATCTTCCAAAATAAAATCTTTACAATTTCGCTCGAAATGAAAAACAACTCTTTCGCTATTCAGAATGACCTATACCTGAGACCACTACCTAGGGCACAATACTCATGCCACAATCCTGTGCCGCTGCGCATAGTAAGGACTCTGTAAAAATAGGAAGTGAGAATTTTTAAAAAAATTCAGTAGATTCGCCCCGATTTGAGCAACTCTCCCATTAGGACTAAGTAAGGTATAAGTAGATAATAAGGAAAAGCAGTAAACTACCGTACTATACAATATAAAGAAACATTATTCTATGCCTTGGAAAATATGCATCAACTCAAATCTACATGAACAACTCAATGGTTTATCGATCCAATCATCCTGCTCGACAATTGTCAGGCCCGACTACAACTAAATCAGGAGAGGAGATACGCTCTCGACCCAGCCTAACTGTCTGTGAGGAGATACGCCCTCAACCCACACAATGACACTCCGGAGTATGCACTTGTGGAGGTCCTTAATATTTTTTAAAAATTGAATAGAAGTATGACCTAAATGTCGAATCCTTGGTGCTAATCATTAATTTCAAAAATTCGAGCAGTTAGAAATACGCGACCAATTCACTTAAAATATACAGACACAGCGCACGCCCACGAATTTCGACCGGATTCAACCCATCTTGACGTTAGATCTATTGTTGGACCTCTTACCGTTAGGTTTGTTGTGGACCACACCTCCGCTTAACTTATTAGTTTTTTAAACCTATTGTCACGGAATAGAAAGTCGGACCTATTTTTAATCCATATATAAATAGCCAACACCAAAGGCCAAATTTTTTTTGGGGTCAGGCTAGGGCATAGTATGACCCGACCCAAACACGGCCCAATTCTAGCCCTAGTACATGATTAAATTGTTCTGTTTTTTCTTTCTATTAACTTGGCTTCAAAATCAGATTGCTCTTTTTTAGTTCATCTTGAGATGAAACAGAAATTCCAAAATGGTGTGCCAGATCCGCAATGTGAACTTAAGATGTTATTTATCGTTGGGAAGAAATACAAAAGGAAGGATGAATTTGCAGAAATTTTTTTAGGAGAACACAGAAAATGGTAAGGATAGTGATTTTCATACTACCTGTTACTGCTACCTTCCCTGTTTCTGATATCCATTTGTATGCCTCCTGTCGTACAATTTTGAAGGTACAGCTGCTGCAGTGTCATCTACAACACCTGCTGGGTCAATTGCAATGGTGTTTAACCAAATTCATTTTCGTTTGCTCTTTGCCATCATGTATATTGGATTTGATAAAAATAAATCTGACATTTCCATGATGATTCTTCTTAAAATCATGTATGATTAATTTTACCAAATTTTTTATAAACATATCAAATTGCTCCATTTTACCATCATCTGTTTAACTCCACTAAAGAGAACCTAAACTTAACACTCCAGCTCAGCATTTTTCTCACATGCATAGAAGTTCAGGGTCCATAACAAATTTAGTTTACTATAAACAGAATAGAAAGCAAAGCAAAATTTCTGTAATAAAAATCGACACTAAATGCAATAAATTTGAGATTTCCATACTACATGTTAAAAATAAAAAAATAAAAATACTGAAAAAAGGTTCATTTTTAATACACAGTTGTAAAACTAAGAGTTTGCCTTGCCAAATTGCATTGCTTTAAGTTAACCAAGTTGCATATATAATTACATCTCCTGGTAGAGCCCTAAACAGAGAGGCTTTAGGTGGTTTATTTCATAGAATGCAAACAATTAGAATACTGTAGAGGTCACTAATCACTATTGATTAAGTACTCCAATATTCTTTTTCCCTACTAAATTACAGTAGGTATCTGATTTACGAATTTTCTGAATTTCAAGATGAATGGCCATAGTAAGAAATGATTGTGATTACCTTTAAATTTTTTCAAGATGAATGGCCATAGTAAGAAATGATTGTGATTACCTTTAAATTTTCTCAGGCGAAAAAGTGCTCGAAGTTCGGAAGCCTGCTTTGGGTAGACAAAAAGATGTCTGTTTAGCTGGTAAGAACTTCGAACCTGATTCGTCCGCGCTTGTTTCAAGGCCACACTCTATGCATAGAGTTTCTATATCTGAGTCCTACATAGTTTAGAGAGGTTCAAGGACATAACTAGTCAAGGTGATCTTTACCAATCTTCCCAGCATTAATAATCTAATAATCACAACCAAGTGCCAAAACAACTTCGTACCTTGATCATTAGTATTTTCGAGAGGTGCGTTAATGGATAGGGTTGAAGTTTGTAGCCCGCATAATTGATGTACAATATTGCCTGCGCACGAACCTTCAACAAGAGAACAATGGAAACATCTATTATTATGGTAAACAGGTAAGTTATTAAGAGGGAAATTTAAAATTCTTTTAAAAGCTAATCCTAAAAGATGCAGGGTTTCAATCATCCTTAATAGGAAAACTAGTGCTGATATTGTACTTCTCTCCAATGTTGAAAAGGAAAAGTTGAGCTAGGAAACAGAAAACCAAGAACTCTAAAATAATAATGCAACCATACGAGGATCTAGAACAGAAAATATAACATGAACAATCTGGTTTGGAAAGTTGACCTCATTTAGAAAAGGTTCAGCAAGACACAACTGCAGATCAGTCGCTTCAGACGCTAGCAATGCAAAGAAACGTTTGAAGTTTCCCAGCTGGGAGTACCTACGAGAAATAGAAGAGTTCACAGAGTTATGCTGTCAATGAGTTCTAAGATATCCATGATGAAATAAACAGGGACAAAGGGTGAGGGGGGAAAGGGCATATGAATAACATAAAATGATGCGTCAGTAAGGGAGTACACAGGATTTGGTGTGATTTGATTTTAACATAAAGTACCTCAATAAAGTCCTAGCAAAGCGCATTTGCTCTGACCGGAGAATTGAAGGTGATAGTTGGCGGTACCACAAGGAGAGTGACTCACCCTAAGGTTCAGTGCAAGATTGAAGATTAATCTATCAACAAGCTGGTGAGAAGCAGTAACTACCAGAAAGCCAGAGACAGACCATTTTTGGTATCTTACAACCTAGATGCAGAAGTACGTAGAAAGAATGAAACTCAGCTTCATTCTTCTTTATGGACTTTTGATTAATACGATAGAAATCAAGAAGGGTCAATAAACATTTCATCAGCTGCTCCGTGTTGAGGTAACACAAGGATGATACATCTGGATTACTGCAACAGCTGGCGAGTTTTCGATGCGATATAATGTGAAATTTCACCTGCAAATTTTCGATAGGTATTGATTGAACATATAATTTAAAGTTACCAAAATAAGCAAGATGTAAAATGACGTCTTTCTGCAACAGGAAAAGAAATGAAAAAATTTCTTTTTCAGAAGATAAAATGGAAAGACTGCCTAAGCCTAGCCCAGATTTAGTAGAAATATAAACATTTATAGCAAACCCTCAAAGCAAAAACAAAGTCCTCACAAACATTAAACACTAAACTCATTTGCTTAATGCGTATATCAAAAGATATATTCACACATTTTGCTTGCTAGTGTAAAAACTATAGCTGAGGATGCCAAAGGAGTTTCACAAGATAAAGTGGTACCATCTCCTCGTGCATATGAATTGCTTGATCATTAACAATATTCTGCATACTAAGGTCTTGCCGGATAGATCTCGTCCTATCAAAGACGAAATCGTGAACAATTTCAAATGGATAAGTCGAAGAATTCAATAAGCTCAGAAGATAATCCAATGTCTTTTGCAACATTGGCAGTGGCCGTATATCTGACTGCTGTACATCCACAGTAGAGATAGTTCTGCAAAACTAACAGAAGACCAAACGTTAGAAAACACAAGCAATCATAAGGAAATATAGCAATATTAACCAGCTAAGAATTCTAGAAAGATCTAAAAAATACAATGGAATTCAACATAAATTGATTCCTACAGCGAGTATCCAGATAACTAATGAGCCCGCTAGTATTTGTTGGCTGTTTATTTATGGGTTAAAAATAGATCAAACTTTTTGTCCCGTGACAATAAATTTAGGAGACTAATAAGTTGAGTTGGATGAGTTCAATAAATTAATAGGAATTGCGGTTCATAATAGACCTAACGGCAAAAGGTCCGAATAGAGACCTAACGTTCAGGTGGGTTAAGTCCGGTCGAGACCGTGGGCATTCTAAGAATGCGAGATCGTTAGCGCCAACGATCTGACAGTATTAATAACTTGTTAGACCCAAACCACTATCCGAATTCGAGTACTAATTCTTATATAACAATATACAAGCCCTTCTCAATCCAACATGGGGACTATCGGGATGTCACAAATCAAATTTAACCATAGTGAAAAATGATCAGAGAAAAATAGAGAAAGTACTACAAATGCAACCAATCCATGAAGATTTTGTATAAATTAATCCTCAAACCTATAGTAAAAGCCATCGACCTCTACAAGACAAGCATCCGATCACAAAATTACATCGTACCGATAACAAATCATTCCCCATCTAAGAAATAACAAAAAAAATCAAGGAAAAATCAACAGAGATGAATTAATTTACCTTCTTAACGGCGAGATCAGGAGAAGTTCTTCTGGGATTCCCATCGACCCTTTCGAACACCGAGAGGTCTCTCAGCCTCTCTCGCTGAGCCCTCTCCTTAGCTGCTTATAAGAAAGGAAAACCAAATTCAAAATCCTACGCCCCCATAGCACAAATTCATAGTATTATCACTGCAAGAGAAATCACATAGCGTGCAATCACAAAACGCTGAGAGCTAGGGTTTTCCGAAGAAGCGGAGGGGGGAGGAGAGGAAGAGGAGATGAACCTGGACACATGTCGGGGCAGGTTCCGACGAGAGTGGCGGTGTTGGGGGAGAGGTGGTCGTCGCCATGGGAGCGAGGAGAGTTAGTATTACTGGATGAGGGGAGAGGCGAATGGTGGGTTCCTTTCCCACTTTTCCTCTGCATCCTCACCCCCTCTCTCTCTCTCTCTCGCTCGACTCTTCACTAAACACAGTTAAACAAGACCATCAATATTGTGGATGTAAAATTTCAGTACACTATCATCATATTTTATAAAATTTTAATTTTTAATTTTTAATTTTTTTTTAATTATTAAATAAATAATATTAAAATTTTATAAATTTTATTTTTAAATATTTTAAATATTTTAAATCAAATTTATCACCATCAGCCCATCATCCATTCAAAAGTTCTAATATTAAATTTTTGTACTTCTAAAAACAATAAGTTTAACTTTTTTATAAAGTTAAATTGGAATACTAGCAAATAAACTTTATTCTCACTTATTTAATTTTAATGATAAAAATTTTAAAACGATAATTAACATCGTTAAATATAATCTACACTATTTAAATTATTTTAAAATTAAATTATATATATATTTATTTATTTATTTATTGTCCATCAAGTACACATATATTTTCAGCTAATTTTTTTTTTTAAAAATAAAATAAAATAATAATATGTTATTTTTATTTTTTAAAAAATAAAAAATATATACTTGAAAATAATACGAATACAAGTATTATAATTAAAATAAAAAGTATAGAATCCACAGTGTGTTATAAAATACGGTATGGCTATTCTTTAACTCATTTCAGGACTTACGTAAGCTTTCTAGTCAAGCCAAAAATAAAAAATATTGTTTTCCACCTCCAAACTTGAAAAACTCTGTATCTTCTTATCTTCACATTTCTCACATTAATAACTTAATAAATACAAAGGGTTTTCTTCATGCCGTGTCAAGTTAAACAGGGCAGACTTGAAATACCTCATAGACGAGGTCAGATCAAGATAAGCGGGAAAGCACGTTTCCCCTTTTTTTTTATTTTTTATTTTTTTTGAAAAAAAGAAAAAAATATATATATTATTTAATTTATTTAATTTTAAAATAAATTTAACTGAAAATATAAAACTACTAATCTTTACCTGTGTCCTTCTGTAAAGCTCTAAGGTAGCGTTTGGATCGGGGATTAGAAAAAATTTGTTATACCGGGGATAGGTACAGATTCTGGTATTAGCAGGAATTGGTGTAAATTTGCGTTTGGTTCGTTTTATGAGTTATACCGGAATTAAAGTAAATTGTGTTTGGTAAATTATATAGGAATAAGGAGAATAGGAAGAATTGGTAAAAATTGTGTTTGGTTGAGTATAGAGGAATAAGAAGAATTGATAAGTGATAAATTTGTGTATTGACTATTTTGCCCTTTATGATATATTATATAAATAAAATATTTTATTATATTAATCAACCTAATAATAAATTTAAAATATTATTTAAATTTGTAAAAAATATTTTAAAATCTATAATAAATAAAAAAAAATACTAAAAAATTATAAAAAATTACATATTAAAATATTTAAAATGTTTGATTGTGGAAAAATGGTGGAAAAATGGTCTCCATTCTCTGTAGATGGGGAAAAATGGGCTCAAAATTTGAGCCAATTCCTCGCATTTCGCCATTTCCAAACCCCTCTCCCACGAACCCAAAAAAAAAAAAATTAAAAAAAAAAAAAAGAGTTCGCGAGAGCACTCGAAAAGTCGAAATGTAGAGAGAGAGAGAGAGATAGAGAGAGAGAGGGGCTTATGTTAAAAAAGTTTCATTTTGAAGTGGGTCTTATTAATAGAGTACTATGTGGGATAATATCCTATTTATCTCTCAATACTATTTATATATTTTTTATTTTAAATATATTTTTTATATATTTTTTATTTTTATTATTTAAAAATATATTTGCTCTTAACATCTTTTTAAATTATCTCACATTAAATTCAAAAATTAAAAATATTTAAACTATCTATTTTATTTTTAACTTGAGGGCAAATAAAAAAAACTGACAAGGATAGAAACTTTAAAATAAAAATTTAAATAATAATTTTACAGAAATAGTCAGTATTAAAAGAATCTTCTTTAAAATTACTCATAAATGGTGAAATAGTGAGTAAAAAATTTGAAAAAAATTCAAGCAGTAATAATAACTATCTGGATGTTAAATAACAGTAAAACAGAATGTCATGACCAGATATCAAGTAAATAACGAATCAAACAAATGTGTGAAATAATGACGTTACAGTAATAAAAATTCCCCCAATTATTGGACAAACATAATATTTAGCAGATTAAATCACATAAAATTCAGTCCATTATGAATAAAGATCAGAAAATAATAAGTCATTTACAATCCCATTGAATGCCGCATAATTCAGTTCAATACACATCAGAAAAGTCCTTTACATACAAGAATTCATACATAAATTTACAAACACATTGTAATCATACAATCAAATATATTACACATTTCTTACATTGCAATCAAATATATAACTAACTGCGATTATTCCATAACTCGTCTGTTATAATTGTGCGCACCGCGTCGCCTCTTTGTGACTCTGTAGTACCAACACTATGAACCGTTTCCTCGACATCTAATTCTACATTTGTTTCTTCCTCCATCACATCGTTAAATATGGCATCCGCACCAGAGTGTCGTCGAATAAAATTATGTAAAACACAACATGCCATCGCAATCTGGCATTGGACTTTATATGGAAAGGGTGTTGCAACAGTCAAGATCTTGAACCGTTTTTTTAAAATACCGAATGTTTTCTCCACCACATTTCTCAACTGTGCATGTCGATGGTTATATAGGTCGCGCGGACTTCGATGAGTGCGACCTCGTGTGCTTCCCTCAAATTGGCTAATATGGTAACGCTCCCCCCGATATGGTGCAAGAAATCTGTGTGTATTTGCATAGCCAGAATCTACCAAATAATATTTGCCTATAAATTTTACACAACATTTACAATGTTAAAATCTATATTCCCCATCAATAAAAATTTGCAAAATAAAAATTGATGTGTACAATATACCTTCAGGCACAGTGAATCCTCCAGTTTCGCATGCCCATCGGAGTACTCTCATGTCAGATGCAGATCCCTCCCAACCAGTGCAGACAAATAGAAAGTCGTGGTCAAAGGATACTGCAGCCATCATGTTTTGCGAAGTAAATCCTTTGCGATTCCGGAATCTCGGTTGCTTGCTCTTGCTGACAACCACCGGAAGATGTGACCCATCTATTGCACCAATTGCATTCTGGCAATAAACATGAAACAACATGCAGGCAATTATTATAATGAACACTGGTGACATATAAATAAGTGAACTAAAAAATCTAAAAGCATACATACCTTGAATGGGTGAAAATTGACATTATCTCTAATCCGGGCATGCACCGGCACATTATTCGCCGGAAATGTTATGTAATCGTCTTTCAACGTCACAATTGCCCGAAGCACATTGTTGAAATGTCGACTTATAGTTTCACCCGAATGTTGAAATGTTTCAGCCATTACCCTATTAGCCACCCCATGTCCAACACAAAACATAAAAATTCCCAACTGTTCCTCAATTGTCAAATTGCGTGTGTTTTGTAACAATCCCTTTTGGACTAGCTCATCGCGAAGTGCGATGAAAGTCGTTGTTCGCATTCGAAACTGGTCGTACCCACGGTCAGGATGGCCATTCAATATATCACATATCACCTGGTGCCCTGTGAATGGGCGGGTTCGACACGGTTGCTTATCGACAGTTTGGGTAGATGTAAAGTAACCTTGCTCCACCAACATCGCTAATACCTCATCCCAATAGTCGTCATCATCATCTAAAAGCTCCCTTATTATGGTATTGATTTTGGAGGAAAACACATGACGATGACTCGTATCACCCATTAATGCTGTAAGTACAATATATATTGAACATTGACAAGCGCAACATATGACGTTGTAATATAACAATAATTCAAGCATGCTTGTTAATATAGTCGATGATTAAAGAGAACATCTAACATCATTCAAACATAATTGAAATGTCTTATGAGCATATTACATGATGATTCAAAGGTAAATCTAACAGCATTCAAACATAATTGAAATGTCTTATGAGCATATTACATGATGATTCAAAAGTAAATCTAACTGCATTCAAACAAAGTCATACACATTAAAAACAAAAACTAATGTCCAGGAAAAAATGGCCTATATACAGACGATTGCATTGACACTTGACGCTCAACCCACGCTATTGCCATCTCGTCGTTCATTGTCATAAACAGTTCACGATTATTAAGATCTTTGAGTGCATCCCCGACATACAGTGCTTTTTCTGTAGTCATGCCTGGCATCGCATAGACTCGGCTCATGCAAATGGAAATTGTTGGAATACTACTTTTGCAGTCCTTTTCATATTGATACATTTCACGTGCCAGTTCAAGTTTTTGCTTGCCTAGATCAACAAGTTCAGATAATACACTAATACTGGCTTCTGGTTTGCGGCGGCGTCCCCCAGAGGACGCGGTAGGTTTGGGTTGAGGGTTTGTAGGTGGTGGAGAGCGTGGTCGTTTGCTTCCTGAGCTATGCCCGCTCCCGCTTGCAGTACCTCCGACATTGGGGATGTCAGGAGTTGAAGTTGGGTAGTCGGAGGTTTGTGTCGCCCCTGTATGTGCATATTGAGGGGCTGCAGAAGCACCTGCTTCAAATGGATTTTGTGAGATATTAAAACCCGACATTCTTATTCCAAGATTTGTATCATCCTCACCAGGGGACGATGAGGATGAACTCTCAACAGTTTGGGCTGCAGGCATACTGGATGCAAATCCATATCGGCCAGTGGCCGTGGTTTTTTCTGTCAAGAATTCTAGATCCTTATATAGCGGAAATGGCCTATCTCGACATCTTGCATATGATGGATTTCCCTGTTGAATAGGAATAAGATATGTATAATGTCAATTATTCATATATTACGCGAAACAATTGTGTCGAACAAATTTTTTGATTTACAAGATAGGGTCAATACCGCTATCACATCATCCCAGTCGGTTGGATCTCCAGGTGTCGGGATATTGTGGATACAATCCCAACCCCATCCACTCTTGTTGGCTAAATAGTTATACAGAGTGAATGTCCGTTTTAAAACTTTTAGCCGATTTTTTAATTGGTCCTTCTTGAGTTGTAAATTGGTCCTAGCATTGAATGCCGCATTGATTCGAACCCACGCTACTGTAGTGAACGACCCATTCACATAATTCCCTAGGGCCCGTTTGTTTTCAGAACGGGAACGGGAATAGCGGGGATATCCCCCTTATTCTCCCAAACGCATCTGAACTGTCTGGTATTGCTTATCCCAGAACAAGGAGAATAGCTAGTATAACAATTCCCATTAATTTTTTTTATTATTAAATTTTTTACCATTCTACCCTTTTCTCCTTACTTTTACATATTTTTTTACCTAAAATATTCTCTCTCTCCTCTCTCTCTCCCCACCCCCCCCCTCTCCTTACTTTTACCTATTTTTTAATCTAAAATATTCTCCTTTTACCTATTTTTTAATCTAAATTATACTCTCTCTCCTCTCTCTCCCCACCCCACCCCCCCCCCCTTTTCCCCCGACACCGCAGGCATCATCAATGCCTGTCTGCAGGCATTGATGATGCCTGCCTCTCTCTCTCTCCCACTTCAATTTTTTTTTTCTCTGCTCATCTCCTTCCTCCTCTAGCTCTCTCCCTCCTCCCTCCCTCCCCGATCCCTTCTCCTTCCTCCTCTAGCTCTTTCCCTCCTCCCTCCCTCCCCGATCCAGGCCCCCCGAGCCCCCCCCCCCCGGCCCCCGAGCCCCCCGAGGCCCCCCCGCCGGCCCCCGAGCCCCCCGAGGCCCCCCCGCCGTTCCCCCAGCCCCCCGAGCCCCCCTTCTTCTTGCTCCGGGCCCCCGAGCCTCCCCCCCGAGGCCCCCCCGCCGGCCCCCGAGCCCCCCGAGGCCCCCCCGCCGTTCCCCGAGCCCCCCGAGCCCCCCTTCTTCTTCCTCCGAGCCCCCCGAGGCCCCCCCCCGGCCCCCGAGCCTCCCCCCCGAGGCCCCCCCGCCGGCCCCCGAGCCCCCCGAGGCCCCCCCGCCGTTCCCCGAGCCCCCCGAGCCCCCCTTCTTCTTCCTCCGAGCCCCCCGAGGCCCCCCCCCCCCGGCCCCCGAG
Organism: Tillandsia leiboldiana; assembly: GCA_029204045.2. NCBI lineage: Eukaryota > Viridiplantae > Streptophyta > Magnoliopsida > Poales > Bromeliaceae > Tillandsia > Tillandsia leiboldiana. The sequence goes on from CM055061.1 coordinate 1,931,039, forward strand.
CCTCCCCCCCGAGGCCCCCCCGCCGGCCCCCGAGCCCCCCGAGGCCCCCCCGCCGTTCCCCGAGCCCCCCGAGCCCCCCTTCTTCTTCCTCCGAGCCCCCCGAGGCCCCCCCCCCCCCCCCCGGCCCCCGAGCCTCCCCCCCGAGGCCCCCCCGCCGGCCCCCGACCCCCCCGAGCTCCCCCGCCGGCCCCCGATCCCCCCGAGGCTCCATTCTTCATCCTCCGGGCCCCGAGCCCCCCCGCCGGCACCCGAGCCCCCCGAGGCTCCCTTCTTCTTCCTCCGGGCCCCGAGCCCCCCCGCCGGCACCCGAGCCCCCCGAGGCTCCCTTCTTCTTCCTCCGGGCCCCGAGCCCCCCCGCCGGCCCCCGAGCCCCCCGAGGCTCCCTTCTTCTTGCCCCGAGCCCCCCCCCCCCCCCCGGCCCCCGAGCCCCCCGAAGCCGCCGCCCCCCCCCCCCCCCCCCCCCCCCCCGCGCCCGGGCCCCCGAGCCTGCCTTGTTGAGTGTTGGTGCCGAGCTGTTGGGTTGATTTCATTATTTGAGTTGCGAAAGCTCTACTCAGGCAAAGTAAGTCCGCTCCAATCATCTCACTCCCCTATGATTGCTATATATATTTGTGAGATTCCATATGCTTGGTGTAAATGAGTATTGTTCGTATATATAATTGGAAATTAATGTATAATTGCTTGTTACCGCGAAAAATGACCCAAAAAGGATGAAATCACCCAACCTTTTGCAATGATGATTGTTTCCATATTCATCAGTTGGATGGCAAGGATTTACAATCCATTTACAATCCAATTTTATATTTTAAATTTAAATTATAAGTTGAAAAAATTAAATATTAAATTAAATGTATTATTTTTAAATTATATATTTAAATTACGATTATAATTTTACTTTTATTTTTTAAAATTATTAATCCATTAATTAAAACGAGAAAAAGGAGTTTACAAGATTTTTATGACATAATAAAGCTCGTGGGTGAAAATTTACAAATATTTAGGAAATATATAAATTTTACGAAATTTTAAAAAAAATCGCTTAAAAATTAATTATTTATAATTAATATTATAAAATTGTAAATCTTCAAATTAAAATGTTGAAATTTGAGATTTTAAATTTAAATTTTAAGTTAGAAAAAATTAAATATTAAATTAAATGTATTATTTTTAAATTATATATTTAAATTACGATTATAATTTTACTTATATTGTTTAAAATTATTAATCTATTAATTAAAACGAGAAAAAGGAGTTTACAATATTTTTATGACATAATAAAGCTCGTGGGTGAAAATTTACAAATATTTAACAAATATATAAATTTTGCGAGATTTTAAAAAAATTAAATATATAAATTAATTATTTAAAATTAATATTATAAAATTGTAAATCTTCAAATTAAAATGTTGAAATATTATATTTTAAATTAAAATTTTAAGTTGGAAAAATTAAATATCAAATTAAATGTATTATTTTTAAATTTGATATTTTAATTACGATTATAATTTTACTTTTATTATTTTAAAATATTAATCCATTAATTAAAACGAACTAATCAATTTTTAACAACTATTATCACATAATAACTCTTGGGGGCAAAAAGGTAATTTACCCATCTTATCCTCTTTATCCCTCCTATTCCACATTATTAAACCAAACAGGAATTCCCTTATCCCTGGAACCATCCCAAACGAGTTTAAGCTCTAGTTCCGTACTTTATCCTTATCCCCAGAATAGCCAATTCTAGCCTATCCCCGAACCAAACGCAGCCCTAGTGTATGCTCTTCAATGAGCAAAGACATGAATATTGTGTCCATAGTATCACTCCAATTATGTGTTCGGGTCTGAGGTTGGGCACGCTGCCCACAAGGACCCTCCTCAGATGCTACGAAATTAGAAAGTGGGTCGAAAGCCACACTTTTTCTTGCTTGATGCTTACCGTGTTTCTTGAAGGGACGCATCTGGAATAAGAGTTATATAATGTATTTGAAGGCACATTGATAGTAATAAATAAAGTAGAAATAGAGGGAAATTGTAATTAAGTATTGGACTCACTTGATTGCCACATAGTATGGGGTAGCATTGGCTTTATAAGCCAGTGGCCGTCCATCTGATACTTGTGGCAATCGTCATCATCGTCCTTATTAATATTCGCAATTGTCCAACACAGACAATTTTTCCCTAATATTTGTATGCCCAGTTTGATTTGTGCTGGTGGAAACCCTGTTGCCAGGTTGTTGGCATAATGTGTGCTGGTTGTCAACATGTTGCAATTATGTGTTGTTCGTGTGTATAATGCCTATCACCTGTTTTTAAATGATTTATATAAAATATTTTTTGACTCAATTGATTGCCAATTGGTATGGGGGTGCAGTAAATACATGCCATTCCATCAAATACCTATGGCAATCATCATCATCGTCCATATCTGAAGCTACAGGGGATAGGCTGCATACTCACACTTGTCATACAAAATGCCAACAGGGAATAGGCATCATACACACAAACATCACATATGCTCGCAACAAGGTGTCAACCAACGCCCAACCATATTTTATGGCGATGAAATGCAACAACATTGGAACACAGTCCTCACAGGCAAATCTACCAAATAGGCAATAACATGAGAACCAGCACATATTATGGCAATGACATGCACACATTATGCCATCAACATTAAAACATGAAGAATCAAAGCACTGAATAAGGCACTGATAGGGGGCATACCTTTGTGATAAAGAATCACAACCTGTTAAGAAGCAAGAGGGGCCGCAGAGGGGGTGGCGACGCGGCGAGGGGACGCAGCGGAGAGGTTGCCGCAGAGGGGCCGCGGCGCGGTGAGGTGCCGCAGAGGGACGCGGTGCGGATAGGGGCCGCAGAGGGGCCGCAGAGGGGCGCGGAGAGGGGCGCAGAGGGGCGTAGAGGGGCCGCAGAGGGGCGCAGAGGGGCGTAGAGGGGCGCGGAGAGGGGCGCTGAGGTGTCGCAGAGGGGCGCAGAGGGGTCGCAGAGGGGCGCGGAGAGGGGCGCAGAGGGGCGCAGAGGGGTCGCCGCGGGGCGCGGAGAGGGGTCGCAGAGGGGCGCGGAGAGGGGCGCAGAGGGGTCGCAGCGGGGTCGCAGAGGGGTCGCAGAGGGGCCGCAGAGGGGCCGCGGCGCGGTGAGGTGCCGCAGAGGGTCGCGGTGCGGATAGGGGCCGCAGAGGGGCCGCAGAGGGGCGCGGAGAGGGCCGCAGAGGGGCGTAGAGGGGCGCGGAGAGGGGCGCTGAGGTGTCGCAGAGGGGCGCAGAGGGGTCGCAGAGGGGCGCGGAGAGGGGCGCAGAGGGGCGCTGAGGTGTCGCAGAGGGGCGCAGAGGGGTCGCAGAGGGGCGCGGAGAGGGGCGCAGAGGGGCGCTGAGGTGTCGCAGAGGGGCGCAGAGGGGCGTAGAGGGGCGCGGAGAGGGGCGCTGAGGGGTCGCAGAGGGGCTCGGAGAGGGGCGCAGAGGGGCGTAGAGGGGCGCGGAGAGGGGTGCTGAGGGGTCGCAGAGGGGCGCAGAGGGGCGCAGAGGGGCGCAGAGGGGTCGCCGCGGGGCGCGGAGAGGGGTCGCAGAGGGGCGTAGAGGGGCGTAGAGGGGCGCGGAGAGGGGCGCTGAGGGGTCGCAGAGGGGCGCAGAGGGGCGCGGAGAGGGGCGCAGAGGGGTCGCAGGGGGGTCGCAGAGGGGTCGCAGCGGGGCGCGGAGAGGTGCGCAGAGGGGCGCGGAGAGGGGCGCAGAGGGGCCGCAGAGGGGCGTGGAGAGGTGCGCAGAGGGGCGTGGCGCGGAGAAGGAGATCGGAGAAGGAGATCGGAGAAGAAGGAGATCGGGGAAGGAGATCGGAGAAGAAGGAGATCGGAGAGTATAGTGGGTATGGGGAGAAGAATGAGATCGGAGATAAAGCAAGGATGGGGAGAAGAAGACAGCAGCTCTCCTCGAACCCCGCGCCACATTGGGTGGAATCCGAATTCCACCCATTTCCTGGAATTCGGATTCCACCGTCCATACCCACTATCCCGGGTTGGGTGGAATCCGGGTTCTAATCAACTCCATCCCCGTTTGGGTATGGATAGGGGGATAAGGGGGGTATTCCGCCCTTATCCCCCTATCCAAACGCAGCCTAAGGCTCCATTTGGTAACGGGGATAAGGGGGGAATAACCCCCTTATCTCCGTTTCCATACCCAAACAAGAATTAGAAAAGCAGGAATCTCAATTCCTGCTTTTCCGGAATTGCGGGGATGGGGGCGGGAATCCAAATTCCCACCCCCACATGGAATTCGGATTCCTCCACTATAACCCCATTCTTGCGTGGGGATCGAAGTAGCACCCAAGCACTCTCTCTCTCTTTCCTCTCTCTCTCTCTTAAGTGGGTTTTATTTATTTTTTTCTTTTTTTTTTCTTTTTTTTGCATACTAATAAAAATTAGTTTTTTTTATTTTTTAAAATTAGAATTTTTAAATTTTAAAAGATATTTAAATTTATAAATTTTAAATTTTAAATTTTTTTAAAATTTTTTGATTTTTTAACTTATTTTTTAATAAATCTAAAAATTTTATTTTATTTAATTTTTGAAAAAAATATTAATTTTAAATTTTTAAAATTTATACAATTATTTTATAAATTTTTTAAAATTTATATAAATTTAAAAATTAAAATTTTTACTCTCACTTAAAATTTAAAAATTAATTTTTGTTTACTCTCACTTAATTTTATGACCCCAAATATATACCCTTTCTACTCAGCGCATGAATCTTGGTCAGACACTGTTTGATCTTATGTTGAATACTGCCAATAAAATTTTAACTAAAATTTTATTAATTTATATTATTTTATACTGTTAAATGAATAAAAAATTTATATTTATTATTCAAATTATAAATTTAACAACTTTTTAATTATTAGATTAATGATGTTGAAAAAATTTAAAATTTAATTTTTAGATATTTTCAGTTGTTTAGATTATATTCAACGATACCGATCATCGATTTGGAAGCTCCACCATCGAATACAAATAAATGACAATAGTGTCCGTTTGCTACTGATAGTATTCTAGCTCAACTCTAATTATATATATTTTATTTTATTTGATATAGAAGATATGACTGTAATAATAAGTATTTTATTTGGTTCCAAGCGGATGAAAAATAAATTTATAAATTTTTATCATATTATTTATATGCCGATAATATTACTCTATATGTATAAAAAAATATAAAAAGTTATTAGGAAGATAAATTTATTTTTATATAAATTTAATCTCTTTTAAGTGTTGGAATTGAAACTTCGGCTAATGTAAGCGTAATTTTAATTACTGTAGTTGAGCTTCCTCGTACAGTAATAACTGAATCATTAAATTTAAATATGTCAAAATAAATATTAAATTTAAATCTATGTACAAGTACAACTGCGATATAATTATAAATACATACAATTAAATGGTCCAGTTGTGTAATATATATATATATATATATATTACGTCCTAGCTAAGATTTACTTACATGTTTTATTATTTTTTTACTAATAAAAAGTCATGAAGGATTTTTTAAATCTTATGTACATTAATTCTTAATGATATAGTATTCAAATAATATTTTTTAAAAAAATTAATGTTAATTGTACAATCTAGAGTCTTGATATATGCATTTCGAGCATGAGCAACATGTTTTGAAACGGCAACAATTACGAATAACAACATCTAAATGCATTGAGTTTTGATTAATTGATGTATACATTTTGGACAATATTTTGAAAGGACTAAAATATTTGAGAGAAAGAAAAAAAGCAGCAACAACTAAAGGTCTTTAGTTTTAGTTAATAAATTAAAATTTATTGCATTTCAGCTATAAAGTTTGAAATAAGATATTATTAATCAATCCCTATTGTAATTTAACTAGCTTTTGGTTCACTGTGCTGAGCTCGAGAATAAACTAGCATGGACAAATATAAAATTTGTCAAAAAATCAAAAACACATATTATTAAATTTTATATTCACTACAAAAAAATTTCATTTCAATATAAGAACGTTTTTTAGACTTCGCCTGAAAAAAGTATTCATAACTAATCGTCGTATAGATTATTTATTATATTAAATTAATAAAAATCAAAAACACATATTATTAAATTTTATATTTACTACAAAAAAATTTTATTTCAATATAAGAACGCTTTTTATACGTCGCCTGAGAAAAGCATTCATAAATAATCGTCGTATAAATCATTTATTATATTAAATTAATTTATTAAATAATAAATTTTATTATTATTATTTATTTTTTGATATTTTAAAGTGTCGGAATTTTAAAAAATCTAGATACTTTAAAACATCAGAAAATATTTTACCGACGCTTAGCATAAGCGTCGGTATATACGTGGCGACTCTTCATTTGCCATCGTTTTAACAGATATTTTTCAATACGTTATAGACTATATTAAGATATTTTTAAGTATCATTAAGTATAAAAAAAGATTCTTAAATATATTTTTTTTTTTGGTACTATGTAGCTTGACTTAGAATTTTTTTTTTTTTTTTTTTTTTTTTGGCCAAATTACATAAAATTTTTCTTAAATATTTGGTTTTTTATTTTTTCTTTTCGACTTTCAAAACTTGCATTTTATTTCCTCAAAAATTTGATTCATTTGCCCCCTCTATCAGGTTCTGTCAATATTCCGTCAATTTCTTATAATTTATATGAAAAATATTTTTAAAATAATAAAAATATATTAAAAATTTTAAAAAAATATATAGAACAAATAAGAATAATATAGTTATTTCACCCTATCTATTAATATCGTAAACTCCGAAAATATTTTAAGATATTTTAAGAGAAAAGTAAAAAATATATATATATATATTTACAAAGAACTTTTCTATATTTTAGTTTTTTTTTTTTTCTTGGCCTTTTTAATAGTAAAATTTACATATGTGAAAGTAGAAAAATAATAAGTTTATTTCCAGACTTGTATATGCTCTGTCATTCCTAAATATTTATAGGAGAAGCGTTCTTGATCGTTGAAATTTTGTACAGATTGATAAATTTTTCTGAAATAATTATAAATTTTATGTATATGAATCAGTCAAATGGTTGCGTATCAAATTTGTCACTATATTAATAGCTAATTAATGTGACAAATCAAGATAACCTATATCTAAAGTAATGATCAATTGGATCAAATTTATCCAACTCTCCCTCTTATCTCTTCTTTTGACATTGATACTTTGGTTGCTCAGCTTCACTAAACAGTAATTAAACACACACACACACACACACACACACACACACACACACACACACACACACACACACACACAAATGTTCTCCAGAAACAACCTTGGAAATTAACCCTTGACTAATTCTCCTCATTTATCCTTGTGAAATTTTCTTCTTACAGTTATTGTAATTTTATTACACATGAATGAAGCCATTCTCAAAGAAATTAAACAACAAGAAGTTGATTCTAGATCTTCTAGATCTCTCCTAATTGAGACTACAGGTTAATTAGATGACTTATAACATAAAATTCATGTGAGAAGTTCACAATAAAGAAGTAAAAAAAAAAAAGAGAGGTATAAAAAAGCAAGCACTGGAGCTCACTTGCTCAATATTGTGTAAGAATTGTTTATATATATATATATATATATATATATATATATATATATATATATATATATATATATATATATATATGTATGTATGTATACTTATTAGAATCCATGCACACTAGCTCAGGAATTGGCGCAATCTACGAACTGAGTATATTCGTTAGCCAAGCAAGCCTCCCAGAATCTCCTGTTATCTTCCAATTCATTCTCCGACTCATTCTTCGCGGCTTCTTTGCAGCCCTTTTCGCCTTCCGCTGCTGCTGCTGCTGCCGCCGCTGTCGCTGTCGCTGTTGCCACCGCAGCATCTTCTCCGATCGCCCTGCGGTGGTTCTCCGCCTTTTCCGTACTCCTGATCACCGCCGCCCTCCTTTCGAACCACATCACTCCCTCGTCGGCCTCCCAATCGCCGCCACTGCTCGATTCTGCATCGTCGTGTTCATCCTCCACATCCTTATCATCATCATCATCATCATCGTGATCAGTATGAATATCAATCACTTCAGAGAGTTTATCTTCGGAGTCGCCGCTGGCTTCGTAATCGACCGGAGAGCGGCCGCCACCGCCACCGCCGATTCGAGCGCCCCGACTCATCGCGATCGAGCTCGAAGGCGATCCATTACATCGCCGGGCCCTCAAGGTAATGATTTATAGTCATCAGTTGCTGTAGGTTTCTCAAATGGTGTGAGAGACGGAGCGGCGTGCATATAATGCAAAGCGTTTGTTAAAAAAAAAAAAGTTGACGAGGGAGTGGAAAAGGTATTCCCTGCACCAAGTGCATCATCCATAATTGCAATTGTAATTATATATAAATATAATTCTTTTCGCCAAAGTATAGTACGTAGTATGATTCATCTAATCTTCACCCTGCATCGCACGAAATGACGAAATTACAACAGTGAGAATATTAAGATTATTTGTGTAGTATAGTGGACGGTACACCGGGTGCGCGCAATGGTTTTTTTTTTTTTTTTTTTTTTTTTTTCTTTTTGTAGGGGAGCTAGAGCGTGGGTGGTTGGTGTGGTTGCTTGTTGTTCATTTTTCCAAGCGATTTCGGTCTCAGGAAAACGCGGGGTGGTGGGTCGTCGTCAATCGCCGGCTCAGGACGGATTCCCACGGAAGGACATCGTGGGCTCTTCTAGAAGATAACAGAATACGCTGTAGACTTTTTATTTTTATTTTTAGTTTTTTTTAATATTAAAAAAATATTTTTTTTAAAAAACGGTTGTTATCTATATATATATATAAAATTATTATTTTTCTATTTTAAATATACTTTTTTATTATTACCCATTTTTCTTATTTATTTTAAAATTAGGAACAATAAAAATATTTTTATTTTTTATTTTTTCAAATATACCTTATAATTACTATTATCAATTTTTTTATTTGCCGTCAAGTGAGAGAAAAAAATAGGTATTTTAATTTTTTTTAACTCTGTTAAAAATTTAAGCTGTGATTTAATTCAATATACTAACAACAAAAATATTTTTGAATAACAATAAAATACATAAGAAAATATATATTTGAAAAAAAAGAAGAAGATATTTCTAAAGTATTGAAGGATATATCAACCGTCCCTAGTGTAAGTGGATATCAACCGTCTCTAGTGCAAGTGGCAAAGGGCTTGATGATTGATACTCGAGTTCGAAGCCTAATTGTTTCACATTTCCAGCTAAGTTTATTTCAAAAATAAACGAAGGGGGTAGCATGCTACTTTTCTTTCAAAAAATAAAATTTTTAAGTGAACAATACTTCTCAAAAAAAAAAACGGTGTATGATATAAACCTCATCAATCCAAACTATTTCAGAATGGATGATCAATATGATATACATTCAATTTGGAGTATACAAAAAATATTTTTTCTCTTATATTCTAATTGAGCTATGAAATTTAATAAAAATTTAAATAAAGAAAATTCACAAGTTAAAAATATATAATTAAGAGGTTTGTTTCTAAGAAAAATACTAGATGTACATTCTAAATAGAATATATATCTTACACCCATCTCAGATGAATGGGATGAAAATGCTCTATGCACATCTCTGTTTCTAAATACCCTTTAGTTGTAAAGTGGCTCGTCATATCTATAAGATATATAATTTGAGAGTTTTATAAGGAGCCTATATTGAGCCACGTCACTATTTACCTTCATATTGAGCCACCTTGCTCTTTAAGAAAGGAGCCAATAAAAATACTCAACACATTCAAAAAAAATATTGGATGCACCCGATATACTCTAAACCAGTTCTAAAATATTTATTAAATATTTAAATAAACTATTTAAATATTTTATAGTATATATAATATATCATATTTTATTTTAGAATATTAAGTATCATATATTTTATTAATTTTTTAATATACTTTGCGGTGTATGAGTATCCTATATTTTATTAATCCTCTAATATACTTTGCGGTGTATGAAATATTAGTATATACTAGGTGCAAGCAAAAAAAATTTCTCTATTTCTTTAAATTATGAGGGCATTCTATTAATTATTCTTTATACCGGGTGTATATAAATACATACACTACATACATAAAATCTATAATAAAAAATTTAAAATTTAATTCAGTAAATATATTTAAATTATTATATTTTATAAATATGATATATTTAATTAAATTTTGATATAAAAAATTAGTTCTCTATGTGCATATAATAATTTATTCGTTTTTCAATCACTTTTAACAAAATAAAGACATTTTTATATATTTGACAATTTAAAATAAATTTTCTAATTTTAACTTTATAATTAACAATTTTATTTATAAAAAAATTTAACCATTAAGTTTAATTGAATGTTTAAGTAAAATTATTATAATGCAAGTACTAAAAGTTAAAAAATATTAATAAAAATATAATATATAAAAGGTTATACCAATTTTGTATATTTTTAAAATTTTTTATTATAATTTTTAAAATTTTAAAATTTTAATAATTATACATATTGATTGATTAAAATATTATCTATCCGCGGCGAAGCGCGGGCCCAATACTAGTATTTATAGTTTGACCCTTTTTTTTATTATTATTATTATTTGGATTCGTGCAACATCAACTATCTACATCCAGGTAAACGAGATTATATTCTCCACAACCGATTTGGTTGGGTAACAAAGAAGGAATAATTTTTTTATTCTTTTTTATTTTTTAAACATAAAAAAAATTCTAGAATAGAGGAATAATAATTCGCCTTATTGGTGGGAATAAACTTGTTCCCACTCAGATATAATTTTGTTTTTATTTTTATTTTTTATTTTTTAAATTTAAATTAAAATTTATAAAATTTTAAATTTAAATTTTTTTATTTTATAAATTTTAAAATTTTTAACTTTAATTTTTTATAAATCTAAAAATTTTAAAAAGTTTAAAATTTTAAAATTTATACAAATTTTGTATATATAAATTTTTAAATTTTTTATATTTTTTTTTTAATTTATAAAAATTTAAAAATAAAATTTTTTTGCATCATCTTTTACATATTTTTCTAGATAATTAAAATTTTAAATTTTAAATTTAGAAAAATTTAAAATTTTATAACTTTTTAAATTTATAACTTTAATTTTTAATAAATTTATAAATTAAATAATTTTTTTTTTAAAAGTTTGTAATTATTCTTTTTTTTTAAAAAAAAAAAACACTTTGAGAAAACTCATGTAGCGTCATGAGGTTAAATTTGAAATTTGGTGTTTCTAGCTTTGAATTAATATATATATATATATATATATATATATATATATATATATATATATATATATATATATATATATATATACACACACACAAGTACTTTGGGAGGATTTGAGATAAAGACCTGTAAGTAGAAATCTATGAAAGGGACAAATACCTATATACCATTTTGAAAAAAGATTTTGATAATAAAATTTATTCTTTTAATTTTCTTTTTGTTATTTATATATATATATGCTCTTTTGTCAGCTGATCTTGCGGCAATCCTAAATTAAAGTCTAACCCCTGAGTTAAATGAGAGATAATTTTTTTAAAAAATTAACACTTCATAAGAATAAATTTTATATTATTTAAATTTTTTTAGCGAGCATATTTCCATATTGGAAAGGCCAAATGAGCCTTTTTATAGAAGATAAAGTATTTTATCTCATATATTCTGTCAAATACAATTAAATTTGACGAATACAATTTATTATGTTCAAAACTAATTATTTTTTATTATTCTGAAATAGCATGTTAAAAACTTTTCTCTATTCTTTATTATTTTTAAGCGAATAATAAAACATAATTTTTATTATTCTAAAACTTAGAAATACATCAAATCAAACATTAATATTTTTTATTCCTCTCTATCCTAAAATATTAATATTAAGTTATTCTAAGAATAAAAGTGTCTATTCCTTGGTCAAACACAACGACTAAAGTGAGGATTTGACTAATGAGGGAACTGTGACAATGAGAAGTGAAAAGCAAGGAGCAATGGCTAAGTAGAGTAGTATACATTAGTTGTAGATCTAAGTAATAAAATGAGAAGGAGACAAAAGTGAGGCCCAGTCCAATAGCCCCAGATCTTAACAGATTGAGGCCTATATGGCCTATTTATCAATTTATTATTTTTATAGTTTAGTCCGCTATTTTTTATAATTTGCATTTTAGTACAATTTAAGGAGAGTATATATATACATAGCTGCTGTAAGCAGGGAGAACGCAATCAATCAATTAATGAAATGAATTAATTGTTTCTTCTTCCTCAATTATTCCTCTCCCTCACCTCTCTTTCCCTCTCTCTCTCTCTCTCTCTCTCTCTCTCTCTCTCTCTCTCTCTCTCTCTCTCATCAATTTCCTTAAATTCTCGTGTCCGAGCTACAACCATCATTCATGCTGCTATTACCGTCTCAGAACAATCTCATCACCTACGGGTTGCAGTGAGTCTGGATCTGAGACAATCTCATCACCCACGGGTTGCAGTGAGTCCGGATCATTATAGTAATAAACGTGCATTGTGAGTTATTTCGTAGGATAGCCTTGTCATTTTCCTCTTGGGTCGCTTCTTTTATGCACGTTGAGCATTATTTATAATAATTTTAAATTAATTTTTGCAGTACCCTCCTAAAAAATTATAATTTTGTAAATATTCTTTTAAATTCTAAAATATTATTGATGCCCTTATATATAGAGGAATATTTGTAATAGATTTGTATGTTTAGAGATTAGAGAAATATGAATGATAAATTAGAGTTTGAAGGGGTGCGTATGGTATTTCAAAATTTTAGAGGGTTATGTTTGTAATTGCCCTTATAATTTTAGAAAAATATAAAAAGAGGTTGATAACCCCTACAATCCCTGAAATTATGTATTGTGGAGATTATCAATTGCATTGGGATTTGTAGTATTAAAAGAACAAAAAAACAAAGCCAGTTAGAAAAGAAAAGGGTTGGATACTAGGTTGCAATCCTAGCACCCATAATTTTATAGCTTGAGATTAATATTTGTACCAGATATTTTGTATACTAATTGATTTTAACATACTTAATGTTATAAGATTTGAAAAATCTACTGTTATATGTCCAAAAAAAAATGGAAAAAAAGAGAAGAAAATATTATATAGAAACAACAACATTCAACTAAATGCAGCCTAACAAAAGTAGGTTAGGTAGATTGTAGCACTCTCTGTTTTTTTTTTTTTTTGGTAATATCATGTTTACTTGAAATTACTATAGTACTTGTTGAATTTACCTTCACAATCTCAATTGTTATAATGAATTTGGCCTCGCCACAGCGAATACTTTCTCCGAATAATAGTTTGAGAAGATCAGATCAAGAACATTATGATATCATGAATAAAATAGGAGATGCAGACAAAATATTTTTGAGTAATCAAGTGCTTAATTTGAATCACTATAATTAAGGTGGAAGTCAAAAAGAAAAAGGGATAGATAGTGATTAACTATGATTATAATTAAAAATAATAAAGTTTATAAGCTCCTTTTTTGTCAAGCTCATCATACTGATCTTAATTTGTCCGACCCATGAATCCATCCAGTTTGGCAAAATTAACTCTAACATAGCTTATATCTTCTTGATCAATTGTTTATACACATATATATATATATATATAATTAAGAAAAAAAAAAAAAGCAATGCTAGATGTACACCCCATAAGGGGTATACATCCTACACCCCACCCCATCCTGGGATGGGTATACCTCCACTCGTCACATCGAGTGACGAGTGGAATGCACCCCATCCCAGGATGGGGTGGGGTGTAGGATGTACACCCCTTATGGGGTGTACACTTATATATACCCAAAAAAAAAAAAGATAGAGGTAAAAAAACTTCCATCAGCATCATTAAAAGAGATTTCTTTTATTTTGACATTCTAATCACATTTAGTTTTCAGTTCGAGCTGACACTAAGTGATTAATCTATGATTACAATTACATGTACATCATTAAGGGATGTACATTCTATAACCAAAGAATCAAAAATTGATAAACACTACGGATAGGATATAAGGGTAGAATCAAAAAGTGATTAATCTATGATTATAATAATCAAACTGGTTCATGGTCGACTTGGTAGACTGGGTCCATATATTATTATTATTATTATTATTACCACAACAAGAGGATCCACTCACATCCAACAATCCAACCTCTAGGAGGACTATAGCTCTAGCATTAAAACCCCAACAGCTTCTCCTCCAACTCCCCTACACCTTCATTATGACACAACAGGGGCACTTACAGGAAAGAAGATGTAACCTCTTACATGAAATGGATGTAAGTTTGATCCCTCCTTAGTTCTTTCCAAAGAGAAGCAAAAGCCCATCTAGGCTCATTTTGGTGGCTTTGTGAAATATGGCATCTTCCCTCAAGCTCCCCTACCAAAGGCTTGAGAAGCTCCCTCTTGAATCAGATGAAGATCATCATAAATTGATAAAAAAACACTACTTAGAGGATTTTATGGTTGTTAGGAGGAGCAGGAGAGTTGGCAATGGTGGTCGGCAGTGGTGGCGGTGGCGGCGACGCAAGCCGAGGGTGAGAATAGCAGGGTTTAGTAGGCTTTGTAGGAGGAAGGGGATTCTAGTTGCTAATGCATTGAGAGTGACAATGGCCAAGGTGGTGAGGAGGTTTAAGGAGGGGAAACCATACATTGGAGACTTATTTGCAGGGAATTACATGTTCACGCAAGTAGCCCCTTCACCAACTGTGGGCTCTCTCAAAAAGTCCTTGCCAAACTACTACCACCACCACAACCACCATAATATCATCATCCCACCACCTACTGTGAGGTTCAATTATATCTGAAGAATGTCTTATCTAATTGTGTTCTTTTCACATCTATATTGATTATGATTAATTGGTTTCTGTTGTTGTGTTTTAATTTTTTGGTGCAATCAAGTGTATGTGAACAGGTATGTGTTCAATCCTCTCTGTCAAATGTCTTCTATCAGATTGTATTCGAATAAATATATATATTTTTTTCTTGTGGCTCCATTTTGCCTCCAAACTTCTACAAATGTATTAAATTAGTTCATTCCATCATCTGCTGTTATGATCTCTTTCTTCTCCAAGTTATGCTATGCTTACAAACAGCTCTACAAACCTTTTAAAAACTTGCTAAGGTGGTTATATTGTATTGTTGTGTGTTCACAAATCATGAAGCTAAGAATTAAATTCAACCAATGAGACCCATGGTTTTGTAGAAAACTAGTAAACAATTTGTAAGCATAACATAATTCTTTTTTCACTAGCAGAAATTATGCTCTAAAACAGGAGAGTCGGTGTTGCATTTAATAGCATGATTAACAGATGAGAAATGATGTGGAAGAGCAAATGCACACAATAATTTCTGTTTTAAGAGTTAGGTACTCACCCATTTATGTAGTCGACAAGTCATGTGCTCTCGTCGTTTTCCCAATAAATGATGCAATGTTCAGTAGCACAGCTCATGAGATCATTCAACAAACTCCCGACTTTTTCAGAGCAATTAAGTAACCGTTGCTGTTGTCGTTGCCGTTGCCATGAATACCATCGATGTCTCGCAGAAATAAGCTATTCAGTGTGCGTTTCCCTCAAACAAAGAGAGCAGAAAAATAGTTACAAATGATGTGCGAGGTGCTATTTAACTAAAAACATACACTGACTTACCAGCATGCAAGTTTTCAACAGAAATATCTGTGTTAAAAAAAGCATAGAGATTGCACCGCGACAGCACTTCTGAAGCCAAAGCAAGACACCATCATCCTCAATAGAAATGGCTGAAACAGCGGCTTACATTGTGATCCTGTTGCAAACAGAAAGAGAGGGTAACATTTGAGATGATTAATCAAGAACTTTCTACCTTTCAGAAAATAATAATCAAGAATTTCCTGCTGCCTTATTATAAAATGACATGACTCAAACAGGTTTTTTTTTTTTTTTTTTTTTTTTTCCTTTTAGAGTATTCGTACCTGTAATGCAGGTGGCCCGGGTTCGTTCCCAAAACATAAGAACAAATACATTTCAAGAAAACACGAGAGCAATAAGGTAAAATGTATTGGAGTCACCCATTTTGGTACTTTATAAGTGGTGATGTTGATAAAAAAGAAGATCTAGTTCCATATCAACGAACATAGTTTAAAAAGCAAAAATAAAATCAACCTACATCAAAATCTTCGCCTAAGAGCTTGCTCTCATCATAATTAAAGAAAAAACAAAAGAGACGGAAGAGACAATGTTTCCTCAATTGCTGGGGAAATTGTTTGTAGTGCATATGAAAATTATATCCTTTCTGGTGAGTTGTTAAAAAAAAACCAGATTATTGCTTGCCTCTCAAAATAGTGGAGGCGATTTTGCTCTAACCTAAGTTTATCTTGGGTCTCCTTAATCCGAAATAGTTTGAACGAGCAACGTGTACTTGGTTGGCTGATTGGACCAAATTGTTCTACCTAGTAGCAAGGAGTTTGCAGACTTTATTCCTCTTTCAATACTTCCATAGAATTTTGAAGTCGGGAATGGGGAGCAAGCTCTCTTGAATGGAACGGCTTTCCAAATGGAACGGCATTATACCCTTTTGCAGCCTTTTTGAATGCCCATTCTCCATGGTTCCTAATGTAATGCTCACTTTTAACAAATGCCCAGCCAACGGTGAATGGATACTCCAAGTACGACGCCCTCTCTCCGTCAGAGCTCACTGTGAGATAACCCCACTAACACCAATACTTGAAGACACTGTTTTATCCAACAACTCCGATGAAGGTTGGCGGAGGTGGAGCAAAAATAAGTGCTTCTATGTGCTGTCGGCATTTCGAGCTCTCTTCATTGGGTGGAATTAAGGAGTTGTGCTCCCAGCCCAAACCATAGAGTCAAATTTTTTATGCGGCTGCACACCAAGGACAAAATCTTAACAGCAGCAAACTTACGGAAGTGGGGGCAGAGCCACAATGCAGCATGTATCTTTTGCAATGAAGCCTGTGAAGAGACCGACCATCTCTTCTTGCGGTGTCCCTCACCTGAAGCTTCTTACATCAAAGTGGGACCTTCCTGCATCAACCAATGAAGATCTATGAAATTCTTGGATCACCATGTGTCAGTTAATGAGAAAAGAGGAGAAAAAAAAAACTTACAACCGTCTGTTCGCAAGCTACTGTTGGGAGTTGTGGTTGATGAGGAACAGATGCATTTTTGACCATATAGTAGCTAGCGCGATCAAGGCTTCCCAGCTGAATCAATGTGAGGTAGTGAAATGGAAGAATGCAGCAAAATACAAGTAGAGAAATGCTACTTGTACATCCAAAAGTGGAGTGTAAATCTTACACCCATCCATCTAAGGATGTAAACATTTCTTTTAGCTATTCAATATTGAGAGGAAAAAAAATGATAAGACTAGTGTGAAAATAGTGACCCTCGAGCGTCATATTTACACCTAATTTTTGAGTGTTCAGATAGCATTGCTCATGCAAGTAATACTGCACGCATGAAATACTTCACATCATGACCTGCTCTCATGATTGACATCATTACGTGATTCTAATAATGAGTACTAGCTGCTTTTGGTTTTCTTTTGGCTTAACCAAACTTTCATGGGGCCCACTTGTACCTTTTAAAATTCCTATCTCTTAATTAAAGATTAGCCCAATTGGTTAAGACATTAAAAAAAAAAAGAACCAGACTATTTGTTGTGTAAATTACCATTACTCTCATCCAACTTATAAATTCGTGAAATTTGTGAGGAAGTGAATTTGAATTTAAAAAATGGTTTTATCTCATACAAGCTATTGATATTCTGTTAACCAAAGGAGCTAGCCACCTTGAGGTAAAGACAGCAAGCCTGTAGATGAAGAATAAGTAGCAGGAGATTGGTGGATCCGAGCAGTAAAAAATATGGTAGGAAATTACTATAGTACATAAATATTCTAAAGAAAGAAGAATATATAGTTAAAAAAGATGATGAAGAACATAATTTAGTGATTGAAAAAGGTTTTTACAAAAGAATGCCAAATATAAACAGATTAACGCAAAAAAAAACCTTCACATAGAACAATATAAGACATAAGACTTCACTGCAAAAACTTCATGAACATAAGGACACAATTCACTTACAAATAGAAATCATTTTCAATACCTGGTATTTCTCAAATGGCAAGGAGAGGCACCTCTACATGCTTTAGAAAGACTTCTTAGAGCAATTGCGATGAACTGTCTCCCGCATTACTAAATCCAAAAGGCGTCTTTGAGAATTTCGCAGATGAAACAAATAAAAATACAAATAAGAGGTAATTAAATAAAGAAAAATGATTGCCCGACCAAAAAACAGAACTGAAACATTAGGTACGGATACGAGATCACCAACTTCATTCATCACCCGAGCTTTCCTGCTTGTCCTGAATGAATGGGTAATGAAAGGTGATATTAGAAAGAAAATTAAAATAATAGAAAAAAAAAAAAGAGTGACAAAAATAAACAAAAAATGCAAATACCTTCACATTCACTGCACTCTGAGATGCGTCCTCGACAAAAACAGTACA
This sequence comes from Tillandsia leiboldiana, assembly GCA_029204045.2. Lineage (NCBI taxonomy): Eukaryota > Viridiplantae > Streptophyta > Magnoliopsida > Poales > Bromeliaceae > Tillandsia > Tillandsia leiboldiana. Next base: position 1,949,632 of record CM055061.1, read on the forward strand.
ATGAAACAACAATGTGACCCTCATGACTATGGCATATCTTCAACAACTTTTGCAACGAAGAGGGAACAAAGAAAAAACACATATACATTTGAAGGATTCTGAAAAATATAACAAACTAAATGTGTACAAAAGGCTGAAAAACAGATCCAAACAGGATTAGAACATTAAGTACTACTTACTGTATCCCAGAGCAACTATTCCACAATCAGAAACACTTTTTATAAATAACTACAAGAAAAATCGTCAATCATCACAAGGTAATTGGAGTGCATCTTCATTTTGAGTGAAAAATTTAAAAAATTGATAAGTTCTGTCTAATGGGGTTTAATACAAAATACATGTTGCAATAAAATACAACAAGTGGAATAACAAGAATTTGGATCTAACAATGAAGCTACTAGTTCCGACATTATAGACATGGCAGTACGGAGTATACATATAGTGGTGAAATATATTCCATCCATCCATCTGTACTGTTTCCTGATCATGCAATCAAAAGAATTTTGCAACTACAAGGGAGTATACATAATTGACAAAATGCTACATCCTGGGAAGCAACTTCTTGCGTCAATAAGGTTTACTATGCTTGTTCTCTCTCTTGAGTTGTACCTTAAGCTTTTTACTCCCTAATTGGAAACCATGCATCACATTAATGGCCTCCTGGGCAGCTGCAGGAGAGTCAAAACTTACAAAACCTGCATCAAACAGAGAACATCTATAAGAGAGAGAGATAACAGAGAACATCTATAAGAGAAAGAGAGAGGCATCAGATAGAGAACATCTATAAGAGGGCGAGAGAGAAAGAGAAAGAGAGAGAGAGAAAGAGAGAGAGAGAGAGTATCTATCAGAGAAAGAAAGAGGCATCAGATTGTGAACATATATAAGAGGGCGAGAGAGAGAGAGAGAGAGAGAGAGAGAGAGAGAGAGAGAGAGAGAGAGAGAGAGAGAGAGAGAGAGAGAGAGGAGCTTCCTGTTTACCAAAGCATTTACTAACGCCAGTTACTTTGTCTACAAAAACTTTAGCACTCAAAACCCTGCCGAATCGCTGAAAGGCGCTTGAGAGGTCTTGATCACCATATTCTTGTGGAATATGATAGATAAATAAATTAGCTCCAGGAGGCCCTATATCAATATTTGTTAAATGAAAAACGTTATAAAAAATCAGGAGTCCCAAAATAAACCCAGCAGAAATAATACCCAATATTACTCAAACACACCAACAGGGAAAAAAGAAGAAAGAGGGTGAAATACGAGGATAATCCATGTACTCTCCTGACATTGCAACTTAGTCCTGGAAGTTTTTCACATAGACACTATAGTTTGTGAACATTGCAATTTTATCCCTGGCCATTAAAAGCAAATCTAGGTTTTCTAGATAAAATCACCATTTTACATAATCACATGTTGTCAGAGGCTCTTTAGCCTTTCAGAGATAGAACTGCAATATAAGAGAAACTTCAAGAACTGAACTGTTTGTCCAAAAAGTTCAAGAACTAAGTCACTACCAGGATAGCATAGGGACTACACATACATTTATCAGAAAAAAAAAAGGCAGTACTAACCTTCTATCTGACCTCCGGAGGTCATACTGGTGCTTGTAGATGTATCGGGGTTACTACTTATGTTTACAGAATTCGCTGCATCATGGGAATTGCCCAATGGCCGTGTGTTTGTTATGTCAGTCGGATAAGATATTGGATAATGTTGACCTGGCACAGCAGGATATGGAGAACCTATATATCTGGCAGCCTGCATTGTACTAAATGTTCTAGGACCTGTGCCGGGGGAAAGATCAGCAATGATTCCACTCAATGTATTTCCTTGATTCACAGGCGACACCATATTGCGAAAAGCAGCCTGGTTATGCATTGAAGCTAAAGGGTACTGCATAAGTCCATAAGTTCCCGATGGCTGTACATCAGGAATATAAAGATTTACGTCACATCATGGGAAGAACAACATCATTGTTTGTCATAGAATAAAATGGAACATTAGATGAATATAAAGTGTCATAGAATACACGGAAGCTAAAGATAATTTTTCTAAACAAAACTTAATCTTTGAAACAAACAGTAGCAAACATATAAAGAGATTTGAATCTATGAACTTATAACTATAAAAAAAGGATGAAATGGCTCCAATCAACAGAAAGCAAATATCGCAACCAATGACCAAGATCAAACTCTAGCAAAGGTAGTCAGCAAACAATTCTGAGAGCTGTAAGCAAACTTGGAGTAAGTCACAATTCACAAGTTGCAACAAAGAAATATCATGTTGCACAAAAGTATATCACATTTAGAAAGACATTTTAACTCTTTGTGAAAAAAAAAACCATTCAAATGATCAGATAACTTTGTATAAGAACGGCAGTAACAGAGCATGTCTTACCTGATAGCTATATCCGCTGTATTGAGGAATACATCCCATTGGTAAAGCTCCAAATAATGAAGGCTGCTGCATTGGATTTGTGCTCGGATCATTAGAGAGCTGAGATTTAGCTTTTTGTGCCCTTCGGGCTTGCCTTTCCTTTTCTGTGTCAGCCCACTTAACAACTAAAGGTACATTTGAACCCTAGCACACATTGATAAGCATGTTTACATTTGCAAGATTTATCCGAAGAAGAAAATTGCACATGTACAATTAACAAAATATATTTCAAACTCCTTGCTGAAGCTATGGACAGTAAAAGGATAATTATCCAGCTAAGCATAAATAAACTTCATACACTGTAACCAATTAATATTTGCTGGAATGCAAATTTATTCATCTTAATTTTGTCTAAAACTGTGAAGGCCCCTCAAATGAAAAATCCCTACTTAAAGATCATCAAGCTAGTTACATATAGATCTAAGTGCTGAAGCTTCAGGAGATTGGATCACGTTATAAAGTTTTAGATCTTTTGGTATCAGTGTACCAAAGCTAACAATCTGCCCTCTAGTTCACCTTTTAGTGAACAGTCCGAAGGAATAAGAAATTACACGCATCTAAATTTTAACGGTGAGAACAAATTTATTGTACATTTTGATAAAATCTGACAATGCAACTCTGGATAGCATAGCCACGCATGTTAACACCTCCAGATCAGAGTTTTGGAAGTCTGAAGTGCAGTCAAGAGGCACCATAACCATTGAATAGACTAGTTTCTTCACATTATATTTATCCAGTTTGGAGTTTAATATTTTTGAAACGTTTCCATTTACATAAATTTAAAAGGCCCAAGTGCTCCATATAACAGGTCCAAGGTCATCGATCCTCAGTTAAAGTTCAGGCTTATTAGAACTCATGTTTTACAAATAGTTAAATGTCCCTTCAACAAGATGTGTATTAATCATAATAGTAAGTCTTTCTACAACTAAGGTTCCTCGTAGTGCATGAAATAGGTTAATTTTTTACCAATAGTCACTTTTGGGTGGAGCCCATGTATTTCTCTTCTAGTATTGCTATTCTCTTATTTCTCTTCTTATACCTCATCTTCTCTATCCCTTTATTTTTTTCCACCTTATTACTTGATTAAAATTTACAAGCGAATGAACTTCAAAACCAGTATTGTGCTATTGACTGTAGAATCCAATCATATAAGTGTAAGGTATCACAGCCTGATATGACCTTAAGTCCTATACAGACATAAAACAGGAACAAGCAAGTTAATCCATCAATCACAGAGCACAAAATTACGACGTTCCACTTACAAGTACTATGATGACATTCTATATTGTCCAACGAAGTGCCTATTCCATCAACTCAGTCTATTGCATTATAGTGTTACCACAAGAGACTAACGGCATCATTATAATGCTAGCAACAACACTGACGTTAGTCCCCTCTACAACTCTCTAAAATTGTCTCTCGTACAGCAGATCAACACTCACTCATGCCTTGATTAGTAAATCAATAGTTTTACAGATTTCAACCGTGATGATGTTTCTCTCATTGTTAATTTACTGTTCGACTTGACTTGACTAGTATCTATAGTTTAACAGATTTCAACCGCAATGACATTTCTCTCATTATTAATCTACTGCTCGACTTTGCAAAGTTTCTAGTAATTTTTTTTTATAGTTAGAATAATCTTTAACCTCTAGCACCAAACGCAAAAGATATTATGACTAATAGTGTTCTAAGATAGTGTTGCTTATGCCTATTTCTCAACATTGCTGTTGCATTTAAAATTGAATTAATGAAACTGCGTTCACACCACAACTAATGCGTAATAAGATTAATTCCCAGAAAGACTTAAACTTCCCAGAATGCTTTGTATGATCCTCTTCTTATCTTTCTGTTTTCAACATAAATTGACTTCAAAAAGGGAAAAGAACCAATTTGATGTAATATCTATCAAGAATTCTCAAGGATGAATGAGCAACAAACCTCCATTTTGTATGTCCCATTTAAAGCGTCAAGGGCTGACACAGCTTGCTCTTTTGTTTCATACTTCAAAAAGGCACAGCCTGTAATATTAAATAGAATGAACAAAAAATAAACTTATAAAAGAAATACTGATTCAAAAAATGAAGAAATTTTTGTTACCTTTGCTCGTTTGCTGTGAACCTCTAAGTATATGCAAGTCTTTAATGTTACCATACTTGGAAAATATTGCAGAAACTTCGGTATCTGTGACATTCTTGGGAAGCATACCAACGAAAAGTTTGTGTTCTGAACATAAGTAGAAAGTATAGAGAAAGTTAAGTCAGATATGGAATATATAAACATGATGTAAAAGTTTATAAACATGATGTAAAAGTTTAGAGACAAATAGCTATATTTCTATAGTACTAGAACAAAATTAAGAAGAGACGGATGTCTAGTATATTATACCTAGTCTTTCCAACTCGCCATCAGCATACTTTACCTGCATCGGACTAGAAGCCTGAAAAGAAAAAAAAAGAAAGAAAGAAGGTTTGCACATACTTTGTTCAGAATTATCTAAAGCTTAAATAGGTCGAACGGGCTGAGACATATATTTTCAGTAAGGAAACAAACAAAAGATGTCATGGACACAAACAGTACAAACTAGACTCAGAGAACCGTATAGAATCATTTTATCCAAATTTTTCTGAAAACATCAGAATAGTTGAAAACTGAATGTAATTGGCACAAGCAATACTACATCTAATATATTTCTTTGTTAGTATAGTGGAAGCACAAAGTGATACATTTCTAGCATAGTAATGTTCTAACAAATACAAAACTTCTAATCTTCCTTTTAACCTGTTGCTATTAGATAGGAATTCACCCAGATTATTAACAACATTTTGAGACAGGATGAGATTGGTGATCTGAAGTGGATCTAACTAGGATATTGCATGGTACTATATCAGTTACTTGAATCCTGTGATTGCATACTCCGGCAGTTTTGATGAAAAAGAATATTCAGCAACAATCAACAAGCATGTTTAGAATGGACTAAGAGTAATGTTCAAGAAACAACTTCTTGAATATATCTAGAGTACATGTTAGGCAGCTAATCATATTGTTCCCAGAGATCGTTAATAGCCTAGTGTCATATTTCCTCAGAAAATATTTGTCCTGTTGCCTCTACATTGTTCATATATTTCAATATTGTCATTGAAGCACAATTTCTCTCCTAATGACAAGCATGTACTTATTTCAAACAGATCAAAGCATATTTCCTGAGGATCTGAACCTTCCCAGAAGATGTCAAGAAGTTCCTAATGAAACATTCATCTATATTATTCCAAAGTCAACAATTAAAATATTAGCTCCACTCTTGCACAAATCCACATGGCCAGTATCAGATTTCAGATCCTCCCCACCAACCACGATCCAAAACACCCTTTAATTCACCAATGCAGTGAAATACATCCCCAATTATCGGTCAAATTCTCACATATTTCTCAAATCCAAGTAGGAAACAAATATCTCTACCCAAATTTGTACCAGAATTTCAAACAACAAATTAAAAAAAAAACCCAAAATTCAAATAGATAGCTCTTAACAGATCAAGAATCATCATAATAACAGAATCATAAACACAGATCTGACACATCTAATGTAATTTAGAAAAATAGGTAAAAAGAGAATGGATCGGGGCATACTCCGGGCATCGTGCGCTTGTTGTGGCAAGCATTAATCGCCTTGTCGGCCTCCTCTCTCGAAGGGCAGATTAAAAAGCAGCAACCTAGAATCGATCAAAGGGGGGACCAAATTTTACCCCAAAAGAACCCTAAATTCGCAGCAGCATTACCAAGATCCAAACACCAAAAAGAAAAAAAAGAAAAGAAAAGGCAAATAATAAAAAAAAGAAACAAGGAAATCGAAACCTCGCGAGGCTTTGGTGATCTTGTCCCTGATGATGTTGACCTCGTCGACGAGCGCCACCCCCCTGAACATGCCAACGAGCTCCTCCTCCGTGACGTGCTTCGGTACCTGCCCAACGAAAAGCTTCACGCTCTCTCCTCCTCCTCCTCCTCCTCCCCCCTTCGTCTCCTCGGCGCCTCCTCCTCCTCCTCCTCCTCCGCCGCTACTCTCTCCTCCTCCTCCTCCGCCTCCTCCTCCTCCCTCCGCCATTACCCTCTCTCTCTTCTCTCTCTCAGATGATGGTGATGATGATGTTGATGATGATCTAAGTTAGCCGTTTGGGCTCTGTGACTTGTTCTTCCTCGTCATTGCGCTTTGTTTAATTATAATTAATTAATTAATCAATTAATAAGTGGTTATGTTTTTAAAATTAGTTAAATAAATAATTTTTTTTTAAAAAAATAGTTACTGAACAAACACCGGCTTGCATTTAAACCCAAGTGTGGACCCAACGGCCTACAAGTGGGGCCCACTCGTTGACTCAAAATATTGCGTGGACCATGTCCATGGTGGTCTACGCAGACCGAATATTTCAAAATTTGACCCTTTAGTAGAACACATTCATCAAAAAATTTCCTTAACTTTCTCTCAAGAAAAAAAAAAAATTTCCTTAACGTGTTTCCTTTTTACACCCCTCAACTTTTACTCATTTTAATTTGAATTATTTTTTGTAAAAAATTATGGTTAAAAAATTAACGACTATGTTAAATCTTTAATGGAGCCATAATTAGGACAAATAAAACTTTCACTTTAAACCAAAAAAAAATAATTTTAATCAAAGAATTATCAATAAAATACAAATGTTTTTAAAAATAATATTTTAAAGAACCGGTCCATGGTGCACCAGGTTGATGCAACAATTGGTACTGGAAATGGGGCGACTCTTTGGTTCAGTTGTTTCAAACATGTTGTGGAGGGAGGGAAGGGTAGTAACATGATAAACATGAGAATGGATTAATTTTTTTTTTCTTTATTAATTATATATAAAAAAATTATATATATATATATATATATATATATATATATATATATATATATATATATATATATATATTATTATTATTTTTTATTTTTTTTTGATCCACCGAAATTGCCCACTATGAGGATTGGAACTTCGGAAGAGTAACGTGGGACCCACCTTGCGGGGCGGGATTGTGAAGGCCACGTGGCGCGCGGAGAGCGATTTTTGTAGCTTGTTTATTATAAAAAATAATAATAAAATAATAATAACAATAATAATAATAAACGAAGAAGGAAAAAAATAAAAAAAAATGGATAAAAATTTTAATGTTTCCGAAAAGAGTAATAAAAGCGAAAAAGAAAACAACGGTTTTGGGAGGACGCGCCCCCTCGGATTCCCGAAAGCCGTAGATGGTAAATGGCAGTTCCGTAGTTATCTTGTAATTCGTGGGGGAAGTAGTAGCCGGTGCCAGGCTGTCCCCCACTGCTTCGTCGCACGTGACAGCCACGTTGCGGTTGCCGACGACAGCGCCGAGAGCCAGGGGAGGACCCATTTCCAAGGAGCGTTTACGCAAACAAATTAACTTTATTATTATTTATTATTATAAAATAATTAAATTTATGTGGTAATTAATACTTCTAAATAAAGTTGAAATACTCGTATAATTTTACTATTCTCATGCATAATTATGTGTACACAAAATTACAATATTACTGTAATTTAAAAAACTATCATGAGATTCATACAAATAAGAACAAATGATGTAGACCCCCACATTGTTTTAACCAATACTCTCTCTATACACATATATTTCCTAATTATAAATACTAGGTATTTTTCTCAATCATTTATTTACTAGATAGTTACAAGAGTTGAAGAGTAAGCAATTTTCTTAGTACAACAGTTCCCAGCTGTTGAAAAGAACAAAAGGAATAACAGTGCCAGTTACTGCCACATTCCTACGGCTACTACCTTAGACATATACACTCAAAATAGACTTTCCTGAGACAATGTTTCTCATAAGATATCCAGCAGGATATAGATACCATGTTAGCGGAAAATCCAAAAAAAAGTATTAGAACACCGACTAGAGAACAAGGATGGCACAAAAAGAAACCATGTTAGAAACTATCTCTTCAATTGCGGGAAACAAATGAACCGGTTGAACTTAAATTATTCACAAAAAGTACCTTATATTTAGCTTTTACTGCTTAACATCAAATTAGTACGAGTTCTGTACACAACACCAAGCAAGAAAATATTAACATTTGGTTGGTAAGGAGGGTTAGCATAAAGAAAAGATTTCATTACCATAAAAGCTCAGAGTCATATTTGGCTTATCTTTGATTTACCTAGATGTTTCACCGTACCGAGCAAATTGTGGTTTGATATCCCTGCTCCGCATGTACGCCAAGAATTGTCCTGGCAGCTCTTCAAGAAGAGATTGAACGATGGAGACCTGACCACCTGTATAGCATAAGCATATAGATGTAAGATTTATACATACACAAGATTGTATTCTGGATTATTACAATCCACATCATTAATTTAGTCCGCGAAGATTAGCACTGATTCCACTTTTTTCCGTTGAAAATTCAATTTCGTCTTCGTATTTTCAATTTTAAAAATCTATTCCGTGAAGTTTGACTCCGATCTCAATTACGAATTCAGATTTCAATTACAACAGAGCAAACTCTAATAGTGACTCAATTCAAAGGGATTAATTGTTACATAGAGCAAACTTAACAAACTTCAAGCACGTATCTCCACTCAAAAAATAAAATAAAATCAAGCACTAAAGCGTCAAAATTGGAATTGAGAACGAAATTGAAATTGGGGGTCAAACTTTAGCCACTTTGTAACTAATCCTAATCTTTCAGTTGATGATGCTTCAACAGCAATAAGCATGGACTCTTCGATATGAATTTCCTATCCTTGAAAGAGGTGGATTATAACTTTCTCCTCAAAATAAAATTGAAGAGATTAAGAGAATTATATAACTTAAGCTTGTACAGATCAGTACGGCAACAACAGAAACTCAGAAAAGTACATTGTAATCAGTACTCACCCTGGACCTCCCGCATAGGAACAAATTGTACTATGTCTCGTGTAGCTATTCGACCAGTAGAGCTCTCCAGCCGTTTTCCATTATCAGCATCAAGGATCTATTCAAAATAGAATTTGCAAATTGAAAATTATTAAATTAAAGAGAGAAGGAAATTTAAGAGCCAAGGAATTACAGCGTTATTATAAACCACAAAGCGCATACCAAAGGGAAAATGATATAATAATAGTACAAAAGTTACAGACATTGCACTAATAAAAGCCATTCTGAAATTAACCTTTTCGAGCAATTAAAAATAACTGTAGTTATACCTCCATATCTTTGAAATCAGCAGTTCCAACACCTACTATGAGAATCGATAATGGCAAATCAGATGCCCTTACAATAGCATCTTTGGTTTCCTGAGCGTCAGTGATAACTCCGTCCTGAAAAGGAGATAAATAACTAAACAGTAGAAACAAGTGGAAAAAACATAGACAGGTAGAGATCCAGACAACTAAAACTACACCATATATAGCTCTCACCGTGATAATAAGTAAGATGAAATATTTGTTCTGGGCAACTGCTAGGGATCGGCTAGCAATTTCTGCCGCTTTGTTGATCACTGGCCCAAATAAAGTCGGCCCAGCAAGAGAAACACCGTGTAGGGCGGATGAGTATGCCGACATGATGCCCTCAATTCCCACAACCTGCGACAAGAGAAAACTATATTCTGCAAAACTGTTGTTCTTTCTTTCTATTTGTAAGAGTCTAATGCTTATCCTTAATAGGCTGAGTCTATTTAGTCACTACATCATGGAAGTATAACAAAATGTATGAAAAAATTGAACTTTGATGCTCTGACCTCACACTCAGAAGTCACTCCATTCAAGTTAAAACAATGGGAGACTGAGCCATCGATAGTTCTTCCTCCAAAACCCCATGCAGGAAAGCGCCTATCTGAGTCATAGAATTGTAAAACCTCCCCAACTCCAACTATGGCCTTCAAGAAAAGAAGAAAATGAAAAGGAATAAAAACAAGACAAAAGAGATGAATCTCTACCATTAACTTAAAGATGTGTATGCTGGATAAGAAATTAGCCATTAGAAAAAAAAAAAGGAAAAAAAAACGACTTTACCTGCTGATACGAATTCGGTCTACCAGAAGGATCAATGTAGTGCAAGGATTGGGGCATCCGAGGATCACCATTTGAAGCTGAACAATTATAAGAATTAGCAGTAAGTGCATGTGCACAGGATACTAACTTGGTAGGAAAGAGGATTATAAAATACTGCAAACGAATAACTATGCAAGTAAACAAGTGCTTACCTGTAAAATCTATGGCAACCATAAAGTTAAGTTCAAAGCCACCGGAGATATAATCCAAGAAACTATATAGAGTTTTTTCAACGAATTTATCCACAAAAAGCTGCCCCTTCAGCATCTGCAACAAATTCAAATTATGAAGCAGGTTATACATTTAATCTGCAGAAAAAAGTTTTCAGAAAGCAAATGTAATTACCGAGCACCTTTTTGTTGTCATGACGAACGGACGATGGAACATAAAAATTTGCTCCAATCTTTTCTCTGCTGAGCCTTTCTAGTTCTACAACACTTGCCTGAAATTTTCTGCTCAAATGATAGGATATAACATCTAAATTGGAGCGCAAAGGAGCATGCAATAGAACATTATATCATAAAGAGTATAACTAACAATTTACCCTAAAAGGTCATGCTTGCCATTGGCATTGAAGTCAGAACACTCGATCATCAGTGGGTTCTCCTGCAAATGACCAAAAGTTCACAATAAAGCTTTACACCTAAGATACATGTGAATTATTGATTTCAATCAAGACGTGTCCATGCATTACCTTGCTTCCAAACTGTTGTGTCATCAGTGTCACGGGCTTCCAGAAAGGGTTCAAGTTATCATTGATCACTTCTGTCTTGCAAATAGGAATAGAAGAACCTGATTCCACTATTCTAGATATTCTTAAGAAGGGATCCTAGCAAAAGGCAGATAAATGAGAGACCAAGCTAAAAGTAGAATTATGAAAATAAACATTTATACATCAGTAAAGATATATACATAAATACAATTCCATAATTATCTATTCACATATGTATGTATTTTGGAAAAATCTGAATTTTCTTACGTACTCCTCAAAAGTGCAATTTCCTAGTTCTTTAAAAAAATGCCCTATGTTTGAGAAGTCATCTAATTCATGGAGCAAGTAGGTTTTGCAACAAGTCTTTAAAAGGGAAGAGTAAGCATGAGAATTCGGACTTTTGAAGGGTATATGCACATAAATAGATGATTTTGCAGGGAGTGTATGTGTAAAATCCCAATCCAAAATTATGTGAAAACAATGGGTTTTCATACACTTTTTGAAAAGAGATCCTTATTTTCAAGGTTTGAACAGCGAAATATCAATTCCACAGCTGTCCGTGATGCGACTGTTTCTTCCGCATGGACCATTAGGCTGCCTGAAAATGTGCCTGCAGGCCCAGTTTGAAGTTTAAGAGTCAAGCTCCGCTCAAACTTGGTAACAATCTGCACATGGCAAAAAAAGATTAAAAAAATATTATGAGTAAACAGGATTGCCATGAAGAAGAAACAAGTATTAGTATAGAAGACGCTCTAAAAGCCAGGCCGAACAGGCACAATGTTTGCACAACCTTCAACACTATTTAATTAACTAACTATTTATTCTGACCAACAAAATGAAAAGAGGGTTTCCTTGAGAGATGGAGTGCACAACCTCTGATAGCACGCAAGAAGCTTCGCCCACATAATCTTGCTCACTCAATTTCAGCATCTGTACAGGGTAAATAATGGTAACTATCTGAATCCAGATATAGTCCTGATAAATTAATTGATCTGAGATGCGTAGAAGAGCCAAATGCTTGTTTCTAACTTTAGTCAGAGAATTAAGCTAATAACTAACAAGGAAAAAAAAAAATATGAAAAAGATGACAAAAGGTAAAAAAAACATGCAATGTAATGCAACACTTACTCTTTTTCACGCATTAAACATGAAATATACTAAACAAATACCAAAGTCCTAAAGAATTGCTATTGAATACTAGACTGAAATGAATAATGGCCTGAAAAATGTTTAGAGATGATTTGTAATATTAGATGAATGTTATTAACACGTTACAGAAAAAAAAAAAAATGAACTATCAAAAAAATCTACTAGGTTGTCGAGCTAAATAATTTTAGAAGGAAAGTTTTAGAATAAGATATACAGAGCCCTTAAAATTCTTGCTGGCTCACAGCACAGTGAAGATAGCAATGGGAATAGTTTACTTTGTAGATTTAAACAGAAGCATAGATCAAGCTGACAGATCGACTAGTTGAGAAATTTTATATCTCCAGCAATTGAAACTTCTAGTTCTCAAAACATACAAAAGAATTGTCAGAAAAACAAGAAAAAAAGTTAGCTCAACATATCCAAGATGGAACAGGAAAACTTTTACAGAGAAAAAGCACATAGCAAGTCAAATAAGAACTAAAAGAATATCTACAAGTATATTTCAAAAATAAGGCACTACTCTATTGGTTATTCGTATAAGCCACTAAATTGAATTCTCATAATATATTTTTTATAACGCGATTGAATCCCCATAAAAAAGCACAACTATAAAAGAAGCGGCCATACCTTCACAGGTGTGTTATGGTACTTAGTGTCAATATCATAGACCTGAAAACTAACATGCAAGAAAAGGAGGTAATAAGGAAAACACACAATAAGAGATGCAAAATGACAATCTAAAGAAACTTACACCAATGGTTGAACAATCTCAAACTGATAATTGATAAAAAATTTTGTAATCCAGGAAGGATTTAACGAATTCAATATAACTTCAGTACGGCCAATTTCTTCAAGCCTCCCATCTTGTTTCTTTGCATATAATACAGCCATTGGATCACTCTAGAGTGAAGCAATAAAAATAATCAGTGCAGTCAAGAACCATTTAATGAAAAACATGAAAGACTTGTACTTCTTGGCAGTTCAGCTAACAACCAAAAAGAACTCTAGCTACAATTAATTGACAAATCAACACAAGAAAGCTACAACAAGGCAAATGGCCATATATATTCAGCCTCTTGTTTCTTGGCATATAATACTGCCGTTGGATCACTGCAGAGTGGAGCAAGAAGAACAATCAGTAAAGTCAAGAACCAGTTAATGAAAACCATGAGAGATTTGTACTTCTCAGCAGCTAAGCAAACAACCAAAGAGAAATTTAGCTGGTGAATTAACAAGTCAACAAAGGAAATCTACAACAATCTTTCAGCCAAATGCGACATATCATGAGAGCTGGTGAATGAGAAAGGCAGACCTTATTAGTGATTTAATCATGAAGACAGAATAACAACAATCTTTCAGCCAAATGCAAAATAACATTCAACATAGTTCTGAAGTAAAGTTAGTATTGACATAACATTAAACTAAAGTTGCTTTAATTCCAACTCCATGGTCAAAAACCATACAAACTTCACTCAATCAAGGGTAAAACTAGATAAACCTGGCAGCATTAATTTAGTTAAACAAGATACACCCAGAGCACGCAAGGCAGTTCATAAAATGTATATACTCATGGATCAAATTAAGAAGCATACCTTTGAAAGTATGTCCAGGTTCCGCAACTTTGAAGCAGACAATGATAACTGAACAACAAATGTTAACAGGAAAAAAGTATAAGAACTGTCCACTAATGGCAAAAAAAAAAGTACAAAACTCCCATAATCACATTGTTAATTATTGTATATTTGTCCAGCTACAAAGAAAAGGAAGGATAATTATCTTCAACAAATCAATCAAAACAATATGATCTCGCGGCACTCCCTTTTATCAACTACGGAAACCATCAACCTAGTCACAGTCATGATCTTTCAATGCCTATTTCATTTCAACATTTTGAATAGACAAAACTTGGTTCACTTCATCAAATCTCTAAGATGACTATAAAACTAAATCCAAAGAAAATTCAATAAGTTGATAAATAGAGACCTGCATATGATCAAATATAATCATCAAATGAATCAAAAGCTAACAAATCACACCACATTATCTAGGTCGGTTGAGACACTGGATGAACTTATCCAAGTCCACACAGCACGATCGAGAACCATCAAAAATCACGTTATGAATTCTTGAACCGTACAGATCATCCTCGAACCAAAATTCGAATCAAGTACTTGAAACTAACTCACAAGACAGATTCACTCCCACTCCCCCTCTCATCAACTCTTTTCGAGCTTAATCATGGTGCGAGCACAAACGCGAAGAAGCCTGAAGAATCTAGGGTTTGGGGGGGGCGAGATCACCTCGAGGGGGACGTAGAGGCCGCGGAGGCCACGGGAGCGGAAGTAATGGTCGACGACCTCGTTCGCCTCGTGCTGCGCCGCCTCCGGCGGCGGCGCCGCCGAGCCTCCTCCACGGGCGCCGGCGCCGACGGCCTCCATGCCCCCTCGTACGTCGGAGAAGCACCCACCCATATCTCGCTCCTATGTACTCCGTTTTGTACTCCGTTTTGTCACTGTAGTTTGTGCGTATATATATAGACAGAGTAACGGAGGGGAAGTAACGGAGGGGATTTGGGGGAAAGGAAAAGGAAAATGAGGAAACACGCGTCTAATTTGAATAAGGAAAATGCTATGTGTACACCCCTTTCGGGGTGTACATCATACACCCCACCCATCTAAGGGTGGGGGTGTGATGATGGATCACTCGATGTGACCCGTAAAAAATATCGGAACCATTAAAATGATGGAGGTGTATGATGTACACCCCTTCGGGGTGTACATGTAGCATTGCTCTTTGAATAAATGCTTCCTTATTTAAAAGAACGCGTGTTTACTGTTTGCCGAGAGTCTGAGAGATAATTAAATTTGGAAAGTAACGTTTAAATCCTACCTGCTTAATTACTATTATAGTTGTTTAGGTTTCCAAAGAGTTGACCTGTAAATTTCGATGAACTTGTTTGGTTGAATTGGATATATGAGTTCAACAACTAGTTTGGAAGAAAGGGATAAAACATACATATCTTATTGTACAAAGTTGCTCCCCACAATCGAAATTGAGTTGTAATCAATATCAAAGAAATAGCGCAAGAATCAGATGCGACATATCAAAATCACCTTGAAATAAAAAATGTACCTTGAATCAAATAGTAGTGGTGCGCAAGTATAACTGCAGTTTTAGACCTTCTCATGTATCTAATCCAAGCACACAACAACTCACCCAGAATTTGTAGCTGAGCACGTATTTATTTGACCCAAATGGAGTTGAGGCAAAAATACATAAAAATATTCTTCTTTTTTTCACCGGACCAAAACAGCATAGAGAGTTGTTGTTACTTTCACCGATAAATAAAAGTTTTCTTATCAAATTTTGAGTAGGGCTCGCACTGCAAACAAGCTTTCC
Organism: Tillandsia leiboldiana; assembly: GCA_029204045.2. Taxonomy (NCBI): domain Eukaryota; kingdom Viridiplantae; phylum Streptophyta; class Magnoliopsida; order Poales; family Bromeliaceae; genus Tillandsia; species Tillandsia leiboldiana. The sequence continues at coordinate 1,965,393 of CM055061.1, forward strand.
TTTGGACAACAGAACTTATTGTTTAGCACACTAGTTAGTTGAATTGCAACGAATCCAATTTTGCAAGCTTCTATTAAAAGATTCACACATCCCCAACCATCATATTTAGCTGCACAAAATAAGCAAAAACTTTAAAATCTACTTCTTACGTTTGATGTGAACTATAACTTCTATATTCAGCAGCTCAAAAATATCTAAACAACGGACTAAGTTCGTTTACTATCCTCTTGCACCCAAAATGTGGTATAAAACAAGCTATGTGCACTTCAATTGTAAAAGAGCTCTAATCCTCCTGCATTGGAACTGTTTCCTACTGAGTAGATCTACTCATCTGATCCAGAAAAAGACTATACCTGCAAAACATTAATAGAGAACAAGAAAGAATAAATAGCAGCAAACTTAATCAAATATACATATTGAGACTAAGTGACTATTTGGCATAACTTTTGGAACAACTTATTTTGCTTAGAAAATCTACCGCTCATCAACTGTCCCTAGTGCAAGTGGCAAAGGACTTGGTGGTTGATATCCGAGACCCGAATTCGAAGCCTAATTGCTTCACATTTATGGCTAAGTTTATTTCAAATATAAACGAAGCGGGTAGCATAGTACCTTTCTCTCAAAAATAAAGAAGAAAATATACAGCTCTGCTGTTGTAGAAGCTGAAATGAGCTTCTGAACTCCGAAAGCGAAAGCTCCAATTTGGAGGTTTTGTTCCACTGAAGTGGGAACCAGTTGGGGGAGCATTGGCATAAATGGATAAAAGCTCCAATTTGGAGGCTGTTTCACATGGTGGCAAAGCGGGAGCCTTCCTCCCATTTGTTTCAAAAATCCATGCATTGTGCTTGACTAAAATCCGCCCACCTATGAGGTGAAATATGAGTACAGATAATTAAAACACCATTCTCTACTAAGCTTGAGTTTATAGAGAAAAAATAGTTGTTTCAAATAGAAGATGTCCGCCTACCTCTCAAACTCCAACTTCTGAATAACGATACCATTCAGTAGGAGTTCCGAGCTAAATGCTTTCACCCCTGTGGAATTCATGGAAACATTAGCTCTATATTTCTGAGACAGGAATTTTCACTCAAATGAGGGCATACAAACACTACCTTTCTTGAGAAGAGGTAAGCATATTTTATAATCTTCTTCGCATGAAATGATGAAAAAATCTTCTGATACTTTTTGATCCTTCATTGCAGATCTCCCCATTCTATCTAGTGGCTGAAGAACTGACAAATCTTATTATAAATGCACAACTCAACATTAACACACAATTTATACATGTTAGATATAGTTAATGCATAGACGAACCTTAACATGAAACGAACTTGACTCCTCACCTATTTTGTGTAATTATCGTACAATAATTAGCATCTTTATCTGTTACTTCCTAGACTACCTGGTTTGAAAGCCTTCAATAAATATCTGCTGTTCATATCAACTTCGTGGGTTGACGTGCAGTTTAGAAAATAAGCAACAGACTTGAATAATACAAATGGTGGAATGCAATGATATATGCTACAAAGGAGAAGAGTCATGTGAACACATACCCAGCCACAAGCTGTCTTAACAAGACTAATAACAAGCTCTTGATTGGGTTTAACATTCGGAGTGATCAATACCATTTTTGCCTGCATCAAATTTCAGGCAACAAATATATCAACTGTAAGGTAGTGACCAATAAATATTGCAATTCCATTTGATCAATTTGTAAAAGTTTACATTATAACCTGCAAAAGAGGATATTGGTTTGCACGAGTTAGCGAAACAGGCATGTTGAAGCCAATTTCCTTTTCCTTCTTTAGATCTCTTAGTACGTATCGTTTTTCATCAATGAAACAACGAGCTTGTCCACAGCTTTCGAGCCACATACTTGTTACCACCGGTTTACCCATAGCTATTGCTTCTAACATATTCTTTGTACGTGCAAACTTATCTGCAACGAAGTGTGTGGCTTCTATTATAGATGATGCAGTCAGAGATCCAAAGCGTGCCAGAATCTATCAATCGGAATATACCAATTTCCATGTACTATTTGTTAGCTTGCAAACTTCAGTAAAGAGAAGTAATGAAGGGAGAAAGCAAGACAGATGGCGTACCTTCTTCTGCTGCTTTATTTTGTCCTGGTCCAAATGTTGGCTGAAAAGAACACAAACACTGGACATATCTTTCTTTTTCTGCCTTCCAAACATTCTGCCTGAAGATATTTCAATTTTTTCTTGCCTAATATGTTCTCTGGAAGCTGGCATTTGGGAAAAGCCTTTCTCATATGATGCTCTCACTGGAGCTCTACATGTTGAAATGTTCTGTTGACTTTTATCAGAATTTGGCTCATTGACATCTTTGAGAAGTGCTGGATCATAAGGAACAATTGCCAAACTGTTATCAAAAGCATCATCTAGATTGGATGGAGATCTCAGCTTTGTAGATCTTGTTTTCCTTTTTGCTCTATCTAAGATCTCAGGATGACTTCTTGCAACGCTGTTGCCAAAATTTGAGTTGCCTAATGGAACTACATGTGTTCTCCTCCTTTTAGGGTGTCTGAAAGGATCTTCTGCAGAAACAACCTGAGCAAGTTCCATTTCACTTTTGCACCCTTCATGTAGCATCTGAGGATTATTGGCATCATTTATATTGACTTGCTTAGATCTTTTTGAACCCTTTGGAAGTGACATATTTGCAGAAGTAGCTTTTTTCCTCCTACTACTTTTAGTGGAACCTGTACTTGGAATTTGATCTAGCGGACTTGAATCCTCGATTGACTCTTGGTTTAGAGGAGGCCCATGAAACAAAACCTCCATTGCTTCAGCAGCCATTTGGGTATTAGGGCCAACATCGAATGTGCCATAAATGCCTCCTGAAGCATCAGTTGCCTCAATTTGCTGCTCTATAAAATCCAAGGTAGAGTTAGTATACATATACTCAGATTGCTCCTTCGTTTTCACTTCAGAAAGGTATGGCCTTTCATTTTTCCGTAAGCCATGTGGCAGTGGCATTGAATTCGAGTTAGTTAAACTGTTTCTTCTTCGATAGATTTCAAGGTTTTTACTCTCCCTGTCTTCACAAGTATCAATTTGCTTATGCTCTGGGAGTTGGTTTTTTGATTCCACAGTATTTATCCTGTTCTTAGAGACAAATGGTTTTCTTTTGCTGAAAATACCACCTCCTGCTTCATCCTCAGGACTATCAACCCACTCAAAAATTCTCGCCTTTCCAACCGGATAATTGGGGTTCGCCCTATTAACCAAACATTGAGCAACTTGTGCACTTAAATTTGGAGCCGATTTCATT